>OU015497.1:35797543-36145043 GCA_907164885.2 Dolomedes plantarius
CCTTACACATAGCCTTTGGGAAACATTTTAGCTAGGACTAATTATCGTATTTACGCGTGTATAGACCGCACTTTTATTCCATAAAATAGGTCAGTAAAAATGGAGCCCTATACATAGCCTTTGCAAAACATTTTAGCTAGGACTAATTACCATATTTACATGTGTATAGGCCACACTTTTATTCCATAAAATAGGTTGGTAAAACTGGGAAGCGGCTTATATGCGGAATTTTAAAATTAAATACAGTAAACACCCTTTAGTTTACAACACTTTACTACCATTATATATTAGTATCTATATACCTTACAACCTATTACACCATACCATGCCCACAGCAATTCAATGTATTGTACATATTGTTTGTATATATTATACCTTAGGACTATTTAATAAAACTCTTTTGAGTTCACAAGAGTTTGTCTTGGTGCGAAATAATTCCTAAGTGTACTAGTATATATATAATCATCTTTTATACACTGTAGTTTCACCACCATCAGCTAAGGCTGTACCTGATAATGCTAGGCGAGCATTGAACTCTAAGGAATGTACGACAATACATTTCACAGAACAATGCTACTTTGAGTCTACAACGGAATTCAGAAAAAAAAAATTCCCCAAATGTTGTCTCAAAATTCAGGTGCGGTTTATACATGCATGCGGCCTATATACAAGTAAATACAGTATTGCCAAAGCAATACCATTAACAATAATGACAATGAAGAAGCCAAAGTTGCAGACAGGTAAAAACAATAATGAATACATATGAATAACCTGTTAAAATAATCTACTAAATTTAAAATGTTATTTGCAGTAAAGAAATAAAATAAAACAGGGAAAAAAAGTCTCGCAACAGTGAAATTTAATATTTACAAACTATTGAATCAACTTACCCCCACAGGAAACTCTACATCAGAATTTTCATATGGAGAACAATGATTGATGAATGTTGTCAGAAAGGAAAACGTAACAAAAACCATGCTAACCATGACAGCCTCAAAAATACGAGCAACTGTGTGCTTTACATATCTGAAAAGAAAAAGAAGTGTTGAGGTCAGTATTCAATTGCACTTTCATTTTACAGTAAGTTTAAAGTTTTAGTTGTAACAGTTTACTTCTGGAAAATATATGAAATAAATTTCAAAGAGTATCATTACCTTATTCTAAATACAGTCAAAGCATAATTTACATGGTTATAAAATGCACCAAACAATCCACCTGAAACATTGAAATAGAGACTTTTAACATAAAAATTAGAACACTACAGATTAAACTTTAAAGAGACAGAAAATTCATGTTTATATAAAAGATAAATACAATGTGCGGCAGAAAGAACGTTCCGATTTGGAACGTCAATAACAAAAATTAAAAGCAAGATAGAGAAAGAAATCTTTTATACCTGAGAGGTACACAGTATGCTATTGTCATCCATTAAGTTTTAAAGATTACATCAGTTAAATGCGACCGTCATTTTCGATGCAGGTTTGAAGTCTCTTTCGGAAATTTTGCATGGATCTATGTCCCGTGGAATCGCCGTGATTTCTTGCATAATTGCTGCCTTGAATGCTTGCAAATTTGCTGGTTGGTATTGGTACACTTTTGATTTGAAGCAGCCCCACAGAAAAAAATTTGTAAGTATTCAAGGCAGCAATTATGCAAGAAATCACGGCGATTCCGTGGGACATGATCCGCAGATCCGTGCAAAATTTCCAAAAGAGACTTCAAAACTGCATCCAAAATGACGGTTGACATTTAACTCATGTAATCTTAAAACTTAATGGATGACAATGGCATACTGTGTACTTCTCAGGTATAAAAGATTTCTTTCTCTATCTTGCTTTGTATTTTTGTTATTGACGTTCTATATCAGAACGTTCTTTCTGCCACACCCTGTATATATCATCCACAATTAAACCAAAGACTCATAACTTGATAACTTTTTGATGATAGATCAATGGCTACAAAACAAGTCTTTGAAAGTCATCAGGTTCAAATCTTGCATAGCTATGAGTGCTTGTGGATGTTCAGGATCTGCTCAAATTTGAAGGTCTCAGACATTGCATTGCATAAGATGACAACAGTGCTCTAAACTAGAGGTTCCCAACCTTTTTCCTACATCGACCCCTTTTAAAAGAATGATTTTCTTCATGGACCCCCTCACATTTTTCTCTATAATATGCAGCATACAACATAATTATAAAACTAATAATTGCACACAAAACACTTAAAGATAACAATTTGACTATGAATATGAACAAAAAATTAGAAAAAGTGGTTCATTAAGTTTATGTTTTATTATTTTTGTACTATTTCAATTTTTTTATTTCACAAATATAAACAACATTTCATAAACACAGATTGTAATTGCACAAAGAATCGATTTTAATTAATGTGGTGGTCGTGCTTCATGCACTGACACAATTTTTTTAATGTTTGGCCTCAAATTGCTTATCATCATATAGTCACAATAACTAACATAACAAATATAAATATATATTTTACTAAACAATTTTACTGACTTATATGTAATTATAATATAATTTCATTCGACACATATACAAAAACGTCATGACATTTGACTTTAGATGGGTGGATCACTCCGCCTTATGCAAATCTATATTTATATATATTAAAACAGATTTTATTATCTAATAATTACAGTCCTAAAAAATTAAATTTTAAAACAGAAAAATTTATCATCGACCCCCAATAGACCTCTGGAATACTATAGACCAGGGGTGGCCAACTTTTGTGTACATAAGATCTACTTTTTATCTTAAAAACGTGTCGCGATCGACTTGTTGTCATAGGTGTAGTCTAAGAGGGGAGGGGGAGGTGTGAAATACATACTATGTTTATACACTATGTTTCAGTACGAGGTACACTCTCGCGAGTTATGGGTATATAAACAAAACTTAACTAGGGTCCTAAATTAGTGCTCTATTTATCTTGTAGTCTAATCAGTTTCTAAGTTAAGCGATCGACCAAAATTGGCTTCACGATCAATCGACTTGTTGGCCACCCCTGCTATAGACCCTTTTTAAACTTCCATCGACCCCCAAAGGGTCCCCCTGGACCCCGTTGGGAATCCCTACTCTAAACCAACCAACTTAATACTTTTAACTTCTGCAAGTTTGCTTAAGTTTATCTTATTACATAATTTATTACATTCTCCATGTACTTTCAGATCAGTCAAATGAATTGATTGCAAAGAAAATATAAGATAATTCACATTTAGTATTAATTCTTTAACTCTATTTTGCTCACTCACTCACAAACACATGCTTGTAGAGTAGAGTGTGTTGGTGTGTTCTCATTATAAACAGTCCTCGACTGACACATACATGCAGTGGCATACCCAGGATTTTATCTTGGGGGAGGGGGGGGGCTGAGTTGAATGGATAAAAATATTTATAATACAATTTCTATTTCTTTGGAGGGGGCCAGGGCCCCTTGGTCCACTCCCTGGGTGCGCCACTACATACATGCATTAGTTAGGGACTGACTAAGCTTTGGGAATTCAAGCTCAAGTGTCCTGTCAAAAGAGACCTGCTGATTGGAAATTAGAAATCATTTTTTTCTTGAATAGCAAAAGAAAAACATGCTTCACTAATGCTTCATGACATTCTAAAATACTGAGCAATTACAATAACATGACTTCAAAATTTTATGTAGCAAATCTAAATTCATATGCCCTAAATTTCATTAATAATAATTATAAATTTTAAATATTTGTATTTCTGAATTTGATATGTTTATGCAATAAAATTTATGAAAAATACTTTGTAAAAAAGGAAAGTAAAGAAACAGGGAGGAAAATTACAAATCCAAAGCCTAAAAATTAATAAATTGGCCCCTGGTATTATTCAGTTAAATGTCGAAAAAGTCATCTGAAACAGTTTCTAATTTTCAACCTACAATTTCACATCTTAATCACCACATACAACATTACAAAATCCATTCTAACTGAAAAATGCATTCTTTATACAATATTTGTGCTTAATTAAAGAAGTAAAACTTCACAAACTTCATAAAAAATTTTTTAATTTTTCTTAGTTTAACGTAAATTAAACATACCAATGGCTCCCATCATAGCATAAAGTGGCAACTCCAAAATATTATAGTTTAGGTTCTGTAACAGAATAAAATAACCAAAAATAAATCATCATTAAATTTCTAACAGGCATTGAAGGTACTAAATTTAAACATGGTGTAAATAATAAATTTGCATTGTTATTACTCACAAAAGCTAATTATTTTATAATTGCATGTAATAACTATAATAAATATTGCATGGTTTCAATTTTCAGAGTTCTTAACCAATTTTCAGAGTTCTTAAAGGAATAACATAATTGATAACAATGCACAAAAAAGTCTCTTAAGTAAAATAAGAAAGTTAAGTACTTTTAATAGATGAGCATTTATTTCAGTGTTGGGAAATTAGTATAAGCTTCCTCCTTGGAGTAAAAAATATTAGTTATTAAATTTTTTGAGCTGTCCAGATGGTGCTGCAAAAGCCATATTTAAGGCATTTATAATACAGTGATTAGTCCAGTACACATTTCTTAAGGAAATTATTAGGCCTACCCTATTTAATCTTCAAAGTTAAATTGTTTATGGATTAAAATATTTATATATTTAAAATGTAACCTAGAATTAGGAAGAACTAAATTGAATGATTTCAGGCCAACAGACCAAAATAATTATACATACCCAGCTACAAATTGATAAATAAGAAAAAAAAATCTATATTTTTCAAAAAAGATTTTACAAAATGGAACAACTAATTTGTTGATTAGAAATTACTAAGTGTATAGTTTACTAAGTGTATAGTTTTAAAAAATTAACATGTGAATATGTCAATTGCTAAAGACATTGAAGTATATATAATATGGAATGGTGCAAATTCATTGATCATAAAGGTTTAGAATTAAAGCATTTTCAAGTAATGCAAGAAAATTGTAACTACAAAGTCAGGAGTGAGGCAAAATACTATGCTTACCTGAAATACACCAAAGTTTATAAGTCCAGGGAAAGACAGTACACCTGGTTGTCCATGATAAGTGGAAAGGGCAAAATTGATGGTGAAATAACAGACCAGAGAGCAAAAGAACTAGAGAAGTAGAAAACACACACAACAAAAAAAAAAGATTAAACAAAACATGAATGCAACAAAATTATCTACTAAAAGCACTATTTCAAGCTGGAAAAGCACTATTTCAAGCTTAAAATATTTTATAGACAAAACTATTTTTTTACAATCAGATTTCAAACTATATTTAATTATTTTATATATACCTTTACTCTAAATTAGTTCCTGAAACAAAATAGAGGCAGCCTTTTCCTCCCTTGTCCCCCCCCCCAAAAATTTTTTTTTTCTCTTTTCATTACGAGCTACACATAAAACTGCAGTTCAAATTTAGAATAAAGAAAAGTACAAGAAATTTAGTTGGAATAATTAAAAAAAAAAAAAAAAAAATTTTTTTTAAAACTTGTGCAACATCCAAATCAAATTTTAATAAATAAGAAACATTCTAAGCAAGGAGGAGGAATAGACACTGAATACAAAAAGATATTTTATAAAACTTGGTGGTTTATTAAATTCAAGAGACGTTCTTCTAAAATTTCTAAGCTTTAAGCTTCAATAATGTCTATTTTAAAGTAATGAGCTATACTCATTAATTTGAAAGTATGAGATATACAGAAAGCAATTTTCACTAAAACCCCTTACCAATATGTTTGTTAATGAATATTTAAATTCTATAAAGATCCATATATCATTCAGATGCCTTAATAATATTTCAAAGTTGTGAAATTATACTTTGATTTAAAATTAAAATGTTGGATTGATGAACTTTTACAAATAATTATGACTACATTTCAAGATATATAATTGACAAAAAGAATTAGCAGATTGTTACAAATGTAAAGAAACAGCAGATGATAATTTAGAATAATAGCTCAATAACATTAACTTAAATATTTTGTTGGGTTTTTCTTATTCATTTAAAATAAACTATTAAAACACAATTTCTTACTATTCTGACTGTTAAAGATTGATTCCAGAAACTAGCACCTTCTTCTAAACTGAAAAGAACACCACCTAAAAAAAAAAATAAATAAATAAATAAAAAGTTCAACCTTTATTTTAAATAATCCCCCTTGAATGAAAGATACTGTCTTACCATAATAAGCACTAATTAACATTAAGGATGAAAAAAAAGCTACGGTGTGCAATATAAGGTAGTGATAATATAACAAAGTTTACTCAGAACTAGCAAAAGAAGAAAGAAAGAAAGGAAAAAAAGGGAGGAAAAGAAAAACCAAATATCTCTCCAAATTTTGAGTCACTAAAAAGAAACTGTTACATCCCATCATTCACCTTCCTGGTGATAATCTGTTAAACCAAACCCATATACATGTATTGATATTAATTATATATTATGAAGAGTGAGTCATGAAAATTGGATAAGTTTAATTTAAACAAGAATCATCAAAACTCAGCATGGATACAAACTCAGAAGCATCAAAACAGGCAATGATTATGCTCTTAGTCATGCTCCTGATTTTATTTAACTTGAGTATTATCTTTGTGGTGACCCTTTACCCAACTTAAACCCATGTATATAATCAAATATACATTTGAGCGGCAATCCAAAAAGTTTGAAGATTAGGCCTTTAAATAAAGAAACATATTGTTTTAAATTTGGTGACCACCTTCTTTAAAGTACTTCATGGTACAGATGCGTTAGATGCACCCCCCTGCCAAGTTTGGCGATTTTGTGTATGGCGTGGTAACCATGCAATTTTGGCAAGATTTTGTTATTTTGTGGCAACCCAGTTTGAATGGCTAGTCATGTGTGTTTGTGTATATTCAGTTAATTTATTCATTTGTGTTAAAGAGGACGCACTTTAAATATGATGTTGAGTTATGACGTGTGGCTTGTGTATGTGTATAAAAACCGGGGAAAGCCCGGCTATTGTTACTTGCTTCTTCTGTTAAAACTTGTTATGTTGTTGATGTAAAGATTACATCGAATAAATTATTTTTATGAAGCTCTGCGTTATCAATGCCCCCAACAAACGTAGTGGTTGATTTTAAATGTGCTGCTTGAAGTTAAATGTTTTGTGTGTTCTAGAATGTAGTTGTGGCAAAATGAGTGACATGATTGAATTGAGGTTGTTGTTTGGATGTATTTTATGGGAAACAGGTATGTAATAGATATTTGTATGGAGAATTGGCATTTACACCTGCAAACCACCGGCTGGGCATTTCTGTAATGTTTTTGGAAGTTTAATACAGCCAGCGAAAGATATGTTGGTGGCTGCTACAAACCACAGGCTGGGGATTTCTGGGATGTTTTTGGAAGTTTAATACAGCCAGCAGAAGATATGTTAGTGGCTGCTACAAACCATCAGCTGAGGATTTCTGTAATGTTTTTGTAAGTGTAATATAGCCAGTGGTAAGTTTTTTTTCAACTTAATTTTTTATTTCTTGGTTGTTATTGATGTTTTTGTTTACATTTCACACTTTAAGCCTAACATGTCTGCGGAAACAGGAAAAGTTGGCGCCAACTTATCGCCAAAGGGGGTGCGTCTGACACATATGTTCCTAGTTCACTTGTTCAACTATACACTACTGCTGGCTCTTCTGAGTTCAAACACTCTCTGGCAGAACTAATCTTCTGATCTACCAAGCCATGTTGAAAATTTTCAACAAATATATTTCATGAATTAAAATGAGTGACCTTAAACTTCACACTGGAGAAGAAGCAGAATTCAGAGAGAGCCAATCTGGAAAAATAGGGTTCTGGAAGAATGATGAATATTTTATAGTAGCCAAAAAAAAATAAAAAATAAAGTTTTCAATGCTATAGAGGTCAGCACATTATCGTGTTGCACCCAATGAAATACCCTTTCATCACACCTCAGGATGTCCTCTCAGTTGTGCTCAGTGTTCTTTTAAAGATGAGTAAAAAAAGTTACAGATAAACTCGGCACTGATAATATGACCACTGGGATGCAATTGTGATATATAAATCTATGAATGTCCAAATGGACGATTATTAGTTACACATGCTCAGCTTTCTTTGGCTTTGGAGAGAGCTGTTCTTAGGTATCTGGGTCACACTGGTACAGCTAAATTAGACTGTGATAAATCTTGAGATGAAGGTTTTGTCATACTGATGAAAGGGATCCTGGCAGATTTTCACTTAGTACTCTTCCTGATCACGAACAGGAAACCTGGGCAAGATCTTGGCAGTGGCATGATGTTCATTAAAATTAGGGGAGAAGATCTTTTGAACTGTTTCAAATAATGCATTGACAATGTTAGAAATATCCTTGATGATAATCTACTGGTTGTATTGAACAATGTATCAAATTTCTTGAACATTTTTAACTGCTATGCAACTGAAAGACCTGTCACACCTTATCCTCTAAATGATATTGAACTCTTTTGGAAGAAAGAATGTCATTCAAAAGATTCACAATAGTTCACTGCTTCATTGCAGAAGGCTTTTTGAATAATATTTATGATCTTAGTATGCAGGCATGGCTGCATAATTGCAACTATTATGGGAATGTTACAGACTTGAAACTCTCCAATTACTTATTTCAATGGTGTAGTATTTTTTCCAAATTACATATATAATTACAAATCTTACCGCAACTACGATGTTAAGTTATCGTCTTTCAGAACTTCGGCAATAAGCTTCAGCGGTTACATAGCGCTCGTTTCCTAAACATCAGAACTTCGTACACATGCGTATCGTTCACTTTAACTTCCCTCGTGTTATTTAAACTATTCTTTAATTTTTGTTATTTAAAGTTAACCGGTCATTGTATTGTATGACATCATTCATGATCGGATTAATCAGGATTGTTTCCCATGTTTATGTCACTCTTTTACATTTGCATTTTTCCATTAAATAAAGTGTTTTCAGGAAGAAGACACACTGCCTTATGTAAAATATCCTTGTTATTTATACTGCGTGGCAGAAGCAGTTGTATGCTATGTGTATGCGGTGTGCTTGCTGTGTGCTGTAGCTAGTGCAGCCGTAGGTGTGGTTGCTGCTGTAGGATGTTAGCTTATTTTATTTTAAAATGTTTTATCTTATTATTTTTGTAAATAAACCGTTGAATATTTTAAAATTCAGTCTGCTTATTTATGGAGTTTTTCTTCAACGGTGAAACATACCGCACTCTGCATTTCGGAAGTTATTTCCGAGATAATAAATTTCCATTATGTCTTACAAATATATTATGACAAATCAAATAATTTTGTTAAAATCACAAAAGAATTTATAAAATATGAACATAATTATGCAATACAAATGACACATAACGGTAAAGATATTAAGTAATCTATTTAAAATAAAGTAATTTCTAGCTAGAACTTCAATGAAAATTGACAACACATGACAACATGATTATATACAAATCATGATTATATGACAAAACATGACAAACATGTTTTGATACAAAACATGATTGTGTTAACATGTTTTGTTTTGCATGACATGTTTGTGACATGTTTTGATACATGACATGTCATGATGACAAAACATGATTATATACTGTTCTGCAGTGACGTAGCGAGCATAACTAGCACCTGGGGCACGATACCTTTTTGGCACCCCCTCCCTGAAAAACATATAGGAATATTACATATAGAATTAGTGAAAAGGACCATTTGCACCCCTCTGAGAGTGGTGCCTGGGGCATGATAGACCCCCTTGCCCCCCTCTCACTACGCCACTGCTGTTCTGAAATCAGTTAGCTTTCACATAAAACACATACCCACAGGAGCTCCAAAAGCAGCAGACACACCAGCAGCAGCTCCTGCAGACAC
Source organism: Dolomedes plantarius (assembly GCA_907164885.2). Classification (NCBI taxonomy): domain Eukaryota; kingdom Metazoa; phylum Arthropoda; class Arachnida; order Araneae; family Dolomedidae; genus Dolomedes; species Dolomedes plantarius. The sequence continues at coordinate 35,807,394 of OU015497.1, forward strand.
AAAATCCCTTTTTTCATGATCTTCTCTGAATTCTTCAAAAATCTGTAATGAATTTTTTTTAAATTTAGAATTACAAAATTTGAATGCAGATGATAATCAGTCAGTTATATAACAACATATACATAGTGGAAACACTATATATATATATATATATATATATATACACACATATATATACAGTTGAACCTCCATATATCGAACTTCCACATATCGAAATTTTCTATATATCGAACTCTTAGCAAATCTCCTTGTTCATTACATAGAAAAATTGTTTCTATATATCGAAATTTTTTTCAAGACAAATTGGGAGATTTTATTCCACTTTAGAATAAAATCTAACAATTTTTGGCATTTGAAACAATATGTCGTGGACTTCAATTCGCCAAAAATATCCCTCATGAAGTTTTTAGTGGACTGAATAAATACGAACATTTCTTTGAACTTTCCGCAAAACTGGCTGTTCAGCAAGATATTCGTAGTTTTTTTTTAAAAGAATGTAACTGTGATCATTGTAACCACTGTCTGGATTATTATTTTTTAAAGGTATGTAGTACTCAATAAATCTTTCATATTAATTCATTTTTCAATTATTAACTTTCATTTAATGAGATTCGCATATAAATTAGAAATAGAGTTTTGTATACGAAAATTTGCTTTAATTTTTTTTTTTAAGGAGAATTATGATAAAACTAAGCTAAATTCTATATAACGAAATTTCTATATATCGAATTTTTTTCCGGCAATTTGCTACTTCGATATATGGAGGTTCGACTGTATGTATATATATATATATATATATGTGTGTGTGTGTGAAAGTAGTACATTTTCTTAAAAAAAGGCATTTAAAAGTTGTTGTTTGCGAATGCAAGGCACTTGTCAATGAAGACATTTGCACTTTAACCATGAGAATCGTTGGATACTTTCAATGGAAGCACCATTTAGGTGAATCAACACTACCTATGGGTGCCACCTCAATTTTGACTGAGCACCCCTAGGGGCAACATTTGGGGGGCTCGTACCTTCTCCTACCCTCTCTGATCTCATAAGGACTTTACAGTCTGCAGATTTAATGTGTCCATATCCAGCCTGGACACAATGCATTTAAAGGTAAAGTAAAAGTGTATCAGAAACACAGCCACCTGCACCATTACATACTCTTTATTACACTTAAGTTATAATCAAAATTATAATAAAAAACTGTAAAGGTACTTCGATAAAATTTATTTTTGCTTAGCTTTAAAAATTGAAAACTTTAGATACAATCTCAAGTGTCCTACGTTTAGAAACAGTCTCTCAATTTGAACAAATGAAAAATTAAAATAAAAGTCAAATTTGATGTAAAACACTAACTGACATTAAACAAGATTAGGTAATATTATTAAGTTATTCAAATACAGGGTTATATTTATGAAGAGTGAACTATCTGTACTTTCTTCTGTCTGTAATAGCTTAAGAGCATGTTGAACTTTATTTAAATGATTTATATATTTTTTTAAAAATGCACTTAAATTTTTAATCAAGCCAGAAATGTTACTTTTACTTCATTCTAATAATTTTAAATTGATGAAGGTGTAATACAGTTTGGATAATATGTTTTTAATTATAGATACCAAATTATTTAATAGATATTAAAAATTATACAATGTTCAAACTGTAGCAAATAAGTTTATAGAATATTTGTATACAGATATATTTGAAAAATATATATACAGTGTAATCCAGTTTATACAATTATGACATACTACTGAAGCAAAAAATAGATTTCAACTATAATCATATTGATCAGAAAAATGGACAATAAACAATATCATCAGTTTTTATTACAGTAAACATGTTCAAAGGTTTTAAAAGAATTTAAGGATTTTTCAAAGGTATGAAAAAGGTTTGAAGACATAAAATCTAATTTCATAGAATATGTATGAATTTAAAACTGCTGCCACTGTTACATTAATAAGATAAGATTATTAAACATTAATTAAAAAATAACAAAACAATAAAAATTTAAATTATTTACTTTGCAATTTTTTTTCAAGCTTGTGCTTTTCCCCTGAGAAATTCCAGCAGCTATCACAGCACCACAATGGATCATAGGGCCTTCCTATAATAAAATGCAACAGAAAGTCTCTTAACACATAACTGCTAACTTAACTAGCAAAGAACTAACTAATATGAGAATTAATCTGAAAATACATGGACTTTCTTTACCTAATCCAATAATGACAAGCCCTACAATTTATTTAAATACTATAAAAAAAATAAGTTAGTAATGACAATACTTGTGGTACTTACATAATATTCTGCAACATCTGTTATTTATGGTACATATTTTAATATTTTTTACTAACCATATCTTAACGTATGAAAATGTGTAATAATGATAAAATTTTGCAACAGGAATGAAAAATTTTTCGTGTTTTGATAATGACCTCAAAATATTATTCTCCTGTAGAACAAGTGACCTCTTATTAACTTTTAAACTAAAAATTAGACAGTTGTGATAGTAAAGAATAAACAAGTATTATCAATCAAAATGATGTTAGTGCAGCTCTTTTAGATGAGACATAAAAATGTTATATGTGATTATGATACTAGAGATTTTATCACACAAGTATGAGAGGAAGTGGATTATATTGCAAAAGTTGTATCCTTATATTTTACTTAGGGATGCAACATTGATGTCGATGTTTTCAAAACATCGATGTTCTAAATATCGATTTATTGAAGCCGATGTTTTTTTAACATCGGTGTTTTGTGCTCGATTTTTTTTAATGAAAAAGTACCATAATAAAAAAATTACCACATGGAATAATTTTCACTCAGTAAATGTAAGTCTGTATTCTGAGTAGGACGAATGCATAGAAGGAACGATACTCTAGCAACGAGACAAATGGCAATGAACAAAGTTAACAAACTTCTTTTTTTTAAAAACTAAATAATCAATATAGGGCATATAATAATTATATGCCTAATAATTGTTATTTACTGTAAAGAAAAATAAGCTTGTTCAGTTTTCCTCCATACCCTGGTTTTGCATCGAGAGTAAAATTAAATCTCCCCCACGACTAACCGAAGTAACATTAATGTTAGAGGTTATTAAACCAGTTTTAAAATATTAATGTTCTAAAACATCGATGATTTTTGGGCGATGTTTTATTAGCATCGATGTTTAAATATTGAATATCAATGTTTGAAAACATCGATGTTTTGTTGTCGATGTTGCATCTCTAATTTTACTTGGAATAAACTTGGAGACTTACCTTTAAAATTCAAAATTTTAATTATTAGCTTATTTATTTTTGTATGTATAAAACACACACACAAGACATAATAATAATTTGCACAACACATACAGACATATCTATAATAAACCAAAATTATGAAACTAAGTAAAATGAAAATTGCTTTCAAAATTAAATACAAAATGAAACAGTAATCTAAACAATGAACAAATATTTCACTTTATTCTACATAACTAATTTTACCTATCTAAGTGCTACTTCAACACTGACATTATAAAATGAAATAGTAGTCAAAATAATAAATATAAATGTTTTAACTTAATATTTCCTTGTATATACAACTTTAACAGTGGAATTTTCACCAAGCTTAGTTTGCAGGGGTGAGAATGTTGTGCAACTCTATAGGCTGCTTATTTCAATATTCTATATTTTTATTTATTTTAATGCATCTCATGGATTTTTTTCTCTGATTATAAGTTAGTTTTGTGCAAGTTTCTTTAAGTTTGAATAACAAAGTTACTTGACTACAGACTTTTATTTTTATGCCTATCGATACTTTTAGCACTACATACAAAGAAACTGTGGTAAGTTTTATTTTCACATTAACTTTATATAATTACAAATATTCCAGGTATATAAGACATACTTACAAAAATATAATAAATTATTAGTTAATACCTACATAAAATTATAAATTGAACTTTGATTCTTATTTGTTATTTATTTATATGTCTGTATGTTTAATATTTAAAGAAATGTGTAATCAGAATAAATGTAAATTAATAAAAAAATACAAATTAAAACAAATAGAAAATATAAATGCTAATTTTTTGTGTGTGTCAAATGAATTTACGTACAAAAATTATATTTTCAAAAATGACAGTATATCCTCCTTACACGGCTGTTTCAACCCGCAGGTGCCAGGTGTGCAGGGCACACGAGCGGCAAGTGAAGGGGAGAGGGACGGCAAGTCAGCCGCCAGGTTAAAAAAAATTAAAACTAAATTTATTAGTAAAATTATCAATATAAAAATATTATCATTATGCTAGGTAACTACTTAGAGTTAAAAATGCATTTTACAAATATAACTGGAAATAAACAAAACTATATTGGTTTTAAAAACACTACTCCATGTCGCAACCAGTTGGGAAATACATTGCTTGTTTTTGTTTTAACCCATCATCCCATCAAATCGCGTCGCATCGCCGGCATCACGTCGGTGTGGGCGGTTTTTGTCAGGTTGCAGGAAAATACTCATTATGCCCCATTTATACTCGTTTATGGAAAGTATGTTACATGATCCATTTAAAAGTGAAAAAGATATTATAGCTGAAGATTTATGCAATGAAATTGACAATGTTGCACCCCATATTTCCCCTGAAATGAATGTGTTAAATGTGTTTTAATACCGATTTACAAATTAACTCATCTATCTGTTTCCAAATTTAGTGATTACCATATGAATTTTTTAACATTACCTGTGACTGTGGCTAGCGAGGAAAGAAGCTTTACAAAACTTAAAATAATAATAAATTATTTGAGATCAACAATTGGACAAGAAAGGCTTTCAGACTTAACTATTATTAGTCTCGAAAAGGACATTTTGGAAGGTATAGATGTATCAGATATTATAACAGAATTTGTATAAAAAAAGGCAAGAAAAGCAAAGATTATTTAAGCTTAAGCTTTTTGACTGACTTATTAAGTATATGTATTAATAGATATGTGTTGTACGTATTTAATATAACGTATTCATTTGGTTATTATATCAATACATTAATAATTATTATGTTAGGTTGTAAATTAAAAAATACACTAAATTTATAATATTTTCTGTAATTCGTTGTTTTATTTAAGGTAAAAATATTTCAGAGAAATTTCAATTAATCCATACAGTATGGGGGGGGGGGGGACGACAAAATTATTCTCGCACACGGGCGGCAGCTACCCTAGGAACGGCATTGCCTCCTTGCATTAAAATACTTGCATTTATCAATTATCTATAACTTGAATAGTATATAAGTTAGTACATTTAGAAATCCTGATTTTTACACCCATTTATAAACTTAATTAAACCATTAAGATAATGAAATAATTACATTACCTTAATGGGGTTTTTTTCTGTTTGCAACAAATTAAAAGAGAAAACTCAAGCTAAGATGAAAATAATTGAAAGCAACACAATAAATAGACAGAATGAAGAAATATTAAACTTCTAGAGTAATTATAAAATAGGTATGACATTAACTGATATGTCATAAAAGATCATTAAGAAACTAAAGCATTTTACCTTTCCACAAGCAAGTCCTCCAACTACTGATGTCACTACCCCAACAGCTTTCACTAATAAAGTCTTTAATCTGACAACTTCAGGGACTTTAACACCATTCAAGTAACATTTGATAACAGGAATACCACTTCCTGCTGCAACAGGCTAAAAATAACATTATTTTAGAAATTATGAAATTACAAAGATACTTTGAAACACCATGCTTATAAAATATAATTAAAACACATGACATAAGTGATTTTCTACTATATTCCATAAAACAATATAAATAAAAGAAAATAATGAAAGTCATCAGGAATTGGCTTTGCTTAGGAAACATATATCTTTATTCTAATGTATCCTGGCTCCAATACATTCTAGACATATATCTCAGTGAAAAATGTATCCTAGGTTTACAGCTTTCCGGAGATTTTATTGAAAACTGCAGCTTGACAGCTATAGTTTTTAACCTATCCATAATAAATGCCACTTTGTTTTCCTCTATTGTTTTTAAATATATGTCATTCATAGATATGTTGAAAACTTAGATATTATTTATATCAATTACTACATGCATAATAAATAACTTTATATTAATGTCAGTAATATTTTATTGAGAAATTTTGCTGGATTCCTTGAAGGTACCAAAATATTTTATAGATACTAAAATGAAAGTTTTATATCAATGGTTACTGTTCTGTACTATTAGCCATAAGTATAACAGAACAAAATATATGGATAGCAGTATGTATTGTTTAAACACACGTATGGCATTGGTAAAATCTGTGTAGTTAAGTTCTTGATTTTTCAATAATGTTTATTTTCTTATTTAATTGAAACTATTGGAAAATTGTAATAGAAAGACAATTAATATAATGCTTCAATGGGTTTAAATAAATCCACTTAAGACCTGAAACTGTAAACTTACTTCTATGATACAGAATATCACAGCGGAAGAAACTATCTCTAGAAACTCATTTAATATATATATATATATATATACTAACTAGCTGAAAACCTGCACTTCGCTATGGAGTACATTCAAATTAAATACAACGGTCAATATATGCAATTAATGCCAAATATATATATATATATATATATATGTATAATAAATACGATGATCAATGTATATAATCGATGAAAAAAAATATATATATATATTTATAAAAAAATCGTAAGAGATATTTTTATAGACAAAATAATGTAGAAGAAAATATTCAAGTTAAATCTAATAGGACACACTAAAGAATATAGTACAGTTAATATAGTACAGTTTGAGGAACATATCTTTTACTGTATTTTAATATTTTTCTGGCTAATGTCCAATCGTCTGCCACATTAGCAAGGGACAAAATATTTTTTTGTCTATTTCATTGTTATGGACGTGACGATAAATTAATTTAAAGTATTACAAAAAGAAAAGAAACCCCGTGATCAGTATTTAATAAATTAAATTCTAAAAATTAATCTTTAAAAATTCACCAAAAATCAGAAAATGGAGGTAAAGATTCGAAAAAGATTTCATTTTAAAGGAATTTTTATGATCTTTCTAGTGATATAAATTTTATAACTCTCAAGCTATTATTTTAAATGCAAACTTATAAAAAGTTACTAAAACAGCTTAAAAATTTAATTTTTAAAAATCTAAGAAGTTTTCAAAAATTTTTCTTAGTGCACCCCTACACTATAAGAAGAATCGCCATGCAAAATTTCAACCCTTTAGGTCCAGCGGTTTAGTCTGTGCATTGTATGTCAGTCAGTCAGGTACAGAACTGTTTTATATATATAGATAAATTTAGCATGAAGATAAAGAATTCAAATTTTAGAAAATTACACAGGAAAAAATGTTTTGAAATGGTCAAGAAATCCATAAAAGCATGCATGATGATAAAAAAAAAAGAAACCTTCAGAAAACTTTGTAATTTAGTGTATACCATAAAGGTTAATACCATAGTTACAACATTAGTTTATTTCATATAGGGATGAGAAAAAAAATCAGTAAAAAACAAAAACTATACTCACTGCAACAACTGTTACTAAAAATGAACCTACAGCTACTGGAATTGCAGAAAACAGTAGCCAGAAAACATAAGGTTTGATTAAACATGAATAGTTAGAACACTCCTCGATATCTGGTAGGATTAAAGAAAATACAAACAGAAAAAAATGAACATCAGAATCAAATGTAAAATTTCCAAGTCAGGAGATATCTAGAAAAACATGAGAATTGAATAGAAAAAAAAAAAAAAAACCTTTTTTTTTCTTAATCTATGATCTTTTAATTTATAATTTTATGCAAGTTTTAACTATTCAAAAACTTTTTAGTGATGTTATTAATTTAAAGCATATTTTCTTAATTCAAAATATTACTTAATTTTTATTTCTATTTTTCAATCTATGAAATAAAAAAAAATTCATTGCTATATACATATTATCTATAAATACACATGTTAAATTTATCCTCCAAATTTCCACAGTAATACCTTAGTTTTTGCAGTTTAAAAAGATCTTTTCCAGTAGTGATCAGTCAGTTAATGCAAAATCCCTTCCTTTCCTTGCTTTGAGCCCCTCAGAAAGCCCCAAACTAGCCACTTTCGACATGCAAGAACAAACTTTTATTTGCACCTTCAAATACACTATAGAGTTTGAATTTCTTCTTGCCAAAATCATAACAGATACTGGGAGAAACAGTATGCAGGTACAAGTTTCTTCAGCCAGGAATAAAAGAAAAATTTGTTCCACAAAAACACTGATGCTTTTTCAGATTTTTATTGTTACAAAAACCTTAAAATATATGGAAATTTTTTTTATTATTATTTAACTTTTCCTACTTGACATGAAACTATTCTTTGATAGTTTCTGATCTCGAAGGTAGCAAATATTTCTTTCAGTATATCAATTGACATATGTAATTTGAATCTATGAATAATAATGCATATTAAATAAAATAAAACTTCAGAATTAAATTATGATAACAAAACAAAAATATATATCATAATAACAATTTTATAAATGATAAAACATAACAAATATTACATTAAATTATATCCCCTTAATTTTAGGAATTTTTCAGAACAGTTTCAAATTGAGTAGCTTTAAGTGCAAGAAGTAACTTTAAAACTATAAGATATACATTTAATACTATATGTTATTTAAAATAAAATCTTAAAATAATAAAAGGATACTTTTTTTTAGGAAGGAAAATTTTAGATGAGATATCATGTCAATAGAAATAGTAATTATAAATGCAACACAACCAACAAGAATTCCAATCAAACATATTATAATCCATCGCAGAACTTTAACTGTGGTAAAACACTGAAATAAGAAAATGGAAGAAAAATATTGATCAAAAGCTAATTTTTAATAAATAGTAATATGATATAAATAAGAGGATAATAGAAAAAAAAGTGACAGAAAATAATCATCATAATTTAAATCTAAATTGATAACTTACACCAAAAACTTTGAAGCAGGATGTCAACTTTTCATCTCCACTCTTTTTTAGTTTCTAAATAAAAAGCAAATGTTTTCATTTTAGACAGATTCTTATACTTCATAAGATGATCATAAATAAGGTTATTTTACTCCCTCTATCCAAAATACATACCTGAGATCGAGTAAATTGTTCTTCAACAAATAATGTACTTTCACAAATGTCATAGTCAAGACTCTGAAATATAAAAGCAGTATTCACTGAATAAACAAGATGTTCAATTTATATTAAATGAATATGAAAATGTATATATATACACACAGACAGCAACACAGTCTTTAGTTTTCTTTTAAATCTTTAGCACAGTATATTAATATTATACTAAAATTCATTTCAAACACATATATTTGAAAATATTTATCACACATAAGTCCATATTATTATTTTTGACAAATTTATTTCATGACATTACTTACACTGGATAGTAAAAAAAAAAGAAAAAAAAGAGGAAACACATGTATGCCATTCACATTAAGTAAAATAATATGGGCTAAGAATTTACAATAGTCTCATCATAGGAAGAAGACTTTTTTAAAAATAAAAATCATGAATAAAATTTTCTGTGCTTTTTTTATTTAAAAAAAAAGCACAGAAAATTTTATTTATGACAGAATTTTTTGTATTCAAATGGTACATCATAATTTTTCTTACGTAATTTGTCATTGAAGACCAAATATAACATGAACCGAATATTATATCACAATTTAAGCTATTTAGATCTTCAATTTTAGAAAGTTTCCAGTATAGCTGTTTGAGGACATTTTCTTTAAAACTTATCCATAAATTACATTAATAACATACAAAGAATTTTTACAGGCTAATAATTTTAACCCTGAAAAAAAATAAAAAGAACTATATGAGATAACAAGTCATCTTGATATTTCCCAATAAACATAATAGATTTTATATGATTATTGTATATAGGTTAAATTTATTTTTTAGAGCAGTGCTCCGCAACCGCCATGTCGTGGCACACTAAGGTGCAGCGAGGTGATCTTGACTGTGCTGCAGTGATTTTATCCATAATAATAATAATAAAAAATTAACCACCGCATTAGTTAGAATTTTTTCTAAGTAAAATATTACTCTAACTTTTTACTAATATGTAATTTCTTTGGGTGGAGATTATACACAAGACAAAAACATGTTACCATACATTGTATGTATGCTTGAGTGTCATATTTCTTGATTTCAATTAAGAAAGATTATCCACAAATTTCTGACAAGGCCATTGCAGTTTTGCTCCTTTATTCTACCACATACTTATGCGAACAAAGTTTTTCGACACTGGTTCTAATAAAAAATGACAAGCGATCATGTTTAAAGGGTCTTGACCATGAACTTTGAGAAGCTCTTTCTAATATAGAGCCAAATATAAAACGTACATATGTTCATCAAAACAAGCTCAAATATCTCATTAATAAATTAGTTATGTTTAAATTAACTTTGATTTATTAGGCCTAAGTAAAGACCAAAAAACAAATTTTAATATAAAAATTTAAAGAGAAATTTTTTTTTACTTGTAAACTATAACTTAAAATTTTTGTTCTTGTGTTGGTGTACAATTCAAAATTATTTATATAAAACTTAAAAGATTATAATTATCTTGATACATAGAGCTATTTTATTGTGCTTTTTTAATCTAATAAAAACATATACGTATTTATTATAATTTATGTAGTATTTGCAAGCTTTTTCTTGCGGTGTGCTGCGGAATTATCGAAAAAACGTTGTTGTGCCGTGGAAGATAAAAGGTTGTGAAACTCTGTTTTAGAGTACATGCAAAATTGCTCAAAAAATTTAAGAAGTAAATACATAAATAATAGTAATAAGCCAAAAATGATAATTACTTTCCCTTTTATTATGATGGACATCTTTTAGTATTTTTATAAGTTTAGACAGTATTCAATAGAGTATGTTGTTGCTGTTTACCAATGAAGGGCACTTGTGAACGAAGGCAGTTGCACTATATCCACGAGAATCATTGCTTGCTTTCAATGGGTGCACTGTATAGGTGAACTAACCCAATGGTGCCAAATTTGACTGTGTAACTCCAGAGCAAATATCTAGAGGGTTCATACCTTCTCCCCCTTCCTAACCCACTGATTTGAACTGAGCCTCTTCCTACTTAATTGTTTAGATGTTTCTCATTTGTCAAATATATATCTACCTTTCTATATCTATCCTATCTATTTATCTATCTATATATATATATATATATATATATATATATATATATATATATATATATATATATATATATACACATATTTCATTTATAACAGATAAATTTTAGACAACATTATTTGAAGTATTCATATTTAAAAAAAATTAATTGTTCCCCAAATTAAACATTTTAATCAATATAAAAAAAATAATAATAATTTGTTGCCTTGGTCCTTAAAACTAGTTTCATTATATTACATTATATTATATTAGGTAAATGAACCACTGATAAATTTTAAGATACGAAATGCAAAAGCATGTGTATTTCAATGTTAAAAATTATAGCTTTAAATATCCATTTCCATTTAAACTTCACAAGATATAACAAAATAGCAAATAAAGAAATAAATAATAAAAAAACAATACTAACTTCGTATTTCTGAGAAAGAAGATTTGACATTCCAACAGAAATTTTGCGGTGGATTGTTGAAGTACTGTCAAGATAAGTACTATGGCTCTCATTAAAAGATTCATAGTTTTCATCATTCTAAAGATTTAAAACACAGAAAAGTTATATATATATAACTACAACATTAAAGAAACTCTCCAGCATATGACAATTTTAATGAGGTAAAAATAAACCCAATAAGTTAAAAATAGAATATCAAATTTAAAAAAAATTATTTAAGGGAGTTAAAAATAAGATTCTACGCAAAAAATAACACTCTAGAGTAAGAATTAAATTTCACACTGCTTTTCAAGAAAGAAAAACTTAAATGAAAAAATTATTAGTGCTTCCAAAAACTCCTCAAAAACCACAAAGGGCCCACAATACTGCAAGAACACCTAGTCATTTAAAAAATATTTAGAATATAAAAATAAAGCTAAGTCTTTATAAACTTAATGTAGTAGATGATTATAACAGATTATTATTACTCGTTTCTTTATTAAAAGATATAAAAAACAGAAATGTCACTTACAATCATTGCTATAATCTAAGAAGACGAAATAAGTTTTTAAAATGTTAAAACTAATGGTTAAAACACGCTTCTTTATATTTTTTTTTTACCACGAAGTTCTTATGAATTTATTCATGATCTATTTAACTCAGATCAACGTACTGATCACATTCTAAAATGCAACCATGCATAGAATTTTAAACAAATCTTTGGGGATCTAAAAAAATTCACGGGACTTAAGATACTATATAACATTCAGAGTGATCAAACTTTTCTTCTGAATCACTATTAGATGTGTTAACAAGTTTAAAACAATTGATAACTTATCTTTTATCTCATAAGTTAGTCACAAGAGAACCAGCTCATGAGTTAACGCATTAAATCATTGTTTCGATTCGAAAATTTACGCAATAGATTGCGTCACTAATTGTCATGAAAATATTGATAGCTCAAGACATTTAATCAGAAATTTTTTAATAAAACTATAATATTAAGGTAAAAAAATGAAATCCCTGACTGTAACATCTGATGACTGTGAAAACATGTAAGGGATATTCGTAAATCAGTTTCACATACTTCAGTCGATAATAATAATCCTGAATCTCCCGATGGTTGAATTAAAGGTGTCCTTTCATTGGGTGGATAACGAAACAGACCCACATTAGGTCTGTTTCTCACATCCTGATTCATGTTTGAAATCACTAACTATGCGCCCGATTCCATCATATTAAAATTAAATGAATGTGAATCATAACACACTGCAACAACTTTCTGCTAATTTTTGGCGAAGACAGTCTTGTCATGTGACGATCACATGGGGATTTGTTTACGAAAAATATGTAAAATGTTTATAGTGGCAACAGTCATAAATTCATGGAAGCCATAAATTTGAGAAATAACTGGCACTCATAAAAGATTGTTTAACCAGTATGAAAATGAGCCGAATGTGCGAACATAGCTTGCAATTCCCTTATAGTCCTGAAAAAGGAGTAAATTGCAATGAAACAAGATTCAGGATGATTGCACAAGAAGATCTGTTTCTGGTAAGCAGACAACGTGCATACGATCGAATCTCTCAACTCAATTGTTTTCTAGATATGGTCAATCACTAGCGTTGACCATCAACTAAGATATGAGGCACTCAAACATTCTCTGAAAATTAATAGCATTTAGTATACTTTAACCCCAGCACACAGATTTCAGACAACTGAATTTATTGAAAAGTTCGTTACAGTGTATAAGACGGTCAGGCAGATTTTTCGCTCATTTGGCAAAAAATTTTGCTATTATGGAGCCAGTGTTGTTTGTTGTTTAAGATGCATTTTATGAGTAACAGGTATGAAATAGGTTTTTGTATGGAGAATTGCCGTTTACGCCTACGACTTCCTACAGCCAGCGGAAGCTTTGTTTTACTGTACTACAGCCAAGTGAAGACCCCGTGTGCGCCTACGAGTTTCATAAAGGCAGGGATAATGTTTTCCAACTTATTTGCTCTTAAATGGTTGCCACATTTGTTTACATTTCGCAGTTTAAGCTTAAAGGCCTGTTCACATAGGAGTCCGTTGTGTTGCGTTGAAGGAAAGATGACGTTGAGACGAAAATAAACCAATCATATGCCTCCAAACGATTAGCAATGAAATTTTTAACGCCTATGATTGGTTTATTTTCGTCTCAATGCCATTTTTTTCCTTAACGCAACGCAACGGACTCCTATGTGAACAGGCCCTAACAGATCTGCGAAAACGGGATTTTGGTGGCAAAAATTTTTGGGCGAAAAAGAAATCGCACCAGATTTTGCCAAATCAGACCGTCTTGTTCACTTTTACCGAACAGTTTATTTAAAAGCAAAACTTCTTGTATCTAAAGAAATTGTTACGTGATTATTCTGACAAAACAGCGATCAACCAGAGAAATCGCTAGAGCTTGTATTTGATGAGATAATGCTTAACATTCCACTCGACTACTGAATGCTCTCAAGTAGAATTATTTTTATCTCTTCGAATTCGGGAACCTAATTTGAGCATATTTGTATCCAAGTTCCTTGACATATCTATAAGATCACCAATCTTCCCAAAAGTAGTTTTATGATAACATGATCTTAACTTTGCCCTGCAACCCGATGTTTTTGTGCAACAGCCTAAAAAACATCAGACATCCTCAACATTGTTAGTGACATCATTTTGAAACCCCCAGAGGAGAAATATACGATCCTAAAGAATCGCTTGATTGAATTACATTCCAAGAGTAAAGAATCGAAAATTCATCGTCTGTTACAAGGAATAGAACTTGGCGATCAACGCCTGTCGCAGATGATCACGCACATGCGGTCTCTCACCGGCGAGATATTAGGTGAACCTCTCTTAAAGTCTCTTTGGTTTTCCAGGCTCCCTACTCACACAGAGAGTATTTTAGCTGCGCTGAACGAAACTTTGCCCCAACTGGCAACAACTACTGACAAAATATCAGACCTAGCTCATACTCCTCGCATAAAGTCAGCCGCTATCAAACAAAATTCCCACCTAGAGCTACAAATTGCACAGTTAACCAGGCAAGTCAGGGAACTTTACTCGATCGTAACCAGGGCGGACGTTCCCGTGATAGACGCTCGAATTGGCATCACGGAAGAAGACGTAGTCAGTCCCCAGAAAAAATCGTCATTATAAAGAACCGTCAAACAACCACTGTTTTTACCACACTAATTTCGGTTCAACCCATCATGTATTTTCGGTAATTCGGGAAACTAGATCGGCGGTCTCCTGGTGGCCATACCCGCGATCACCCCGTTAATCTCATTCTTTTGGCTAATCGGTCTACTAAGTTAGAATTTCTCATAGATACCAGTGCCGATATCTCAGTCATTCCTTGGCGTATGACTCCACAGGCAAAAGCTTGTGACAGTTTAGTCCTTTTTGTTGCCAATGGTTCCGGAATATCCACCTTTGGTATCAAGCTCTTACATTGGATTTACATTTACGCCGTACTTTCCAGTGGTCATTTGTCATAGCCGACGTAAACCAACCAATCATAGGTTCTGATTTCCTTAAACATTTCAATTTATTAGTTGACGTAAAAACAATCGATTAATTGATTACGAAAAAAAATTGTCCTATGGTGGTAAAACCCCTAACAATAACCCTCTTAGCACGAATATTTCAATTCTTTTAGGAGATTCTAAATTTGAAAAAATGCTAAGCATGTATTCGAAACTTACTAACCCCTCTCAAATTTCTAATAGAGTACTTTTTAAACCACCTCAAAATTCTAATAACGTACAACCATCAACTATATTCCATGATATTGAAACTAAAGGACCTCCTGTATTTACAAAACCCCGACGCCTGTCTTCGGAACTTCTCCGGGCTGCCTGTCAGGAATTTCAGTTCCTTTTATCTCAAGACATCATTCGTCTCTCAAAAAGCCCATGGGCAAGTCCCCTGCACATGGTGCGAAAAGCTAATGGTGACTGGCGCCCATGTGACGACTACAGTAGTCTAAATTTGATTACAATTCCTGATCGATACCCAGTCTCACACATAAAGGATTTTACTTAAATTTTCTTTGGCAAAAATATTTTTTCAACCTTGGACTTCGCTTGCGCATACCACCAAATTCCGGTTTATCCTGAAGACATACCCAAGACCGCAGTCACGATTTCATTTGGTCTCTTCGAATTCCTGTCCATCCAATTGATCTGCGTAACCCAGGGCAAACCTTTGGAAGGTTTATCTATCAGGAGTTGTCTGGCTTGACCTTTAGTGTCTTGTATTTTGATGACATCCTTGTGGCATCAGACAATGAAAACGATCACTTTAAACACGTTCGTCAAGTAGATCGCCTAAAGCAATATGGGTTAAAACTTGAACTCTCCAAATGTGTACTCGGTAAATCATCAGTGTCCTTTTTGGGTTGCTTAAATACCCCTTCTGGGGTGAAACTTCTTCCTAAGTTATCTCAGATTTTCCAAAGCCTGATACTAACTCTCAGCTGAGACGTTTTCTCGCTATGATTAATTTTTACCGTTGCTTCCTTCCCAAAGTCGCAGAAACGCAAACTTCTCTCCACGAATGTCTTAAAGATTAAAAAAAGAACGACAATCGTCCCGTCCCGTGGACCGACAAAACCTCTGCTGTCTTTGTCAAATGTAAATCTACCCTCGTGAATGCTGCAAAACTGTTTTCGTGCCTTTAATCAAAAACTCTTTAACGGTTGATGCGTCTGACATCGCTGTTGGAGGTGTTTTACATGCTCAAAGTACTAACAGCCCTCAGCCGCTAGCATTTTTCTCTCGAAAGCTTTCCCCTTCTGAGCAGAAGTCTAGTACATATGATAGAGAGCTTCTCGCCTTATACTCAGCTATTAAATGTTTTAGAGATGATCTCGAAGGCTCATCCTTCTCCATTTTTACAGATCATCGGCCTCTTACCTACGTTTTCACCAAAAATTCAAATTTCGATTCCCCTAGACAATTAAGGCAAGATAATTTTATAGCTCAGTTTAGTTCGGATATTAGGCATATTCCTGGACAAGACAATCTGGTGGCTAATGCTTTGTCACGCATCGAATCAATCGATAACACACCAGTGGATTTTGCTACTCTCGCTGCTGCTCAAAAAGACGATAATGAGTTACAATATCTATTAAATGACTCTAATTGCTCACTACAATTCCGTTCATTAAAGTTTGGCTCAGAAATGTCTATAATTTGAGACACGAGGAACAATAGCATCAGACCCTATATACCTGCTGGCCTTCATACGAAAATATTTTGCTCTTTGCACAATCTGTCGCATCCAAGAATTCGTGCAACTAAGAAACTTATCATAGTGCGATATATCTGGCCGGCAATTTCCAAAGATGCGGCCGAATGGACCCGTTTCTTTATTGACTGCCAATGATCAAAAGCCTCAAGACACAATTATTGTCCCAACCAGACATTCATGACTCCGAGATAGAGGTTTGATGATGTCCATATTGATTTTGTAGGCCCCTTGCTGCCTTCGGGTGGTTTTTGTTACCTCTTGATGTGCATCGATAGATTAACTAGATGGCCGGAGGCTATCCCTATTGGTGACATTACAGCGAAGACCGTCGTCCGCGTCTTCCTAAATCAGTGGATCGCCCGCTTTGGCGTACCATCTGTGATCACGACGTATCAGGGACGCCAATTCCAATCGTCGTTATTTCGTTTATTAACGTCCTTACTTGGCATGCGGTGCATCGGCATAACACCATACCATCCTCACAGTAACGGGCTAGTTGAACGTTTCCACCACTCGTTAAAACAAGCCTTTGTGTGCCACCGAAACATCAAGTGGACAGAAACACTTCCGTTGGTTCTTCTAGGACTTCGGTCCGTATTTAACAATGATTTACAGTGTACGACCTCAGAACTAGTTTATGGTTCTACTCTAAATTTACCAGATGAACTTCTCTCTCCATCAGCAACTCCGGTGGATGAGCCAGCCATTTGTGCAACATTGCCGAGAAATAATGCAAACATTGGCTCCTACACAAACGTCTGCACAAAATAAAATCAAAATTTTCACACATTCTGCACTTGAGACCTGTTCTCATGTTTTCATTCGGTGCGATGGAGTGAAGAAGTCTCTCCAACCCTCTTATGTTGTACCTTGCAATATTGTGACACGAACACCAAAGCATTTTACTGCTCGTTAACGGTACGCAGTCTGTCATTAGCCTTGACCGTTTTGAAACCGTCATTTTTCACGGCAAAGAAAGGCAGAAGGCTGATCACTTAAGCATAATAACGAATAAAGGTTTTAGTATTTTTCAAAATATATTCGAGTAAATTTTAATATACTAGGTTAACTATGTCAAATGCACATAACATAAAATAATTTCTCCATCTGGTTCCGGCAGTCCTTTGCTTCCTTCCTATCGAGAGCGGAAACACCACTTCCAATTATTATGCGGAGAAAAATATTCACCACATTGATGAACTGCGGCACTTTTTTGCTTCTTAGATAATAGATTCAACACGGGTGGAATAAACTTAGTGAAAATACCATCCACTCAGTAAAAGGAGAAAGACAAATTCGTCGAGAAGGCAGCCTTCTTTCGTTACCAATGAAACTCGAATTTCGTTACCAATGATGTCTACGTTCAGAATAAAATTCAGATCGAAGTTTACGACATTAAATACTTCGCATGGAAAATGACTCCAGGAGTCAACATGTCATGGCCTTTGACTATCAACTTTTTTTTAAAAACTTTTTCCGCATACCAGATTTCGTAGCTCAGTTAGTAATAAATCAATTTCCCATAGTCCCTACCATACTAACTATGCTAGCTTTTGTCGAGTCATTCTATTTTTAGAAAAAAAAATCAAATGAGATCACAGCATGAACATACTCTTTCGTTTTTGTGACCTTTCACCTTTAATCAGTAAAAGAGGGTTGTTTTTCACCCCAAAAAATTTTTTAGTTTTCTCTTTTCCTCACAAAGAATTTGGATACTACGCATGCAGCCCTTTTCATATTATTTACAACTTATTTACACTGGTGCAAGGGATCGATCTGACTTATGTGGGCAAGAATATTTCTCATATATTTCTCAGATACGCAGGAGGGATTTCAAATATTTTTTAACAACTTCTGTTACTTCTAAAATTCTCTTTGAATGTACAGTGATTTCCGCTTATAAGAATCACGTTTGTTATTACTGTTTTTGATTCTTATAAGCGGTTGATTCTTATAACCGAAACTTCCCTTTGGACAGGCACACATACACAAATATATACTTGTACATATATAAAAACACACAGGCACATATATACATAATTTACCATTAAATACTCTTTAATTTACGTTATTTATCATTTATTAAAATTATTTTTTATAATTTTAAAAATACTCAATTTCTAAACAAATACTATAACTCAATTTCTAGACCTATAAGTAACAACAAATGATTATAAAATCAACAAGAGGCAGCTTCTCTTTGACTACACTTTGGAAGAGCATCATATCTAATTAAGAAGTTCTGTTTTTCAGAAAAACTAAGAGTTTTCCTTGTTTTTATCATATTTGAATTCGACTATCAAAATATTCTAACACTAACTGCAATTTTGTTAGAAAACTAAAGTGAATACTAGCGACGTATGCTTATTACAGTCTCAGACGAAGATTCACTTTATAGCTTGCGTTTCACGGTTTGATTCTGAATCAAACCGTGAAACGTTTGATTCGGTCTGGTTCATCTGATTCAGCAAAATGGATCCGTTTACGTTTCACGGTTTGAAGTGGTGAATCCACTGTACCGTTTGCGTAAGTGATAGTGGACACTTCGGGGAAGATTTATGTGTTTCAGGGTCCAGAAATCCGCAACCAGGAAGTAAGTGGTGGGAAAAAAGGAGTGCCTGTCTGGAGAAAAGCGAAATCGGACCCGGGCGGGTTAGATGCCCCTGGGTAAAGCTAATAAGACAGTGTTTAGTAAAAACGTATAAGGAGAAAATCTTATGTTATGTTTAAAGGAATGTATTTTACGACTGTTTTCCACCCCAAAGTTTTATCAATCTTTCTTTTCAAAAACTTAAGAAAGAATTTCGTACCTTTTGAGAGTTCAAGTGGCATTTTTTGGAAAAATAAAAGGAAAGCGAAGATTGCAAACTGATTCTTATAACCGGTGGATTGATTCTTTAAAGCGGAAATTTTAACATGGATATAATACATTTGTTTTTGTTTTTGCGATATTGATTCTTATAAACGGTTGATTCTTATAACCATTGATCACTATAAGCGGTGGTTACTGTATCTTTATTTATCATTTTATTGAGCATTTTGTTCATTACAATATTTTAATTCGGGAGCCCGATTAGCAGAGTGAACCTTCGGTAGCAACATTTTAAGGCCTTTTGCCACCGGAAAAAAAATGGTCATCATGTGGTTTATCGTTTAAGCATAGCACAAGAATATAAAATGATAATATTTGGAATCTTTTGTAGTTATTCATTGCGCAACTTCACGTCTTTGCATCGTAGGGGAAAAATCGGGGTTAAGTTGTTCTTGCAGATTTTTGGAAACTTCTTGAATAGTTTGTCACTCGGTTACAAGATTCGGGTTTATATCTATATATTTAAGTTGCTAAGCCGACTTTTTGGGCAGTCCATGAGAGAAAACTACTGCATCAATTTACTTCATTTTGGTCTTAAACGACAGATTGTAATCTCTAGATTTGTCAAACTTGGTTTTTGTAACCCCAATTTCTGTTAATTAGGGATAATTTACAACTGAAAATGGATTTCTGCGCATGCCCATCGGCAGGTTTAAATCTGGCCCAATATTTAAGTTGCTAAGCCGACTTTTTGGGCAGTCCGTGAGAGAAAACTACTGCATCAATTTACTTCATTTTGGTCTTAAACGACAGATTGTAATCTCTAGATTTGTCAAACTTGGTTTTTGTAACCCCAATTTCTGTTAATTAGGGATAATTTACAACTGAAAATGGATTTCTGCGCATGCCCATCGGCAGGTTTAAATCTGGCTTTAGAAACTCACTGTTTCTGCGCATGCTCAGTGACATGTTTTAATGAAAAACACGTTTATTCCGATGAGTTTCTCTAGATCTCTCTCTGCCATTTTTATTTTATGATAATTATGTTTGTGGAATGTAAGATTAAACATGATGGAAATTGTGTATTTCGCGCTGTTTAGTTAGCGATAATTTACAATTTTTAAAAAAAATTGCTTTCTGAGCATGTTAAGTGACATTTTAAAATTTTTTCTTTAGATACTCTCTAAGCACGAGGCTGCTTGAACGCATTAATTTGTTTCTGTGCATTATTATGATTTTCAGCATTTGGCAATGATGTGTTGAGTATAATTTGTGTATTAGTACATTTATTTACTATCTATTCGTCATGTTTTGAGGGGTACCAACTAGTAGGTTAATTAAGAAGAGTGACGTCGTAAAATTCATAATATGCGCAAATGATTTCAGAAATTCATCCTCAGAGTAATAGTTAGATGATAGTATTTTGTAGATGTTTTATAAATTTTTCGAATACGGGTATTTACTACCCGAGTGCGAATGTTAGAAGGTTGATAAAAATGTTCTGATTATGGTTTTTTTTCTGATAGCATCAACTTCTTGTGTGGCCTACAGACGTTTTGTAGAAAGAATACTTAAAACCGCAAAGGAGTTTAAAATGTAAAACTTTCTAGAAATGACAATGTAAAGTTCCTTTGTATATTGCTTGCTCCCGTGCTTTCTTCAATTTTTTTCACTCTGTAAGACATTTGAATACTCGCAGTAGTACAACCAATAGTAGATTGGATAGAATTAACAGTACTTGCTTCTTTAAGCACGTCTAGATTAGAAGCTGGAGCAATTGTCTTTGCATGGGGAACAAGCGAGTGGTATGCAAAACTCCCATGATTGTTTCTCAGCTATTAGAAAAATATCCAAATAATTATAAAGATCTTGAACATTAAAAGTATTGCAGGGAGGAAACTCCTATTTCCTTTGATGAGGTCAAACTCGAACCTTCGTAAAATATTAACAAAAGCAAAATCTTACCCTTTTTTATTTGGATTTAAAAAACCATGGCTTTAATATTTTATGAATTTATTTACTTAAACAAAAGTACTATTTACAGTAGGTTCAAGATTCATAAGAAAATTATTTGATGGAATCTCTACACACACGCACTTGCTATCGTGACAGATACTTCAACAAACCTTTTTTTAAAATTATTATTACTTTTTCTAAAAATTTTAATTTTCAATTAAATTTTATTAATTTATTTATTTTTTGAGGAGGAGGCAGGTTAAAAATGAGACACGCTACACTCCCTTTGTTTAGATTAAGACAGCGCCCTTCTTTTGGATATGGAAACAAAACTCAACAAGTATTTTTACGAATAATTTATTTGTGTGAATCCCTAGAGAGTCAAGTCGGAAGCTGTTATCATTTTTTTACACAGCGAATTCGAAAGGATCGTAACTTAGGTGGGTGGTGCAATTCTTATCACTGGCAAAGTGGATGGTTATCATTTTGATTCCTGGACCAGTGGTGTAGCGAGAGGGGGAAAGGGGGTCTATCATGCCCCGGACGTCAAATGGTCCCAAAATAACTAATTCTATATATAAATATTACTATATGTTTTTCGGGGGGGGGGGTGCGGTAGAGAGGGGGGCGCCAAAAAGGTATCGTGTCCCGGGCGTCAGTTATGCTCGCTACGTCACTGTTCTGGACCAGCCAAAATGTTTAAGTGAAAGATAAAATGTGACAAAGAACACTGGCTAAGAGTTGTTATAACCTCCATGTTTACAGATTATCATAAAACATATGGGATACATGAATAAACACCAAAAGAATCAGGAGCATGGAAAGCTCAGTGCATCCTTAATTAATCTATTAAGGCTGCTATGTACTAACTCCATTGGATTCGCTCACCTCAGTGTTAACCTATGGCGAAAATATGTCCACGGATTGCCGACTTGGATTCAAAGATTTAAAAAAAAAAAATTGTACTCCGCCATAGAGAAAGAAATTTTACGTTTGTGTACATTTTTCGTTTTTTTTTTAAATGCAATTAATATTTTAAAATTTAAATTATTCGGGGAAAAATCTGGTATAGTATGTTTTAAACGCTCATAAATTCCTTCGGTGGACGAAATTTATAAAATGAATCCTGTAGCGCTTTGCAGAAAAGTTCAGGCTATCTGACAGTACCAATTTTATTTGATTATCAGAATTTATGTACCTGTAAATAGTTGACAAAAATATATTTTAAATAAATAATTTGGGGGCATCGCTTAACCCCCTTATAGACAGAGAGCCATTACAATCCCTCAAAATGTCAATCTTAAGGGGGGTGGAATTCTCGAACTGTCAACTGGACTCCTCCCACCACAAGAGTCTGAAAGAAGAGGAAAAGGGAAATACGATTTTTTTCTTAGTACATAGCAGCCTTAAGAAGGGTTGTATAAATGAAGACTGGGCGAAGAACGATCGTATAATGAAATTTTTAAGCAGCGGGTGTGCTACGTAAAATGCGTTGACTCCAGTGAATTCTAGTTGTGATTAGTTAATTTACATCGAAAGAACCTAGCTAAGTCAGAACCCGGCCCCCGAAATGCCTTAAAACCAAAGCCGCATTCCTGGTCCCACAAGGCCTTCTCTGGATCTGGTCTGGAGTGTTCCGGTCACGGGGCATAAGAAACAACAAAGACAACACATTGAAAGAGACGGATACTATTAAAGAAACAGCTCATTTTTAATAACGAATTTCTCAAGTTTTCCCCCAACACATCCATTCAACACAACTTCTGATATCACCGTCAGGGGGAATTCCAGAGTTCCTGCTTTATAATGTCCTGAGTATTTTCTTCCGTCCCTACTGCAACGTGGGACTGAGGATCATGAATCTGAATATCTTGGCCAGCAGCAACCAGAATAAGCTCGCTATAAGGCAAAGGCATAAGCCGGCCGACTCCAAGGAAGGGGGCCAACCCACCGTGAAGACCCGAACCCTCATGTATTCTTCAGGAACGCCTCGATCGAAGACTGTGCTCGTATAGAAGCCGTCGGCTTTGACCCGCTTGAAGCGCATGAAGACCAGGTTGAAAATTCCGAAGACAGCTGAGGAAGAGAAAAGTAACTTTAAGAAGGTAAAAATGAATAGAAAAAGAAACAAAAAAAAAGGGAGAAAATAAATTTATAATAGAAAAACAAATTAAAGGAGAAAATTACGGTCGGGCACATGACTTATAAATTTTAGATTTTGATAAAATGGTTTGGTTTGGAGCGCTACCGTCAACTTTTGCTATACAAGGGCTAATTAGACCGAGATGCAGTACTGGCGTTCTCTATAAAGGGCAGGGCCGCCCAGAGGGGGGGGGGGGGGGCAACTGAGGCACTTTGCCCCAGGTCCCCAACTGCCGGAGGGGCCCCAAATTTTTTTAAAAATTTATTTATTAGATTTCCTCCGAAAGAAAATTCTGAAACTTGTACCGTACTTCAAAATTAAAAATAATCTCCTGAAAAAAGAGGCCCCTCCAAAAATAAAAAAAAAATTATTCGATTAATCAGATTTCTCTTACTACAAAATAGTCTTCTAAAAAATAGTCTTGGGGCCCCCAACAGAAGTTTGCCCCAGGCCCCGTAAAGTCTTTGGGCGGCCCTGATAAAGGGGCCTGAGTGCAAGAATCCATTTGGGGCCCTACATTTTTTGTAAAGTAAAAAAAATTTCAAGCACGAACATATATTACTAATGCATGTTTATTTAATGAGTGATTTTATTTTTGCTAATACATTAATTACTTCAGAAAAATTACAATTTTTTGCAATTTCTTTTACGATGCTTAATATAAGCAAGTGCATTTATGCATTCTGCACACATGCTTGACCGAAAACAATTATTTATTAATTTTAATTTGCTGAAAGAGCGCTCAACACTTGCTATAGTAACTGGCAACGTAAAGAAAAGTTTTAACACAGTTAATGCATTTAGAAATAACTCATTATAATTATTATTTAGTATGTATTTCAATATGTTTTGTGCGTTATTACATCCCTTTCATTGAAAATCAATTCATGTGCATTAGTATATCATTTTAATTCTTGATCATGTTGGGTCCCCTCAATCGCGGGGCCCCGGTGCATAGCATCCGCCGCACCGGGTCTCGACATTCGATACCAGAGTCTGGAGGTTCGAATCCCACTCTTGGCAATGATATCTGTAGCCGCTTGGGATCAGCTTTAACCGTTCAGCGGGCGCGCTCGTGTACAGAGTGCAACGTTTTCCTAATTTTGAATGGTTTGTTTTTACATGTAAGGTGTGAATGCTCTAAGCAGTTTCTATTTATAGCTATACCCTTTCTAATGCAGGTCTCATTTTCTGACCCTTGTATTCCTTTCCATTCATTGGTAGTCGTGATTTAACCGTGGTAAACTAACGATTACACTGGATTACAATACGACAAAAGCAGGAGTTGATGTACTCGATCAAATGTGCAGCTATTACACGGTATCCCGCATATCACGAAGATGGACAATCTCATTGTTTTTTAGGTTTTTGTGGAATCCATACCCAAGTTGTCCTTAGATACAATAAACCGGACAGTTTTGAAATAAGGCGATTGTATCTGCATTCTTTCGCCTTTAATTATAAATATATTTCAATATTATAAACATTTTATATCTTGTCATAAAACGGAGAAATATTATTTTCAATTTGAAAAAAAAATTTTATTACAAAAGGAATAATCAAGGTTGAAAGAGACGTTGCACTTTGTGCTACGCGCGCCTGCTGCTGTTCCATAAATTGGTGCGCCCGTTGAAGGGTTAAGCTGTAGGTCCCGGTCTAGCCTCGTGTAACA
The DNA here is from genome assembly GCA_907164885.2 of Dolomedes plantarius. Taxonomy (NCBI): domain Eukaryota; kingdom Metazoa; phylum Arthropoda; class Arachnida; order Araneae; family Dolomedidae; genus Dolomedes; species Dolomedes plantarius. The sequence continues at coordinate 35,832,869 of OU015497.1, forward strand.
AAAAATGACCGTAGCGCTCCAAACCAAACCCAAAAGCAAAATTTACGCATAGAAATGGACAGCTATTAAAGAATAATTACAAGATAAAAAGAACTTTTTATATACCATGTTTTTAAATTTTCTGTTGAATCATATAAACTTGACAATTCTATGTATTAATAAATACGCTTTTAAATTTTTTTTGATGAATTATCCCATCAACTTGAAAGAAAATGAAGTTAATCGGAAGTTAACTTGCGTTTAACTTTTCGTTCCAGTTCCAGCCGATAGATGGCTGCACCAGTCTACAAAACAAAATTAACTGAAAATAACTGAAAATGAATTTAATTCTGCTTAATGATGGATAAAAGTATTAAAATAATGCATTGTCATCGTGTTCTGAGCTATTCTAAAAGTTTCAAATGTCTAGCTAGTCGGGAAGTTAGTTAAACATCGATTGCAAGATTTGTACTGGACAAACACACACACAAACAAACAAGAAAGCGAGTTAATAAAAACATGGTAATAATAAATAAGTACAACAGTATTTTGCTTCAAAATCTGATAAAGAGACAACGTTACAGCAAAGATATTGCAGCATTAAAATTAAGTAACATATATTTTTGTATACATTGCATAGAACTTATATCAAAGTAATATACAAATAACAAAATTTTGTCTGTAAAAATTGGACTGCCATCACAGATCAGTGCGTGGTAAGAAATTTAAAAGAATAAAATCTCAACTACGATACAATTTGACAACGAAAGGGCTTCAATTTTATCGACAATAAAGTTTAACGCAAAATTTTTGCTTATATTTTTGCGTGAATTTTGTTGCTTTGACGCCTATAAAGTTTTATACAGGGTGTCCCAAAACGACCGCATAAACTCTGCACAGCTAGATTCCTCGGTGGGAGTACATAAAAACTGCCCAAAGAAGCGTTCCTGTACGATCCATAGTTTACGAGAAAAATACAAAAAACAAAGTATGACGTCACTGCCGGTGCAAGAAAAAAACACTTTATTGGACATATCAACAACAATATTTGCATATCTTTCCAGACGATAATGTTTAAAACGTTCGCCGCGCATATCGCGTCATGCTTACGCGCGCGCCATGGAATGACGTTAAGCCGCCGTTGAACTGGTATTTAAAAGGCTGCATCTTGCAGCTACCGGTAGTCTTCGTATGGTGGCCATGTACTCCGTTCGTGACTACTGCGACATGTACTTGATGTACGGCCGATGTAATGGAAATGCCTTACGAACTGCTAGGGAGTATGTATTTAAGAATTCATACGTCTCAGTCATACAATAAATCAGACCGAAGTGCAGGTATGCATAGCTATGTTTGAAGAATTTACATAAAATCATACCAGCTAAGATGTACATTACTCCTGTAACCATGATAGTACTTATTTGCTTCTGCACGAGACCCAAAATTCCGAGGGGTGCCGATGTTCCAAGGAGTATCAAAGAGACCATAGCGCAAGACATTGCAAGATTACGCATTCCTAGAAGAAACGAACATATGTATTTATTATCAAAACACTTTATTTGAAAACGAAAAGGCTAAAAATTTAAGATACTACAAGGTGCGTCCATAAAGTAACCGGACAAATTAAAGATCAAATGATAAAATAAAAAAGTGAAAGAATAATCGCCTGGCTAGAAAGTGTGACATCTCAACTCTTGTTAAAGCCAGTTTAAACTGGTTTTTTAGTCGTTTGCATATCAAAACGCTGTGGTAATTTTCATTTACTGAGAAGGAATTTTTTGTACAAAAAATTTTGTTTCGGAATGGAACAACGTTGTAACATTAAATTTTGTAACGAATTAGTAAAATCTGCTACGGAAACTTTAGAGATGATTCGAACAGTATATAGTGATGCATCGTTATCAAGAACACAAGTGTATGAGTGACACAACCGCTTCAAATGTGGGCGAGAAAGCTATACGACTCAGAAGCAAAAAGACAAAGTGCACAGTGGAAAGGACCATCTTCTCCCATTAAAAAAAAAAAAAAGGAAAAAAAAAAAGAGCCCGGATGTCGAAATCAAAGACTAAGGTGATGTTGATTGCATTTTTTGATTACAAAGGACTTATTCACCACGAATTTGTTCCTGAAAATCAAACAATTAATCGGTATTTTTACAAGGAGGTGCTTTTTCGTGTAAGAAACAGGATAAGGCGAGTCAGGAAGGAACTGTTTAATTCTGGGCAATAGTTTCTTTTACCCGATAATGCTCGGCCCATTACAGCAATTTCTGTACAACAATATCTTGCTAAGCATTCAATTACAGTGATAAATCACCCACCATATTCTCCCGACTTATCGTTATCTGATTTTTTTCCCTTTTCCGAAGCTTAAGATGGCTACGAGAGGACAGAGATTTGAAAACGTCTCGGATATTAAATCAAATGTTACGCGTATTTTGCGAACGGTTAGTTCCAATGCCTATAAACAGCGTTTCGATGACTTGAAGAAACGTTAGAAAAATTGCATTGACTTCTTTGGTGATTATTTTGAAGGAGATAAATTTATTTGAAGGTGAGTAATATTTTTTTTTATTTATAAAAAATTGTCCGGTTACTTTATGGGCGCACCTTGTACTTGTCACAATTGCAAATTCTCTAAAAAATAAACAGTTATGTGAGCAAATTATCTACGTCTGAAATTCAGTTTTTGAATCGATATGACTTTTTTTTTTTTTTGCCGCAGTGTTTAGCCGAGCTTGTGGATCCAAATATTCTTAAACAAAACTCCTTAGCACGTTTCTGACGCTCCCAACAATGGTTCGCAAACGAAATTTATTTCATCCCATTTTTACTTTCATGTAGGTTGAAGAACATTTTATCCAACTGTTGTTTCTTTTTCAATACTTTTATAAATCTAGATTCAAAGCTTAGAATTTAGAATTGAACAGCAATGCATAAAGAACTAACGTTGATATTTGGGCACACGACTGGAAAGGAAAAGGATTAGATATTTTCTACTTTAGGGAGGAAACTGTAGAAAGTATCTTATGCACGCCAGTACTTTTTATAAACTGTTTGATTAATGTCGCTTTATTTTATCGGAACAAATAGGAGGAATTGAAAAAAAAGATAATTAAATAATGAGGGGCGAAAAGAAGTGTGTGTATATATATATATATATATATATATATATATATATATATATATATATATATATATATATATATATATATATATATATATATATATTTCCCTTTATGGTACAGATGTAGTATACGCAACGAACGCCAAGGGGCGATTTTTCGCTAAATCTGATGGTTGTTTGGCGGTTTTTATATTATGGCAGGGAGGATTTTAAGATCGGATGGTATTTTTTTGAATTTTTTTGCGATAAGCTATGCTTTACTGACCGCTACAGCCAGCGGAAGCTTTTTTTTTACTGTACAACAGCCAGCGGTATGTAGCGAAGCCAGCGGCTGGGGATTTTCCGTAATGTTTTTGGACGGATGCGTAACGGAGCGTAGCGGAGTGAAGCAAGGGTATCTGAGCGAAGCGAAGATCCCGTGTGTGCCTACGAGTTTCATAACGCCAGCAGTAAGTTTGTTTTCCAATTTATTGTTTACATTTAGAAGTTTAAGCCTAACAGGTCTCCGAACGGGATTTTGGCGCCAACTTTTCGCCAAATTGGCGATGGCCCGTTGCGTATACTACATCTGTTCCACATATATATATATATATATATATATATATATATATATATATATATGTGTGTGTGTGTGTGTGTGTGTATACACACATACACATACAGTGTAACTTCTCTAGCTGGCCACCCCTCAAAACGGCCACTTTTTTTCGGAACCATGACTGGCCACCGTAAAGAAGTTTCACTGCATATATTAATAGTTTGAAAGTGCTCTAACTTATCATAAAAAATTTTAATTAATTAAATTCTCTATTTTTCCCTTTAATTAATGTACACATTTTTTTCTGATTTAAGTAATTTATGTTTATTTTTTCTTGTTTTGTTTATGCTTATTTTTTGAATAAATAATTAATTAATTAAAATTCCGTTTATATTTTATTTTTTATGTTTATTTTTCTAATTTATGGGCTTAAAAAATTGAAAACACGGATGATAAAAATACGGCCCTGAATACCAGAAAAATGACCTGTTCGGAGACATTTTAATTGAACCTCATAAAGTGATTAAAAAAGACTTAATTAAATTAATAATAAAACTTAAACAGATTTTTTTGAGTAAGTCTTAACTCTTTTGTTTCGGGCCATGCCAACATTTTTCTATATTTGTATTTTATATCTTAACATTTTCTTTTGTGATGCACAGTTAATCCGTTCACAATAATCGGGTACTTAGAGTAACTATATCGTTCTTACAGATCTCTCTTGACTTTCTTTAAAGTTTTTCTCTTTTTGAATTAGATGCGTTTGTCAAATCAGTAGTTTTCTCTTTAAATTTTCTTTATTTGTTTCAACTGTTTTATTTCTACGAACAAGTTTCACTGTCTTACAATCCAAACAATGAAAAATGACTTTAAAAAATTCACTGTCTTACAATAAAAACAACAAAAGTAACATTAAAAAAATTAAAAACAAAAATTTTGATTATTGAATTAAAAACTGCAACAAACTCTAGGGTCAGTTTAACTTGACCTTATTTTTCAGTAAGACTCTAAATCTGCGATGAATTTTTTTGAAGTTTGTCTTTAAATTAATTATTATATTCTTTTACGAAGAAATTCACAAAATGTTCTTGGTTCCAAGGAAAAGTTCGCAAATAGAGAAATTCGCAAAATAGAGGTTCGTTAAATAGAGGTCTGACTGTATATACATATATAATATGTATATAGATATATATATACTCATATATATAATATATAATTTTATATTATATATATATATATTTATGTATGTATATTTTTGTATGTATGTATATTATATATATGTTTATATGTATGTATATATATATGTAATATATATATAATATATAATTATATATTATATATATATTTATGTATGTATATGTTTGTATGTATGTATATATATATATATATATATATATATATATATATATATGTATATATATATATATATATGTATATATAAATACATATAAATACATATAATACATATAATGTTCTTGGTTCCAAGGAAAAGTTCGCAAATAGAGAAATTCGCAAAATAGAGGTTCGTTAAATAGAGGTATATATATGTATATATATATATGTATATATATGTATACATATATATATACCTATATACATATATATATATTTACATATAGGTATATATATGTATAATATATAATAATAATATATAAAATAATATATAATAATAATAGTATATATAATAATATATAATATATAATTATATATTTATACGAGTATATATATACCTGTATATATATACTTGATCACGTCCAACATGATCACAGAATTGTTATAAGTTTGTCCTCTATGAAGTTTAATATCTATAACAAATCCTGTTAAAAAGAGCTATACATGTTCTTCCAACATTGTCAGTACAGTAGAAGCTCTTTAATCCGGCACGTCCGGGACCTCAGTCGTGCCGAATTAGCGATTGTGCCGGATTATCGAACATCAATAATTTTAACAGGAATACCAAAGATATATCACTCTAGATAAAAATGCAGACGATTAAAACATGTATTTTACGTACATTCTGAGTTTGTGCAGACAACATAAATATAAACGCAGGCAATATAAATATGAACGGGATTTGTAAGAGTTAGAATACGGGAAACACTGTTCTGAAAATGAACACTGAACTGACAGTTAGTTACGATAAACACTGAGCGAACTAAAATCGCAGGAACAAGGATCCGTATAACTACGTGAAACACAGACGAACTGAAAAGCCACCTGGCGTGTACAGCCACTGCGATGGGGGACGTCGAATCCACCCGAAAAATCCCGAACGCGGGCGGCTCAATCGCTGCCGGATTACAGAATGTGCCGAACCTCAAAATGTCGGACTAAAGAGCTTCAACTGTATTTGAAACTGTTTAGTTTGGTTCCACGAAATATTTTCGCATTTTTGTTTTAAACTCTTGAATTAAATAATAAATGATAACAATTGTCTCGTTAACATTTTGCAATTTAGAGTTAATTCCTTCCAAAGTAAGCTCAAATCTTCAGGAAACTTTAATTGTACAAGTCGACGAGAAACTTTTTACGCCTGCAAATTTCTTTGTTTTAAAACTAGACTATTCATGTTTAAAAATTTTTTAACAAAATATTGAAAAAAAAAATTTCACTCTTGTCAGAAATTCTCCTGTATGATTCTATACAAATTTAGATTCTAGCATTCCGTGCAGAATTTCCCTGCGATAAGTGAGTTAAAAAAAATCTAATATTTTCATGTACATAAAATATTGACTTGACTCTACAATTTTCTGCAACATGATTGAAGACCAATTGAAACAATAACTGGTGCAGGGAATGTAAACTGGATTGTACAACCCCACAGGATTGCTGTCCAGGCATTACGATTGTAGTCACTGTGATGGAGTGACTGCAAACTTGATCACGTCCAACATGATCACAGAATTGTTATAAGTTTGTCCTCTACAAAGTTTAATATGTATAACAAATCCTGTGAAAAATAGCTATACATGCTCTTCCAAATGTGATCAGAATACTACTGTCTGTAGCACATGCTGTCAGGGACGATTTTTGCTTGTCTGGCAAAATTTACGAGCGCAAAAGGACTAACTTCAAAGTAATTTTAAAAAAAGAGGGAAAGGAGAACAGTATTAAAATTTATTACATTCTTTAAAGAATGTATACAAAGGAATTGTGCAAGCATTTTCTTTATCGAGCTGTTTTCAGGAAAAATAGATCAACATACAACGTAATTGATTTTTTTGCGCTATTTTAATAAATTAAAAATCTTTTCTTTCAATTTAGAGAAACACAAGCAGCCTTGAACTATTTCGGTAAACCCCTTCCCCCCTCCCCCCTTGCGAGCTTAGGCGCTAAACCGTATTCAGTCCAGAAATTACAATTGAGTCATAACAGCAAATGAATCGGTCATTTTGAAAAGGGGTCATCTCCACTTTTCAAAAACTCATCTCCTCTCATCTCCAACTTTTCTGCCCTCCCTCTTAATAAGTTTAAATAAATTATTAACAAATTATATTTTTACATCAGGACTGATGCCTTATAAACATAATAAATACTAAATTTAGTCTAACTAATAATGCATGAAGGCGAGTTATAGTTTTTTGCTTCTCATGAAATTTTTAAAAAAATTGAGAAGACCCCTTTTCAAAATGACCGATTCACAATTAGAGTCTTTACTGTACAATATTTACTGTGATTTATATACAGGAACCCTTTAACAAAGAAAACCAAGCGAGTGTTAATCTTTTTCTGTACTGCCCCTAAAATCAAATCTGCAGCCTCGAAATATAAAGGCCCTTTTCACTCCTCAGCTCTTTGAGGGTCGTTTCGAATACTGTTGCTCTCTCACGCTCGATTTCCATTCCGGGATCCAGATGTCGGAGCGCAGCTGCACCAAAAGGGGGCCCGCCAGCCACCCCATCTGAGGAACGGCTCAAATGAGCGAGAGGAATACCCTCGGAGCAACTGGCTGTCTTTTGGTTCGCCGGTATACTCTTGTGTTGACTATGTGTAATATACATAAGTGTAGCGTGCTTCTAACTTTTTTTGGGGGGGAGGGGAGGGGGACACGAATTGAATTCAGATAGGGACCTCCTCAGCGCATTGACTGCCAGACAGTCCTTAAAATGTGAAATATTAGGATTTTTTTAAAAACTGAATAACATTAGAATTGTTGTTTGACTAGTATTCAAAAGTTATACAATGAGAAAAATAAATATAATATAAATAAAATGAGAAAAAAAATACAGCATCGAATTTTTGTTATTGATCATATCATTGTTAAAAACTATGTTAAGGCTAAAGACATATTCAGAATCTTCAATTTCACAGTGTGAAAAAGCTGGAAAAAACCAACTTTCTTAAAAGTTTTCTACAATTTTCCGATTTTAACTGAACTTCTGTTAACGTTTTAATTTATTTCAAGTTAAGTTGGGAGGGGGGGGGAATGTACCCCCCCATGGTAACATATGACTTACGTCATATGTTACATATGACGCCTATATACATGACTCAATATGTAACATATGACATCATATGTAACATTGAGGTGGTGAAAGGTAAAGTGGTGTAAGTCAGTAAGTCAAGCGGTGTAAGTCAAAAGCGTTTTACTGCAAAAACTACAAAAAATTCCACTATAAATTGAACAAATTATAATTTACCATAATTATTATAATATTGAAAATAATAATTATTTGCAATTCCACTATATATTGAACATGGAGATTACATTTTTGCCCTCAAATAAAAAAAGTTGAAAATGTGACTTACACCACTTTGCCTTTCACAGCCTCATATAACCTATGTGAGAGGTGGGAGTAGATTCAAATATATATGCTTGGTGCTTCGGAATTGCCAAAGGGGTGGGGTGCTAGATTTCGGTACTAGAGTCTTTGGGTTCGAGAAGCAAAATATTCTCATAGATCTTATAACGTGTGGTAAAAAAAAATATATTATTCTGTTTAAGAAAGGAACACATATACGGAATCTTAGCCGTATAGTCAAAACTTTGACGCATTTCGGTACTTTTCTGTTTAAGGGGACTCACTACCCTTAAATCTTTAAAACATTCGATTTTTTGAAAAAAATATATGTTAAAACCTGATCATTTGTGAACAAAATAAAGCAAACCGCATGAAAATATTCCCCTTAGTTCCGGAGATATTGATATTCTAAATATTTAATTACTGATCAAGTTTATGATAAGAAAAATGTTAAACTCGTTTTTCTCAAAATGTGATTTTGTATTATTCCGCAACTGATATCTCAAAAACCATGATACATAATTCCATGAAATTTTTATCACTGCATAATCATGTTATTTTATTGCGTCTGAACTAGAATTATTTCAATCCGTTCACATTTTGTTATTTTTTCAGGGGAAATTAATGCAAAAATTTAAGGAAATTTTAAGTATATTTTGAGCAGTTTTAAAAAAATTGAAAAAATATTTTAATGTTGAATGTTTTATGTTCAATTATATTTTGAATTATTTATTTTAAATATAAAACAGGAATTGTACATTTAAGTGTAAAATTAATTTTATAGTTCTGCGCGCAAGCCAGTATACAATAAAAATACTTAAAAAGCAAGGTATAACTAAAGAATTTTTAAAAAAAATATTTAAAATTATTTTTAGAGTGAAAATTTGTTTATTAAAATAAATATATCAATTTATCATATACATAAAATTTGGAAAAATTGGGAGTAAATTGAAATAGTTACAAAGAGTCAAAAAGTATGAAAATATGCCTATTTCCTCGACTTAAAGGTCGTGAGTGCCCTTAACTGTTTACTGCTTGTCGAAGCGATACAGACTGGGTTCGGGAGGCTGCCAAAATTATAACTCGCGAGGACGGACGGACGGTTTTAGCGTATGAAATTTCGCTTTCCGAAGAACCGTTATGGAGGAACGTAAAACTACGTTAACATTAAAACTTTTTTTTTCTTTTTCAATTACCTTTGTTTAATAAATCGTCTACGAATGAGGGAATACTATTTATTTCACTGTGAAAACAAAAATATTTATCAGACGAAATATTTTCTATCTCCAATACATTTCATCGAATATGATATGAAACCCAAACAAGAAATTTCAGCTCATAATGCAGCTGAAACCGCATTAACTAACTGAAACAAATTGATAAACTATTTAAATCTATTTTGATAGATAAACAGCTTATTAAATCTTTAATCGAGATCGCATTTCGCTTTCAAAACACTGTCCATGTAACAATACTTACTATCGAGCCACAAATCTTTAGAAATGACTGTTTCATGTGAGAGATATGATATGCAGTTTTCGGGGGTATGGCCTTCTGTCTTCATTCTCTCTCTTGAAAATTCTGAAAAATAAATAATCATAGGATTATATTGGTCATGAAAAAAAATCACTGGTCACTGTTTTTACATATGAGTTTATAAGAAATTATCAGTCTCTTACATAAAGTAAATGGTAGTTCATAAACTTACATCCTGATCGTGTTCGTAACTAGTCCTGAACTAGTTTCAACGTTGTTATGTTAGATTCTTCAGAGAAAACGTTGGGAAGAATATCGTGGAATATATCTCTATCCGATGTCTATCGTTACAAAATCAAAACTATTTTTAGTAGATATTAAATTAAAATAAAAGATTTCATAGAACAAAAACACGCGCTTTTTAAAAAAAATCTAAATCGAAATATGAAGTGTTCAGAGTTAAAGGGAACCAAGTCTACGACAGTCAGTTCTGAGAAAATTGATCTCAATGTTAAACGATTATAATTAATTGACCATTGACTTTTGCTTATTTTTTCTACTTCAGTTGCATAGTGGCATGTTTTATTTAAACTATTTTATTGATATTGCCTTACAATACGCAGATGATATTGAGGCACCACTCAGAATTTGAGTGGAAGATTGACTTGGTTCACTTTAACTCTGAAACTTTATTCTTTGGGAGATTGTTATCCTTTAAAACACTTATGTAAGCAAATACTTTCTATACGAGCCATTTTTATATTTCTATTTTGCCCAGTGCACGAATCTGAACATAAAATTATGAGTTCGTAAGTTCGTGCATTTCGTCTTAAGGCTGCTTTGTACTAACCCCATTGGATTCGCTCACCTCAATGTTAACCTATGGAGAAAATTTGTCCACGGATTGCCGACTTGGATTCAAAGATTTTTTAAAAAAAAATTGTACTCCGTCATAGAGAAAGAAATTTTACGTTTGTGTACATTTTTCGTTTTTTTTATAAATGCAATTAATATTTTAAAATTTAAATTATTCGGGGAAAAATCTGGTATAGTGTGTTTTAAACGCTCATAAATTCCTTCGGTGGACGAAATTTATAAAATGAATCCTGTAGCGCTTTGCAGAAAAGTTCAGGCTATCTGACAATACCAATTTTATTTGATTATCAGCATTTATGTACACTGAAGTGCCACTGAATTAGGGATACCTACCTAGTAACGAGTTGGGCCTCCTCTGGCCTTGATAACGGCTGCCACACGACGAGGCATAGATTCAACAAGTTTCTGGAAACGTTCCACGGGAATGGCTTGCCAAATATTGGCTAAAGCTGTCCATAATTCAGTAAGGTTCTTTGGTGCTGTGTGATGGCCTTTCACGCCTTGTTCCAAAACATCCCAAAGATGCTCAATAGGATTTAAGTCTGGGCTTCTAGGTGGCCAATTCATGACAGAGAAGTCAGAGGAATGCTCATCCAACCAGCCAATAGCCAACCGGGACTTGTGAGAGGTACAGTTCTCTTGCTGGAAAACTCCATTACCGTGCGGATAACAGAACAGCATAAACGGATGGAGGTGATCACCCAGCAACTCTACGTACCGAATTGCATTGAGGGAGGTTGGTATACGCACCAAAGATCCCAAACTGTGCCACGAAAAAACACCCCAGACCATGATTGAGCCACCATGCCCTTGTACGGTTCCAGCCAGGCATGCAGGATCCATGGCTTCATGAGCCTGACGCCATATTCTCAGCCTCCCGTCGGCGTTAAGTAGTCGGAATCGAGACTCATAACTCCATGCTACTCGTTTCCAGTCCTCTACACTCCAGTCTCTGTGCTCTCTTGCCCAGGCAAGACGTGCAGCTCGAAGGCGAGTATAGAGCAATCGTACTCTCATAGGTCGACGGCTCCCGAAACCCATACGGTGAAGCGAGCGTTGCATAGTCCGTTAACTGACTGTACGACTGGCACCGTCATTAAACTGGGTGGTAATTTGAGCTAATGTTTGGCTTCGCTGGCTACGTACAATACGCCTGAGCCGTCTCTCACCACGCACTGTCATGGCTAATTGTCCTTTGCAGTTTGCCCGATCGCTAGTTTTTTTTCCACCATCCATGTATTCTTGGTATACTCTTGACACTGTCGACTTTGAAAATCCTAGCTGTCTGACGATTTCGGAAATTGAATGGCCCATGCGTCGCGCACCTACGATTTGTCCGCGATCGAAGGCGTCTAAATCAGGCAGTTTACCCATACTGGCAATTCCAACAACTAATTCTGAACAACCACAGTACGCGCTGTATATGCAGTTACCACAGCGCCCTTACTTGCGCATACATGATGCGCAGCGCTACACAATTTGAATAGGCTTTGCTATCCCTAATTCAGTGGCACTTCAGTGTATTTCTAAATAGTTGACAAAAATATATTTTAAATAAAAAATTTGGGGGCAGCGCTTAACCCCCCTATATAGAGAGAGCCATTACAATCCCTAAAAATGTCAATCCTAAGGGGGGTGGAATTCTCGAACTGTCAACTGGACTCCTCCCACCACAAGAGTCTGCAAGAAGAGGAAAAGGGAAATACGATATTTTTCTTAGTGCATAGCAGCCTTAAATGCTCGAAAACACGAGAGTAAAGATCCTCAAAACCCCTGCCTCTTACTATATAGTCCCATACATCTAGCCAGTGGAATCATTGATCCAGTAAACCAAAATTGTATACGTAGATATTTCTTTTGTAGTATGCAATAGAGGTTGAAAGTTTTGGATAAACCAATGTCTTTTGAAAATCAAGTGTGTAGACATGTCTCATTTACTGTTACCATTAAGGATTTCTCTTGCACTCTCTGCACGAACTTAATGCAGTTCCTTTTCCACTTCAAGTGTTTTATTTTTCAGGATCATGGTTACTTTTTATTTTATGCATAAACTCATCACACAACCTACAAGTGTCTTTTGAAGGAACTTGTAAGGAACGTGTAGAATTGTAGTTTTGAACGTGTAGTTTTGAAGGAACGTGTAAATTAAATTTTTTCGAAGACTCTTGATAATGGTATCTCTCTTTCAATGGCTGTCTTTTTTATCAGCATACTTCACAATACAGAGAACATACGTATTTTTTTAATATTAAGGTTCGGATGAATATATCGATACTTTTTGTTGGTATAACCGTTCGTTAGTAGTAACTCTTGTAGCAAGAGAAAGATTTGATGTGGTCACCGACATCAGAATCATCAATTATGTTTGAAATTACCTTACCCCTGCTGTCAATCACCCAGAAACCTCTTTTTTACTGAGGCGTCTATACAGTCTTTCCTAATTTATTTTCAGTGTTCTAGGAAAAATTTCTTGTAAACTCTCACATTCTCATCTTTATAAAATAGTGAAATAATCTGGTTCAGCTGAATCATTGCCATCCTTTGGACATGATCTCATAGTCTTTGAGTTCTGTACTAACCCACGCAGGAAAACGCCCTGTTTAAAATAGTCTGACAATTTCCTAAATGATATAAATATTTTCTCCAAAACTGACTGTGAGGTAAGATCAGGGCAATTATATAAGTTAAATCACGGAATACATCTTCTAAAGCACGTCCTCGTTCACCACTCAGAAAATGAACTTGTCCACAATTGCTCTGAAAGGAAATCAGTTTTATTCAGTGGTACATAGAACTGTTGCCATCTGAGGGTAAAAATTTGTAGGACGAACTTGGTTCTCTATTGCATTAAAAATATAATGTTTTTACTGTATCACGGCAGTGTTATTACGAAATGACCAAAAAGTGAAGTTGACTCACTTTAACCCTGAGCCCTCCATAGATGCATTCGCGTATCTTAGATTAGAAAAGGAATGACAGGATGATTCTCCATAGCTTAGTACATTGGTTCCCAACCTTTTTCAGCTGGCGACCCACCTTTCCTTATCGGAATACCTCCACGGTCCATCGGTCCATGGTGGAGAAAAACCTTATTTGTATCGTATCCCGTCCTTATGTATATATAATTTCCATCAAATATTGCAAATATATATATATATATATATATATATATATATATATATATGTGTGTGTGTGTGTGTGCTTTTTTGAAGATACAGATTGATTATTGATAAACAATTTGTGTTCTGATTTGAAAATGGTTGACAAAATATAAGAACTTTGTAGCAAAACAGTTATTTATTTAAAAATAGATATACGTTTGCAATATATGCAACAAGTGGTTTCATACTCACTAACAAGTGTTCCTAGGTGAAGATAAAAACTACAATTATAAAAGTACACAAAGACCATTTTACTTTTTCAGGCAAAAAAATTTATACAGCTTTGATATAATTACAGTTAAGAAAATTGTTATCGCAATCTATCAATATGTAAAATTGCTGTTTTTAAGTAAGTTTCGATTTTTCTTATCTTTTCTGATGGTTTATTCGATGGTTTCTGATAGTTTTAGGATCGAGTCGCCACCCACCTGTAACCCTTCCGCGATCCACCGGTTGGGAACCGCTGGCTTAGTATAAGGAAAAAAAATAATATGGAAACTCGGGATTAACTGAGTATTGGTTTTATTCCATCTGTTAACGGTTGCATACAACTCTTTTGAACTGTACTTTTCAGCTCTAGATGTAAAATTTTCACCTCTACGATAAATTTTTCTATGGTTTCTCTTTGGCCTATCAAAAACATTTAGAAGTGACTAACTACATGTTACAATAGTATTCGGATGAACTATTCTTATTGGCATTCAGTACTATCGAGGTACTTATATTTTAATACACTCATGTCCATAAATTAAGGATAATTTAGAATCACACGGAAATCAAACTCTAAAGTAAAAAGTTACAGTACACAAACGCCCCCGAGTTAAAACGCCGAATGAAGACCGGTATTTGGCAGTAACTGCCAAAAGAAGCAGACGGAGCACAGCAACCGACCTGTCTCGTCAGCTATCTGCAGCCACAGGTACCACAGTTTCAAGGCAAACCGTGTACAGATGTTTGGAAAATATTGGTGTATATGCTCGCAGGCTTGTCAGATGTGTTCCGCTCACGGCAACTCACTGTCGGCAACGATTAGCCTGGAGTAGAGAACATGCAATGTGGACATCGACACAGTGGGCTTGTGTGATGTTTTCCGACGAGTCCAATTTTAGCTTGCAGTCTGATTCACGTCGGACTTTCATATGGAGAACGCCAGGTACCCGCTACCACCAGGACAACATCACTGAACGACACCGTTACGGTGGTGCAGGATTGCTCGTTTGGAGTGGAATTATACTGGGCTCCATAACAGATATGCATGTTCAAATCGGAACCATGAACGGCCACATTTATCGGGATATCATTCTGGAACAACATGTATTTTTGTTTAGGGGTGCCATGGGCGCAGAATTTGTGTTTATGGATGACAACGCCCGTCCTCACCGAGCAAACGTCGTAAACGAATGCCTTCAATCTGAGAATATCACCCGTATGGCTAACATTCTCACCTGACTTGAATACGATAGAGTATGTGTGGGACATGCTTGGCCGACGAGTTGCAGCCCGTCAACCACCTCCTACATGTGTACCGGAGCTTGGGAGAGTATTGCTTGCTGAGTAGAGTAATCTTCCCCAAGATCAGCTGGATAATTTGATACTCAGCATGCATAGGCGTTGTACGGACTATTTCATCGCATGGGAGACATACAATATATTAACCATCATACCAACCATATAATATTAAGTTTTTGTAAAGGAGATATTTTTTACAATTGCTACAGGGATCAAAACTCGTAGTTTTTATAAATGGTATCATACATACACTATCTTTTTTGTTCTTTATCTTTTGTTTAATAAATAGGCTTTATGAATACGTCCCGTTTGTTTTGTTTCTGAACCTTTATTTGCTGGAGCTGGCATTATCCTTAATTTATGGACATGAGTGTAGTTGACTCTTTGTTATTTTCGATAAGACAGTGCGAAAATTTCTAGTTTTAAGTTCACATTACTTTGTTAGTGACAATTAAGTATCTGAACTGCAGCAGATTCAGTATTCATTTCTGAAACAGACATTTGCTGCTTTCGTTTAATACAACGATAAAATAATTGGTGCAAAACACTCTGAACACTTTTCCACAGTTTTAATAAACGAAATTTTCGTTTTGGGGAAAATTCACTTTTAAAATATACTTGGTGCAATGAGAGAATAATAGTTGCTTCGTAGGACCATTACAATTTTAAGAAAAAATTACACACACTATTACTTGGACGCACCCCAATTATGTTTAATCCGTAATAGTGAGCATTTTAAAAAAAATAAAGATTCCTAGCATGTTACGTTTATGAGATGCCCATATCCTTAAAAATCTCCCTTTTAAGTTGCTTTACTTAATTAAACATATCTCGCAGGGATGAGTTATCGTAGTTTATTAAAATGACTTATGTTGAAATAAATAATCACCGACATTCAGATCTTTTCCCAAGTACTCTTATTTAGATCATTTTTAACAGAAACTACTTGATTTACGAGAAATTTGGTTTATGTGTGTAAAGAAACATGTTTTTAATCTGAGGCATTTTTAAGCTAAAAACTTTCTTTTTTTTAAATCAGAGAAAGCATTCTAGTCCGAAAAAAGATAAAATGACAGACATTACAGTGAAATAATTGAGGTATTAAGTCCCCTATTTTACTAGTTTGTACTGTTCTCGTGGCAGAAATTTTAATGCTCCCGTTAAGTCATTTATGCTAAAATATAGAGCAAAGGTTCTGAAAATACCGAACAGTGGGTGACCGCAAACTGTTGCCATTGAGTGGCTAATGCATTGAAAAAATTTTAAGTACATGACTATCACTTTATGTAAACTTCGAAATCTAAGTTTAGTACCAAGGTGTGATTGTTATCACTTTATTAGACTTGAATTTCTGCATCTTTGAAGCTCGCGAAAATTTCCAATAAAACGAATAATATAGCAATGTCTTAGCGATGCTAAACAGGGGAAGAAAATGTTATGAATTTAATCAATAATACTTTAGTGCGTATTAAAAACATTATCCACATTTACTTTTTTAATTTATCTATATATATAAAACAGTTCCGTAACTGACAGACTGACTGACAGGTAGCGCATAGACCAAATTGCTGGACCTAAAGGGTTGAAATTTTGCACGGCGATTCTTTTTATAGTGTAGGGGTGCGGTAAGAAAGATTTTAAAAATTCTTCTTAGATTTTTTAAATTAAATTTTTAAGCTGTTTTGTAACATTCTTTAAAGTTTGCATTTAAAATAATAATCCGAGGGTTATAAAATTTATATCACGAGAAAGATCATAAAAATTCCTTTAAAATGAAATCTTTTTCGAATCTTTACCTCCATTTTCTGATTTTTGGTGAAGTTTTAAAGATTAATTTTTTGAATTTAATTTATTAAATGCTGATCACAGGGTTTATTTTCTTTTTTTGATACTTTAAATTAATTTTGCGTCACGTGCATAACAACGAAATGCATTAACAAAAAATTTTTTTTTTCTTTCTAATGCGGCAGACGATTGGACATTATCCAAAAAAATATTAAAATACAGTAAAAGAAATGTTCCTGAAACTGTACTATATTAACTGTACTATATTCCTTAGTATGTTCTATTAGATTTAGTTTCAATATTTTCTTCTACATTATTTTGTCTATAAAAATATCCGTTACGATTTTTTTATAAATATATTTTTTCATTTTTTAACATCAATTGCATACATTGATCGTTGTATTTATTATAAATAAATAAATAAATAAATAAATATATATATATATATATATATATATATATTGATATTGGCATTAATTGCATACATTGACCGTTGTATTTAATTGGAATGTACTCCGTAGCGAAGCACGGGTATTCAGCTAGTTTTCATATAAAATTGTTTGCTCATAAATAAATGAGTAACAATGTATTGTAAACTTCGTAACATTTTCAAGGTTTTCAGAGAATTATCAACAGGCTTTTACCTGTTATTGATCTCGGCATGGAATTCCCTGCATGGAGAGATTGATTTTGAAATCTCGTGCCAACGGCACAAACACGCAAACGAGGAAAGATTGTTTCACTTAACTTCGTATGAATCATTTCATGATTAGAAAAAAATACGAAGTCCGCATAACTAAAATATCCTCATGTGGTTTTCTAAACCTAGTATTGTTTTCACTACTGCCCTTTATATAGCAGGGATAGGGTACATATTACATTATGTATCTTATGCGTTTGTCCGTACAGTAAAACCTCGTACTAACCGGGACCATAGGCAATCCGGATAATGCGGGTAATATGGGTAATAAGCAAAACAAAATCCTTAACTAAGCAGACTTACCGTTCATTACGATAAAAACTATGTTTTGTAACACATTTATATAGTGTTGTTTACAAGACATTAAAAAATATACATAAATATAACTTTTTCCATCATTTCTTAACAAAAAATGGTAAGTCTAGTAAAGCTTTCTTAAACTCAACAAAAAGCATTTTATTACCATAATGTATTGTACAATCTATGCAGGAACTGTACATTGAATCAAACTAAAAAGCGATATTTGGCGTACTTGTAGTTACGTTCTTGTTATCATAGTTAAAAATTACTATCTAATGTGAACATTAAATAAAAATAATGTCTACAAATCTGATAGGGATAAACGAGGTTTTACTGTATTTCTTACATTGGACATAATTTTTGCAAATGACGTAAGTTTAGGTCATGTCAAACTCTGATATATGAAGAAAACAGGAAATATCTGAAGGAACTATGTTTAGGCCTACAGATCCCTCTTCAGGATCTCAAAAATAAAAAAAAAATCATTCTGGGATGCAATATGAAATATAATTTTAAATGCTCTGTTACTTGTCCTCAACATCCATTCCTCGAAAAAAAATAAAGTTTTCATCTGTGCTACTAAAAGTACTAGGAAATATACATCGCTAGAGAGCTGTACAAGAAGAGGTAAGACAAAATTATAATACGTCCTCTGAATTTAAGGACTTCATCAAAGATAGTAATAAACACCGATGAGTTTGGTACCATTAGCCTTCCATCTCCGAATGACATCTGCTACAGGTGATTTTAGGGAGAATAGACGGCCATTAATTGTACGTCAAGACTTCGGTTTTGTAGCATCTGATAACCTCTTTGGAAATCTGTTAAGTTCGTTGTTGAGCACTATATCAGATTCCAACGAAATTTAACGAAGTTTTGCTAGGTGATCACGTTTATGTATACTACACAACACGCCTTACCCATCTTTATCGGGAGTGAACCAACATTCACTCCCGATAAAGGTTCAGTGCAAGAACGTCCACGCCTATATTGGGATTCTAACCTCGATCCAACTTCGTAGAAGATAGCGTCGCTAACCACTGTACGATGCCGGCGACAAACTAGCATTCTACCACATGAACTACACTGTACCTAATCAAGTAGCGTAATTAGTACCTGGGTAAGGAGGTCATTAGCAAATACTTCCGCTCATCGCCAGGGTAAACTAATGTTCTAAAAATTGAACTACCCAGGAGATTTGAGAACGTGTTATGGCTTTCCTTCCTAGGGTAGTTATTCCACTCCTTCGCATATATGATTTCTAAATACAGAAGGTCGTTCGCACTTTATGGAAACGATTTTGTAATTTATTTTTGGCGTTTGTATTTTGAGAAAAAAAATTTGGCAACTTCAGAATAATCGTCTGCTACTGTTTTGTTTTGATTGGAATGTAAAATAAAAGATTTATTTTGAAAATGGCTCCAAAAATTGAGAGATGGCTCGAAGCTTACGTAACTGCACTTTCCGAGGAGAAATATTCGTATCAACAAATGATAAAGCGGTATTTGTAATATATTCAATTTGAAAGGGAAAAAAAATCTAACTGAAAGTAAAAATGAAAACATGACCACGAAACCTCATCCTAAGACTGTTCGAACGCAAGTAAATATCAAGAAAGTGAAGTCTGATCCTAAAAGAAAATCCGTCGACTCAAAGATCCATTGCATCGAAACTAGGTTATGTCTTCTGGCACTGTAAGTAAAATCTATATATATAAAACAGTTCCGTAACTGACTGACTGATTAACTGACTGACTGACTGACATACAACGTACAGACCAAACCGCTGGACCTAAAGGGCTGAAATTTTGCATGGCGATTCTTCTTATAGTGTAGGGATGCACTAGAAAGATTTTTGAAAAATTCTTCTTAGATTTTTTAAAATTAAATTTTTAAGCTGTTTTTGAAACATTCTTTAAAGTTTGCATTTCAAATTTTAACCTGAGGGCAGTACCGGATTGAGAGAGGGGCAAAAGGGGGCACCTACCCCGGGCGGCACGTCAGGGGGGCGGCAAAATGGGATTGAAAAATTGAAATTTTTTTATAATTTCATAGTGCCATAAAAATATAAATAAAACAAAATTTAGATAGCCTCAGATCACTTTCTTTTTATACTGGTGGGGTTTTATTAAACTATTAGTTACAGAAAGTAAACTCAAATCCTTGCTTTACGTAAGAGTAAAACAAGCGTATTTCAATGGCAGAAGAGCGCTAATTGCGTTGATGCGATTTGCGGAGAATGTTTCATTGCCGAAAAACAAGCAGGTAGCTTGGGGAGGGGAGGGTGGCCCGTGACTCATAGAGATGAGGAGAGGCAGGAATAGATAGTGCCAGTTGCAGACTTGTCGTTGTCGCCTGTCGGTGCGTCTGCTTGTAAATTGTAATTATTTGTAAATTGTACAAGTGTTGAATTAATCAGTGGTACAGTTTCATTGAAATGATGGGAGATCATGTTCGAAAGAAGATACTGAATTACATATATCACGCAAAGTACTACGCAGTATTGTTTGATTGCACACCTGATAAATCATACACAGAACAAATGAGCCAACTAATCCGATGTGTTACTAAGGATGAAAATGGCAAATTTGATATCACAGAAAGTTTCATTGATTTTATAGCAGTTATTTGAAAATCTGGGGAGTACTTGGCAGATACAATATTTCATAAGTTGGGGGAAGATGGGTTAGAAATTGTCGAACCCAAACGTGTGATAATGGGTCGAACATGTGTGGTGTTTATATAGGAGTTCAAGCTAGGTTCTTGGATATCAAGCCATTAGCAACTTTTGTCCCGTGCACAGCCCACTCCTTGAATCTGGTGGGACTACACACAGCATCAACATCTCCTGAAACAGAGGACGTATTTGAAATAATCCAGAGATTATACACCTATTTTGTTTCATCAACACAACGGTGGGAAGTCATGAAAGAAACACAAAAACGAATTTAAAAGGAACCAGTGATACTCGATTGTCTGCTAAGTCCGAAGCAGTACATGCTCTTGTCAAAGACTTTCAAGGAGTAATCAGCGCTCTCACTGAGTTGAACGAAGACGAACACTTTACACCAGAGACAAAATCTCATGCCTCCAGTCTCATTCGTACTTTGGAAGATTTCCGACTTATTTCGTATTTGGTTGCTTGTCAAATATCTTAAGAAATTAATAGAGTTAACAAGGAAATGTAACATAACATAATAGTGTCAAAAACAATACAAATGTTGGAAGGTCTCACAAAAACCATGGAAAGGCTTAGAAATGAAATAAATGAATGGATAAAGACTGCTAAAGAAATAGCGCAAAAAATTGAATTGGGGCCAACTATGGAAACTCTCAGAATCCTAAAAAGGAAAATAATGCCTGGAGAGACGGCGCAAGATGAAGGAAGAAGTTTTTCTGTAGAGGAAAGTTTTTACCATAGTATGAAGGAAGTAATCGATGTGATACTAATCCATTTGAAAGATAGAATGCAGAGTATAAGTGCACTCAACATTTCTTTTACTAAATTGTAAAAATTTGAAAAGCCTGAATGACAAGCAGTTGAAAAATCGTGCTGCAAACTTAGCTAGTAAATATCTTGAAGATATAAGTGAAGATGAGTTCCCTACGAGAAATCCTAGTTCTTCGTGACCAGTTACAGAATTCAACAGTTAATTTTGAAGAAATGAATCAACTTGATCTTCTAAACCTTATCCAAGAAAGAAATTTGACTGATGCTTTCCCAAATGTGTCCATAGCCTTGAGAGTTTACTTAACGCCCCCAACTACATCAGGAAGCTGGGAGAGGAGTTCTAGCAAACCGAAGATAATTAAAAACTCTCTCAGATCAACAATGACTCAAGACAGATCGAGAAACCTCGCAATACTGTCTATAGAAAGCCAAGAGGCTAATACAATAAATAATGAAGAAGCGATCAACACATTTTCTGAAAGAAAATCAAGGAAAATAATGTAAAAATATCTGCATACAACACATTTTCTAAAGCATAATGAAAGGTAGCTGCGAAGACCATCATCGCTTGGGCAAGAGGGTAGTAGTGAGTTTCATTTTTAGTCGGTATGAAAAAAGATGCATAAACTTTTATGTTATAGTATTGTTAAGTTAAAAATATATTTGTTTTTATTTCAATAAATTAAGTTTGGCACACCATCGAAAAGACTATTACTTTTATCCTGTTATTTATTATTGCATTAAATAGTAAAAAACAGCTACAGGGGCGGCATGGAGCTGACTTGCCCCCGCTGATAAATTTCCTAGATCCGGCACTGCCTGAGGGTTATAAAATTTAAATCATGAGAAAGGTCATAAAAATTCCTTTAAAATGAAATCTTTGCCTCCATTTCCTGATTTTTGGTGAATTTTTAAAGATTAATTTCAGAATTTAATTTATTAAATGCTGATCACGTGATTTCTTTTTCTGGTACTGAAATAAATTTATCGTCACATGCATAGCAATGAAATAGAAAAAAAAAATTTTTTCTTGCTAATGCGGCAGACGATTGGACATTATCCAAAAAAATATTAAAATACAGTAAAAGATATGTTCCTCAAACTGTACTATATTCTTTAGTATGTCCTATTAGATTTAATTTGAATATTTTCTTCTACATTATTTTGTCTATAAAAATATCCCCTACGATTTTTTTTTATAAATATATATTTTTGATTTTTTACATCAATTGTGTACATTGTGTATATATATATATATATATATATATTGTGTATATATATATATATATATATATATATATATATATATGTATATATATATATATATATATATATATATTATATATATATATATATATATATATATATATATATATATATATATATTTATATATATATATATATATATATATATATTTATATATATATATATATATATATATATATATATATATATATATATATATATAAATAAATTAATATAATTTTTTTGCATTAATTGCATACATTGACCGTTGTATTTAATTTGAATGTACTCCGTAGCGAAGTGAGGGTTTTCAGCTAGTCATTCATAAAGATTTGAAGTTAAAATAAAAAAAAAATCGTGTGTGTATTAGTGTACACGCGTAAGAAGTGAAACTTCTTCAGGTTATATATCGTATTTTTTTGTGTTTAAAATAAATAGGATAGATGAGGTATGAGCAAAAGAATTTTTTTTTGTTTTAAATAAAATATACAATGCTACAATAATGTTTTGCCCATTTTCCATTTGACATTGAGCCATACACAAGTCGCCAACTGTCGATGCTATTCAACTATGGATTGTGTAACAGAAAAATCTATACATGAAGTTAGAATGTTGATGACATTATTAGAATTATGAAATATTCCAACTCCAGCTCTAGTATTAGGCCGTTTATATTTTACAATGCAGTTGAAATTAAGAACGGATTTTTCATCTTCATCGGCTTGCCAAGTTTCAGATAAAACTAAGAGATTTGAATATTTTACAATTAAATCATTTAACTCATTAGCATGAGCTCTAACACTTTAGCAATTAAAAGTAAATACTGATAAACCTTTTCTGCTATTGGTAAAATTAACTAAATTTTCATTTATAGTTTCTAGTTTGTTTAGTGAAAGTCGTTGGAATTCCGTTTGTAAATCTATTGTTGATGACGATGTTTTTCGACCATGTAAAATATATTTTCATTGTTCTGCGTTGTTATCTATATTAATAAAGCAATCGTGTTGTCAGTCTGTCGGTCACACCTCCGGTTGTACCGTCTCAAATTCCGCCATATTTGAAAATGTCGAAATTGATGTATTTTTTTTTATGAAAGTACATAAATGTTACATATTTGGAAAGAGCTTTAAAAACTGATAATTTTTTCTGTGTACACTTAATCTGTTACTTTAACAGTTTTAGAGATATTTCAATTCTAAACGCATACTCCACCGAACAAAACGTAAACACAGCGTGATTCATTCACAGCGTGATTTTCACTAAAAAATGAATCACTGAGAAATGAAAAATATACCCATGCGGTGACGTCAAACTTCAAAAGAGATAAAGTTTGACGTCACCGCATGGGTATATTTTTCATTTATCTCTTGATATATTACGCTAACGTGCGTGACACTGGGATTGACGTTTATGTAAAATAAAGAATGGCAACTGCTACGGCAATTTTACTTTGATTTCGCACATTGTTGGCCAATAAATTGACAAAAATCATTAAAAAATTAATTTAAAAAAAATTAATTGAGCCCCAATTTCGTTTTTGCTGCGTTGCCTTTCACGAGTCTGTAACGACATAAAATGTAAATAATTGATTTAAAATTGACTCTCAAATATTTTTATAATTTTTAAATGTTACTTTTGCAATTATTGTTAAAATTAATTGTGTGGCAACCGTTATATACATAGTTTCTCTTTAGAATGCAGTTGAGTTGAAAAATAAAATGGTTTGGTGTTGATAAGTTGTATTATTAGTTTTTCTTTAGTTAAATACCGTTAAATTAAACAGGTCCTAAACATTAAGTGAGCCGAATTTAGTTCCGGTCGGTGAATCAGTCTAGGATTCTATAGCGGACAAACAAACAGACGAGCTCTTTTATATAAATAGATATAAAACAGTTCCTTGACTAACTGACAGATAATGCACAGACCAAACCGCTGGACCTAACGTGCTGAACGCAGGGCCCGACTTTGACACAATGGGGCCTTGGGCAAAGCAGACTTTGGGGGCCCCCTTCAAGGACAGATCCAGAGGGGGGCATGTCCCCCCTCCTCAGGACCAGATTTCCACATGAACATGTGGGACACTCACCCAGGCCTCCGTTAAATCGGGACCAGAAATTCAAAAAAAATTTCGACCGACAAGTAAAAAATTTGAAGAAAATAATGAATATTAATAAGAAGTGTTAATTAATTAATTTACTTTTTAATGTTAATGAATAAATTCATGAAATTTTCTTTTGAAATTCAAAATAAATGACAGTCTGGAGTTATTACAACCCCCCCCCCCAAAAAAAAAAAAAAAAAAAAAAAAAAATTAAACCAGAAACGCTTATGGACGTAAGCATGCTTTCACTATAGTGGATGCACTTTTGGTTAATATAGTAAATTAACCACGTGGTTTTCAGTTTTGATTTTAGACATATAGAATCATGTTTGAACCGTCCAAACAACAAATAATTCTTTAATTTTTATTTTCATTTTACCGATTTTTTTCCAAAACTGTTCATATTTCCTGTATTTCTTCCTTTGCAAATTAGTTTAGTTTTTGGTTTTAGATAAATATTCTACTAAGATATTTTTGTATGAAGTTTACCATTTCTTTATTTTGTTGATTACATGCTAAAATATTTAAAAAGTGCATATTCACATTTTCTTTATATAAATATATTTATGAAATTTTGGTGTTTATTGAAAGGTTTATTTGTTTTTCCACAATACCATATGCTCCGGAGCCTGTTTAATATTTCAATTGTGCTTATCTTTTGACTAAACCGAATACAGAATACCTCGCAACATAGACATGTGCAATTCTAATACATGCACTCATATAATTTCAATGTACAATGCATTATTATGTCACCAATAACACAAATTTCAGGAACTTTGGATTTTTGTATTGCAGGAATATAGGCTAAAGTAGCCAGCCGATTTATTTTCACATGAAAATTTATCTTTTTGTAATGCAGGTATGCTCATATCATACCTGGTGGTGGTGGGTGTTAATACGAATAACACATTTTTCTTTTTGTGGTTTTATGGGGGAGGGGACTGCAAATTAATAGTGCCTCTTATGAAAATTCTCCCTCTCAATCAATCAATTCAAAGCCGTCTGTCTGGTGGACGGTTAGCCCGAGCATAGCCGGGCGAAGCCCGGCTAGTATGTAATCCTCCAATACTCGTCAAACGGGATAAAGCAACATATAACAACGATTGACTGTGACGTCGATCGTATTCATAAACAACTTCCGAAAACGTGCTACCTTGCGATTTATGAATTGTGGTATCACAAGCACAGACCAGTGGAATGTGAGTACGTTTAGCAAATGTAGTTTTATTGTTGTTGAGTGGAATAGAGGAAGATCTTTGTACAATTGGCATAACCATTCTACTGATGTTATTTTCTGCTGCGTGACCTGCTGTTTTGCGTCTTAGTTTTTCACCTATTTGAGGTAAATCTGGAAATACGAGCCATGCTATTTTAACCACTCCATCGTCACCTTTCTCTACATGAACTATCTTTCCAACTGCACCATTCGCGGAACTAGTATGATATACCCACCCCCCAATGGCGATTTTGGCGATTTTTTTTTGTCGCCAAGCAGAACGCGTGTCTTTGAAACGGGAAATTCCGGAAAGTCCCAAAAATACGCATTTTTTTTACTGTACAACCACAGAAAAGCACAAAAAACGCATAAATAAAAAAATAAAATCTGAAAAATAATAAGAAATTTGTTAGGTGTGTGGGGGGGGGGGACTGCCGCCCCCCCCCAACCCCCCGCTACAAAAAGTCAATATAGTGCAACTAATAATAATTCATTTAAATAAACATAAAATACATCT
This sequence comes from Dolomedes plantarius, assembly GCA_907164885.2. Lineage (NCBI taxonomy): Eukaryota > Metazoa > Arthropoda > Arachnida > Araneae > Dolomedidae > Dolomedes > Dolomedes plantarius. The sequence continues at coordinate 35,859,594 of OU015497.1, forward strand.
TGGTTAAATATATATTTCTTGATTAAACATAAATTAAAGCACAAATACAATAGAAAAAAAATACATGTTGGCAATAGAATTAAAAAAAAACGTATCTATACCAAAATTTTGTACTTCTCCAAGTTAATCCCCGAAACGATTTCAATAAATTTATTAAAAGTCTACATTTGCCGCTAAACATGATTTCCGAAACATGTACATCGCTAGGTAGAATTTAAAATCTGCCTTACGATTGTAACCACGAACCATGCCGAATAGATTTCTCAGTGTTACATTGCTCCCCCCTCCAATAACTTTCCTACAAACAAATGTAAAACCCTCAGAATAAAAACTTTTAACTTTAATCCTCATCTCTGACCCACATTTTTTGCAATTCGCCTCCTTCCAACCTCCAACTGTTATTTAATATTTTGACGGAGCATTGCACCAAAGCATTACACCAAAGTACAAACCGGCAACATAACAACCAAAACAAAGGGCGCCAGATTTGGCGAGAAATCTCTTGGGGGGGGGGGAGATATCATACTTGTACCGATAAGGAAATCCATTTGTATCAAATAATGACATTTTATGCAGTTTTTGGTGGACGAAAGTTTCTTGATCTTTTGAAGCAATATATACATCTTTTGAAGTTGTTTTCTCGGTATACGAATTCAATATTTTATTACTACTAGACCTTGGGTGGTCTGAAGGTGGCGCAAGGAAGGCATGCATGTGTTGAGAGGTTATCCAATCAAAGAAGTGAAAATTGATGCTAAGTGGTGGATTTTTGAAAGCTATCCTGAATGGATTAGGAGTCATGAGAAGACGTGGACATTGTTGTGAAAAAATAAAATAAATAGAAGACTTAGAGTTTTTTTCGGGGATTCACTTCTGCATGAGGGCCCGGGTTCCCTTTTTCCCGGTGCTTAGCATCGCAGGTGATGAAGTGTGGTTATCTTAACTATCGAGGAACAATTGATCTTGCCTGGGGAGTTTCCCAAAGAAAGATGTCGTTTAGCGGAGCAGAAATTCGGTTGATGCGTCCCGATATGAGAGCCTCCTGATCCTGAGACTAAAATTTGTGTTTGCTGATGACGGAAATCTGGTTGCTGCCTTCACCGATAAATAATTTGAGAATAGAGGTGGAGAGAATGGCGATTTCCCGTTGGCGTTCCGATTGAGTCATCCGGAGATGAAAGGAGCGGAAGAAGCAGACGATAGATGCCTACGACAGTATAAAGATTTGAATGCCTGCTACCCGAGAAAGAAGAAAGGAGATCCCATGCCCGATGATGAGATCGTCACCCGTGTTCCAGTGTGGTTAGCCTCAAATTGAGTGAGTGTCAAATCATTTTGTCTTGTTCAGACCCAACCTCGAAAATTTGAATGATTTAGTGCGGGATCAATGTTTGTTTTTAGAATATAGATTTTTAGAGAGAGTAGTTCTTTGCCTTAGCAAAGAACTACTCTCAGGTAGGATAAATAAATTTATCCTACCCGAATCCAAAATGTATAGGATAATTGATATACATCTTTTTAAATATAAATTAAAAGAAAATGCCAAAAGTTAATGAAAAATGAGTAATTTATGCACCAAGTTTTTTTTGTTGATGTTGTTATTGATTTAAATTGTAAATAGTGGTGTTGTAAATAAATTAGTTTTTTTTTTGTAAATATAAATATTTAGTCAGTCATCCTTGTGTTTGTAGTTGATCTAAAGGAAGGTTTAGAAGCAAAGTTTGTTTGACCTGTTCGTTTGCCAATTTGTCTAGGACTTTGGGTTGTATTCAACCAAATAAATCTTAAAACTTTCTTGGAGTTTTTTCTTCATTATACCCCATAAGTTTTCGAAGGGATTAATGTCTGGTGAGTTTGGTGGCCAAGGAGGTACCTTAATTTTACATTGGTGGAACCCATTCTTAGTTGACACCGAGGTATGCGGTGACGCTAAATCTTGTTGAAAGATGAAATCATCTTCAAATAAATCTTCTGATGATGGAATCATGTAATATTCCAAAATTTCTTGATATATCTGAGAGTTAACCTTTTCGTAGACGATGCATAACTTTCCAGGTCCTTCTGCGCTCATGCAACCCCAAACCATGACACTATCAGCAAATTTTACCGAACGTTTAAGGATTCTTTATCAAATGCTTCCTTTTTCATTCTCCAAACTCGAATACCTTGATTACCATATGAAACACAAAACAAACTTTCATCACTAAATAATATTTTTTTCCAATCTTCTTCGCTCCATAAACGTCTTGATTTACACCAATTCAATCTTATACGCAGTCATGAGAGGTTTTGTTTTCGGTACACGAGATTCAAACTTAAATTTATGGAGACGTCTTAATGTTGTCGATTTAGAAACTTCAACTCCTTCTTCTTTCCATTTTCGGTGCAAGAATCGCACACTTTTAAAACGGTTTTTCTTAACTATACGCATCAGTTTCCTGTCATCTTTAGCAGATGTTTTTGGTTTTCGGCCGCCATTTCGGCGATTATTTTGAAATTTTCCATTTTTTTAATATTGTGTTAGTATTTTACTAACGCTTGATTGCGAACAATGTAAATAATTCGCTATATAACATTGATTTTTACCGTGCCGATACAAATCAATTTATTTAAGTTTAATAGATTCAGGAATATCACTCACACGACCCATTTTAAGACGAAAAAGCAAACAAACTGCAAAAAGAATACTGATTTTAAATAAAATCGTCTGAATTTAATCAATGATGCCACCAGTTATGAATTGGTGATAATTAAAGAATTAAAGTGAAATATTCTAATATTTTGAACCACTTGAATAAACATTCTAATATTTGAACTTTACAAAATAATTTTTTTTTCAATTAATCTTTTTCAATTAATTTCAATTAATCTTTTCAAATTTTAAGATATTAAATAAGTTTAATCAACAATAAGTTCTTAATAAAAACATCGTTTGCATATTTGCATTAAAAGACATTCAATTACCAAACGATATTTTCAATTTGCAAAAAAATGTAATTATTCTAATATTTTGAACTAGCCGCTGCGCGACCAGCATGGTCGCTTTTAGTTTTATATTTTCTTTTGCAAAACAACTCCACTGAAAGTAACAAATGTAAGGAATGTTGCCATTACTTGTCATCATAAATATACGTTGTTAAGGGGTATTCTCTATAAGGCTGATTCTAAAACATCGTGAGCAAAAAATGTGAATTTCCATTACTTCAGAACAGAGTTAAAGATAAGACTGAGAAACCCAACACCAATGATTTTAAAAATTACATCCCTCCCTGTATGTACTATTTTTCAAAATTAAGATATTTACACTTTATCATTACATCAAATAAGAAATTGTTGGGGAAAATGTTTTTCACTGAAAAAAATGGAATAAAAATTTAGCAAGTACTAAAATATAGTATGGATTACATCACTCTCTGTATGTTCTATTGTTCGCAATTTATTTATCTACACTTAATCATATCAAATAATAAATTGTTGGGAAAATTTCATCACTTATCAAAATGGAGTAAACTTTCATCAAGTTCTGAAAAAAGTGTAGAAAATTAACTATTACTGGCTCTCGGTTGCTGTGCCGCCGACGGTTAAGCCTAACTTCGCGATCATTTATGCTCTCTTTCACGCCTCTCTGAATTATTTCTTCTTCGCTCTCTTTCTTGAGACTGTTCCCAAATTTTACTTGATCGTGCAGCTCGCTTTCAATCATTCCTGATTTCAGTGCATAAATCCATGTTGACACGCGGTTGCAAATTGCAGATGGCCGGTAATGTTTACATCTGGTAGTTGCAGCCGTTGCCATTCGGAGTGTAGAAATATCGTCGATTTTTGTGCCGCATACCTACGCGTTTTATATATAAAGAAGATACTCAGTGACTGAATGGTTCGTGTTGAACAAGCGTATGCCTTGAGAACACCTAATTGCAGCTTCTTCTACAGTACAAAAACTATATTCAATTAGAGCTATTTCGATTTCTTCAAGATCCTTACCATTTCCAATTTTCGTAACTATTGAAGAAAACTGTTGATTCGCTTGACGAATGACCTAATCTAGTTCATAAAATTTTAGATTTCGCCATAATATTGGTCCAACAATAGTTTGTTTGGGTTGTTTATAAATGGGTGTAGCGCGAACTGGTGGTAATTGACGTAAATCTCCGATGAAAATAATATCTAACCCGCCAAAACTCAGTTGAAAATTTCCAGTTATTTGCTTTAATCTGGAATCAATTTTCAATAATAACTGAGCGCTAATCATGCTGATCTCATCAATAATTATAGCTTTAATATATTTGAACAGAGTTCTGTATTGTTGAGCAGTTTCATTACTTAAAGGAAATAATCTGGATAAAGGTATTTTTAAAGCGGTATGAACAGCGCGGGTTGCTTTCTGCGCCAGCGCTTATCTCAAGTTGGCGTAAATTGGCACCGCCTGTAGCTCGCGCGCCAGATGCTCACATCGCGAACCCCAACTCTCTGGCGCGCCACGTTATCAAGTTGGCGTCAATTGGCACCGCCTGTAGCTCTCGCGCCAGTTGCTCACATCGCGAACCCCAACTCTCTGGCGCATTCTTGGCTGGAAGTGCAACGCGTTTCCGTAACACAAAATCGCAACATGAATGACTAAATTTCCCCCTCACCGCCGAAAAAGAAGTTTCACTTCAAAAGATGTTTAAACTTAAAGTTCATCTGGTTTTGCCAAAGCATATTGCTGAGAGAAAAACAAATTGTAGAAAATTATATGAAAAACACCTAGCTGCTGAAAAATGGAAATTTAAGGTAACACTCGATGAGGCTGGAGAGTATTTAAGTGACTGTAATAAAAAAAAAGATACATTTTTTATTGCTCAACTGACGGGAATCACCGTACGAAATGGCTTCGTCAGTGTACAGAAAAGTTCCCAAAGGGATTGATGATAGTTGCAGGATGTTGTTACAACGGCGAATTAAAAATGAAAAAAAGTCTCAAGTGATGCCAATATTAATTCACTCTACTATCAGTAGAATATTTTAGAACCAATTTTTGAAGATTGAATTCCTGCCTTATATGGAAAGGACACTGATAACGTTCAGCTTCATATGGACAAAGCCTCTAGTCACACGTCTAAATCAACTGCCGCTTATTTAGCAAAGAAAGAATCAGAAACAGGAATAAAGTGTATCCCATTTAATGAAATACCTGTAAAATCACCTGACACTTCTCCAATGGACTTTTGCGCTTTCGGTCTATTAAAACGAGCCTTAGGAAAACGGCATCCAAGAACACTGAACGGACTTTGGAAAACGGTTCAAGAGGAATGGGGTAAATTTGAAAGGACAGTACTAAGAAAAAGTTTACTTTCACGGAAAATTCGAGCTAGAGATATTGTTAAGAACCATGGCTATCGGATAGAAGCAAATCGCCGCCAAAAATACGACATTTATACATAAAACATAACAATCAAAATCGTTTCCATAAAGTGCGAACGACATTCTGTAACATGATCATAACGCATTATTGTGTTTTCATAATCCTTCTTTTATCGGTCCTGGAGAATCGAATTTTACATTCTCATACAGTAATTCGCACACGACTAATAAATGAATATACGAGCACAATGCATGCCTGCACTGAATTTGTAAACACCTCTTCAGATGTGTCGCCATGCGTATTTCATCATTTTTCTTTATTAAATTTCGCAACACACACATCATGGGTGCTTCAGCTGCTCTCCATTGAAGTCTGAATTCAATTACGTCCCTTATAAAATATAAAGTATTATTCTGCTAACTATTGATTCACTCTTAATTTTGTCAAGTTAAAAAAAACTATTAAATGAAGGCTCAATCTATTACGACTGCTGCGTGAATATGGGAGAGATCCGTATCTATTGTATGACACAATGCATGGCTTAACCAGAATTGTTCGAATACGAGGAAAATATTTTTGTAAGCTTTACTGTACTTAGTCTCGACGCTTTCCTTTTCTGTGTAGTGTTGCAATGGGGTATTATATATTTTCAGCTACTCTTTTTTTTAAAGTAAAAGTTACTAGGGCGTCAGCAAAGAAGTAGGAAGATGCTTTTTTAACTCTTAGACAGGCAATTAAAAGGTAAGAAGCCTGTCGAACTGCGAACAAAAAAGGCCCGTTCAGGCCGCCCCAAAAAGTTATCTGACAGAGATCGTCGAGGCATTTTTGCACAAGTGCGAAACACTCCATGTGCGAATGCCCAAACATGTGCTGAAATAATTTCTGAACCAACAGGTAAAAATGTTTGGGCAAGATATCTTTTAAGAGGTGTTAATTATCCCGGTAGATTTTCGATGAAAAAGCCAAATATTAGTGAAGATAACAGGAAAAAGTGATTTCTCTTTGCTAAAACGGGCATAAAACATATCGATTTCTGGGGGTCCGTGGTAGCCTAGTGGAAGGGCGTCTTATTTTGGTACTGAAGGTGTTTGGATCGAATCCCAACAAGCGCCATTCCATACCTTCGTGTCTGGGCCAAATATGAGCACGTTAAATCCGTAGACCGGTGAGTCCCTCTATGAGGTCAGTAAGTGGAGAAGGTACGATCGCCTCAGATGTCGTCCTTTCGGATGCTCTGTCAAAATTGTGGTGGCTCCTAGCCAAGTCAGACTCCTACCCTTGTGGTGCTACTATAAACCGGAGCCGCACTACTCAGCCCGCAAGACCTATATGGACAGGGGTATTAGAAACAGAAACAACGATTGGGGGAAAAGTATGTTATTTACTGATGAGAGTAAATGCATCCTTTTTGTCTCGGATGACCGTAAAACAACTTGGCATCTCCCTAAAATTCAGTTAAATGGACAGTTTAATATGGTGGAGATTGACTTATGCTTTAGGGGCTGCATGCTATACTCTGGAGTTGGTAACTAACACTTTATTGGAGGAAATAGGAATGCAATCTTGACTTTTTGCCGTTTAATTCCCGATTAGTTCACGGTGATCAACGTTTCATACTAATTTAGTATGAAAAATTTGGTGTAAGCAACTGAAAACCACGAGTGTGCCAATACTTTTTGTTCCACTAAACTGCTATAGTTTTTTCTTCTGTTATAAGTCAAACACTAATTTACAGTTTTTTCAACAGTCTTTAGAAGGTTAAAAAGCACGCACGCACGCATATATATATACAGGATGGTCATAAAGAAACTTTACCGATATATGGACCTCTAGCGGCTGTTCCGTTCAACCGATCGAGATGAGATTTCAGATATAGTTATTCAGAGGTATGAACTCGGGATTTCGTGAACGGCAACCAAGTGACGCTCACGGTTACGGTTATAGGTACAGAAACTCGAAATTTTCAAATGGCAAAATCCATTTTTTCCCATCGCAAAATGCTCAGCGCATACAAAAATCCTAAAGAGCGTTGGAATGGTAAGTGTATCACAAAAAAACGGACACGTTATGCATGCACAAAAAACAGCTCTGAGAATGGCCTACAAAAACGATATATTGACCTCTAGCGGCCGTTTCGTTCAACCTATCGAGACGAGATTTCAGATATAGTTATTCAGATGTATGAGCTCGGGATTCTGAGAACGGCAACACAGTGACGGTTACGGTTATAGGTATAGAAACTCGAAATTTTCAAATGGCAACGCCAACTTTTTCCCGTCGGAAAATGCTCAGCGCAAAATGCCAAAACTCTAAAAAGCGTTGGAACGATACGTGTATCACAAAAAACGGACGCGTTTGCACGCACAAAAATGCAGCTCTGCGAATGGCTAACAAAAACACGATCAGAGAGCTTTTTATCGGTTTTCTACGCTGAATATCTGGCGAACGGCGTTCTGTTATTGGTTTCTAGCCTCTATCATATGCAAATTTCCTCCGTGCGCCCCAATCGTGTCTTTGAAGCCGTTCGCAGAGAGGTTTTTTGTGCGTGCATAACGCATCCTTTTTTTTGTGATACACTTACCGTTCCGACGCTTTCTAGGGTTTTCGCATGCGCTGAGCATTTTGCGACGGGAAAAAGTGGGCATTGCCATTTGAAAATTTCGAGTTTCTATACCTATAAATGTAACTGTGAGCGTCACTGTGTTGCCGTTCTCAGAATCCCGAGCTCATACCTCTGAATAACTACAGAGGCTGTTCGCACATTTTTTAGACGATTTTGGTAAGCGGTAATAAAAAATCTTTTGCTGCAAAAGAAATAATTGCAATTGTACTATGTTTTTAAAAGTCAAAATTATAGTCTGCGGCTTGAAAGTTTTGTTTTTATTCAAAATGGCGTTTTTAACAAAGCAGTGGTTCGAAGGCTACATTTATGCTCTTTCCGAAGAGAAATATGCATACTCCGTCATCCAAAAACGAAGTGAGAGTCATGGTTTTGTGATATCTAAAGCGTCGATAGGTAATATCGTCAACAAGAAAGGAAAAAAACGTCAAATTGGAGCCTCAAGTGGGACAAAAATTCCAAACAAGTATCCAAGGAAAAAACGGACATCTTCGACTATTGCAAAGGTACGTTGTTTAATGTTAAAAGAAAATCCCCCTAATCAAAGAACAGTTGCAAAATCATTAAAATGCTCGGTGTCCACTGTAAACAAAATGATAAACGTTGATTTAAATCTTAAGAAAGCGAAAAAACGCAATGTGCATCGTCTTCTTCCAAATCATATCGCTGAACGCAGGACACCCTGCAGAATTCTATATGAGAAACACTTATCCAAAGAAAAATGGAAAACAATTGTCACAATAGATGAATTATGGGTGTATTTAAATGACTGCAGCAAAAAAAGAGTCATTTATTATCATAAAAGGGGAGAAAAAAATTTAAGTACATGGTTCAAAGAATCGAAAGAAAGTTTTTCTAAGGGGGTCATCATTGTTGCTGGTTTTTCTTATAATGGCGGAAAAAATGAGTGGAAAAAAATATCAAGATTAACTCCAAATACTATCAGGAACATATTTTATCGCCAATTTTTCTGAATGAAATACCATCGCTTTACCTACAGTGCCATCAATCTGTGAGACTCCATCAGGACAAAGCTAGCAGTCACACATCAAAATCCACTGTAAATTTCCTAAAAGAAATGGAACAAAAAACTGGTATCAAGGCCATACCCTTCACTGATATCCCTACTAAATCTCCCGATGTATCACCTATGGATTTTTGTGCTTTCGGACTTTTAAGATCTGCATTATCCAAACGTCGTCCCAAAACCCTTACAGGACTCTGAAAAGCTGTTCAGGAGGAATGGGATAGAATACATCTTCTGACACTTCAAAAGGCATTATTATCCTGGAAATTGCGGTGTCGAAAGATAGTTCAGAATAAGGGATGTCAAATAGAACATTTAAAACACAAGAATTTTATGTAATTTAGTTTTGTGAATACAATATACATCGTCTAAAAAATGTGTGAACAGTCTCTGTATATCTGAAATCTCATCTCGATAGGTTGAACGGAAAGGCCGCTAGAGGTCCGAAGTTTCTTTATGACCACCCGGTTTATATATATATATATATATATATATATATATATATATATATATACAGTACAAATCGTTTATAAGAACATCCAGGAGACTTTAAAAGCTGGTTCTTATAATCGATAGTTTTTATAACCGATAGATAACTTAAAACTTCTGGAAATACCAAATTCATTGTCACCTAATTTCTATTTACACCGAAAACATAACATTCAAAAAATGTTTAAAAGGTTCAAGTCCAATCAGAGAAAAACACACTGCTTATTTTCATATAAGTATGTTTTTTAAACTTTTTCAAATACATAGTTCTAAAAATGTTAAAAAGAAAAATGAATAAAATTATGTAGCTAATAAGAATGTACATACACAATGCAATATTTTGTTTTTACATGTTTATTGATTTAGTGAAAAATAGTTAGTAATATTTGTTTGTTTAGTTTTTTTTGTAAAAAAAAACAATTTTCGGTTATCGCGACAAGTTCTTTGACACCTTTTTTTTTATCGGATTCTTCACAAAATCGACATTGCAAGCCAAAAATGTATTATCTGTATTGATTGCTGAAAATATTTCTTTTATACTCTGGCAAGAAAACTCGTTCAAATGATCTTCGGAACTGGCACTGTCGTCAATATCATCATCTCTGCCAAAAATCTCTGCATTTACGTCTGCAACAATATCTTATTCCGTTACATTCCCATGAGCTGCAAGAGCCAAATCTACACTGATGGCCACTGTAAATGCAACACCCTGAAGGAAACATGCAAATAACATGAAATTTACAACATGCATTAGCGGAGGTGCGATATGCAAATGATTAGAATTTCAGCGCAGACGCACATCGCGAGCGCCTGTGGCGCCACTTCAAAGCGCTATTTAAGGCTTGGAGATTTCGACGATTTCAAGTTCGGCAATTGTGTTTTTCTTGTGGTTTTTAAAAAAAAAACGATCAATTATGCCTCGTCGAAAGCAGCGATCATCTTTTGATCAAGTATCCGAGTTCGACAGAGGAAGGATAGTGGCCTACCGAGATTGTGGATTATCTTTCAGGCAAATTGGTAGTCGTGTTGGACGAAACCAAACAACTGTAATGCCGATATGTGATCGTTGGATGCAGGAGGGTACGACGGACCGGCGTGTTCGATCGCATCCACCTCAGCGCACCACTTCATGTGATGACAGGCAAATTGTGCGCATTGCAGTGTCGGATCGCTCAGTCACATCACGAACCATAGCACAGCACATGCAGTCTGTAACGCATCATCCAGTGTCTGCGCGTACCATTCGACGCCGTTTACAGCAGAGTGGTCTGTCCGCAAGACGTCCATTGCTTTGTCTACCCTTGACGCAGAACCACAGACGTCTCCGCCGCCAATGGTGCGATGACAGAAGGATGTGGACGGCAGAATGGAATGAAATTGTCTTTACTGACGAGTCACGCTTCTGTCTGCAACACCACGATGGTCGCATTCGAGTCTGGAGACACCGTGAAGAGAGGATGCTGAACAGCTGCGTTATGCACCGCCACACTGGTCCTGCACCGGGTATTATGGTATGGGGCGGTATTGGATATCACTCTCGCACACCTCTAGTACGCATTGCCGGTACTTTAAACAGCCAGCGCTACATCTCCGAGGTGTTGGAGCCAGTTATCCTTCCTTACCTTCAGGGCTTGCCCACAGCCATATTTCAACAGGATAATGCGCGACCACACGTGGCACGCATTGTCCAACGGTTCTTCGTCAGTCGCCAGATTGAATTGCTTCCCTGGCCGCCTCGCTCTCTGGATCTTTCGCCGATAGAAAACATGTGGTCCATGGTTGCCCTACGATTGACCCAGATTCCATCCCCAGCTGCCACAGCAGATCAACTTTGGCAACGTGACGAAGCTGCTTGGTCTGCTGTACCCCAAGAACTCATCCAAAGTCTCTTTGAATCAATGCCGAGGCGTGTGGCAGCGGTGATCTCCAACAATGGCGGCTACTCTGGCTACTGATTTTGGCAGGAACCACACTTCACAGAAGTCTATAAATTTAATCATTTGATACGTGGTCAACATGGTATCTACAAAATAAATTTTGTTGTGATATCTCTTGTCTTTCTTGGTGTTGCAATTTGGGTGGCCAGCAGTGTATGTCTTCATATTCCTGAAGTGAATCTTGTTCAATTGGCAAATCTCGAGCCCAGTCTTGAAGCGTCTCATCTCTAGCGAATTTGAAAAATTTAAGGACTTTCACCCCTAAGAAAACCAACATGCTGGAAACAATTCAAAATCGTTAAAGGTTTAACATTATTCCACGCCTTTTCTAGTATGATGATAGCGTCCAGTATTGAAATATTCGGTTCTTTCTTATTTTCAATATCGCCGATGATCTGTAGAATCAAGTTCTTTCTGAAATGAACTTTTAAGGACTTAATGACACCTTGGTCCATAGGCTGTAATACGGAGGTTGTTTTGGGAGGAAGAAAAATTAATTTAATGGCATGAAGACCTTGAACCTGAGGGTGGGGTGGGCGATTGTCTACAATGAGAAGAATTCTCTTTTTTTGTTTAATAAGTTCTTGGTCCCACTGTCGTAACCAGTTTTCAAAGATTTCTCCTGTCATCCAAGCTTTAGAATTCGAATGATAATCAACTGGCAGCAATTTTATATTTTCAAATGCCCTCGGTTTTTTGTATTTCCCGATCACTAAAAGCTTCAATTTTTCAGTTCCAGTTAAATTTGCAGCAACCATAACGGTTATCCTTTCTTTTGAAATTTTACCACCACTGCAGTTTTTGTGTTTGAAACGCAACGTCCTACCCGGGGTTATCCAATAAAATAAGCCAGTTTCATCAGCGTTGAAGATTTCGTGGTCTTCATAGCCTTCTCTTAACGTAGTCCAAACGGTTTCAAGCCAGTTATCAGAAACTTCTGGTTCCTTTGATTCTCCACTGATTCTCCCGAACACAATGGAATGCCTCTCCCGGAATCTCTAGATCCACGAAGCTGAACAAACGAAATCATATTTTTTAAAGAGTTTCGCAAATTCATTTGCTTTCGCTTGCAAAATCGGTCCGCTTAGGGGAATGTTGGCACTCCTTTGAATTTTAAACCATTGCAAAAGGGCTTCTTCTACGTCAGCATGTGGACTTTTTCGAAGTTTCTTAATTTTAGACCGATCGTTCTCAAATTCTTCTTTTAATTTTTCTCTGTTTTTAAAAATATTTGAAATCGTGGCAGGACTCACCTTTAATTCGTTGGCCAATGCTCCATTTTTTTTCACCGTTTTCTAATCTGGAAATTATACGAATTTTTTCCTCAACCATAAAAGTTTTACGTTTTGCACTCTTCATTGAATATGTGGAGGTACAGACTACGAAGGTATAGACTGTGATGACTTGACTGCTGTAGAAAGAGTTGTAAATGCTTTGCACTCTTCCTTCTCGCCACCTGTCTGGAATTTCTGCTGCCGTCTGGGTTGGTTCCGGACCTCATAAATTTTTCTTATCAGACTCCACTGGTGGGTGTAAGTTTTGGAGGACGGCTTGGCGGGGTCAGCAGTTCCGATCATTATGTCCCAGTCACTAGGGGTATGGGTGGTGGTCCACTTTTCTTGGCAAGTTTTGTTTTCTTGACGGTTTTCTGGAGGCACACTTTTTCGGCAACCCCTACTTTATGAGGGCTGACCACAGCCGAATTAGTTCGTGAGAGTTGTTTTTTTTTAGATAAAAAAAGGGATAAAATGGTTGAAGAACAACCTGCTGCTATTTCCCGTCCGTTCACAATTAACATGTTCTTATAAGCGATTTATTTTCCCAGAAACCAATTAATTTTAAGTCACTAAAAGCGATATGTTCTTATTAAAGATGTTATTATAACCGGATTTTGTATCCATTATTACACATGAGAATTGGCCGGGAACTAATAATTCCGTTCTTTTAAGGGGACTCACGACCCTTAAGTCGAGGAAATAAGGCATATTTTTATAGTACTTTTTGACTATTTGTAACTATTTCAATTTACTCCCAATTTTTCTAAATTTATGTATATGATAAATTGATATATTTATTTTAATAAACAAATAATCAACCCTCAAAATAATTTTAAATAATTTTTTTTAAATGCTTTAGATATACCTTGTTTTTTTAAGTATAGTATTTTTATTGTATACTGGCTTGAGCGCAGAACTATAAAATAAATTTTACACTTAAATGTATAATTCCTGTTTTATGTTTAAAATAAATAATTCAAAATACAATTGAACTAAAACAATCAACATCAAATTTTTTTTCAATTTTTTTAAAACTTTTCAAAATATGCTTAAAATTTTCTTAAATTATTGCATTAATTTCCCCTGAAAATATAACAAAATATGCAGTGATTGCAATAATTCTAGTTCAGACGCAATAAAATAACACGATTATGCTGTGATAAAAATTTCATGGAATTATGTTTCATAGTTATTGAGATATCAGTTGCGGAATGATGCAAAATTACATTTTGAGAAAAATTAGTTTAAAATTTTTCTTTCCATAAACCTGATCAGTAATTAAATATTTTGAATATCAATATCTCCGAAACTAAGAGGAATATATTCTTGCGGTTTGCTTTATTTTGTTCAGAAACGATCAGGCTTTAACAGATATGTTTTTTCAAAAATCGAATGTTTTTAAGATTTAAGGGTAGTGAGTCCCCTTAAGCGATATGTTTTTATAACCCGTGTTCTTATAAACAGTTTTTACTGTATATATATATATATATATATATATATATATATATATATATATATATATATATATATATATATATATATATATATATATATAAATTAATATGTTATGCTCATTATCATACTGAATTCCAAGATGTAACGTCAAACACGAAAATGTACAATTTTTGTAAAAGGTGCCAATAAATAAGAGCGTATTTGTTACATATCCCACTTAAAAAATTACCGCAAAAATGGAATAATTTCCCTCTTTATTTTTCTCAAAGCTTTAACTTAGTAACAAATTTTAATATCTTCAGAGAGGAAATAGTCCTTTACTATTATTCTTCATGCATATAAAATGTAACCTCTTTAACCGTTGTTATAAATAAATCCTTAAAGAGCTCTTTTGCATAATACTCTATTTCTAATACTGTCGTTAATTCTTTTATTTATGTATCTAACTATAAATATCTCCGAAATAACGGACCCTATTTCCCCCCCGTTTTCTAATTGAAATAGTTAAAATAAACTATAACTTCAGCATTGCAAATATGAAAAAAAAATAACTTATCCTTTACACGTTTCATGTTTGTTCAAGGTCGAATATTTACTCAGCGGAAGAAGTTAAATTATGGCTTATTCCGCCTCAAAGATTACGAGACAGACTGTAATAAGTATCATTTTTATTTCTTCCCATTAGCTCCACATATTTTACAAAACAAAATTTTTTTTACATATCTGCTGGCACACTTCTTCAGTGTTAATGTGATTGCGAGAATATCTATGAAAATATAAGATTTATGAAGCAAATTGAAAATATTTACAATATAATTTAAAGGAAGATTATAGTACTCAATTGTCCAAAATTACAGATTAAGTATGCTTACGAGGCTTTACTGCATGTAACTGCATCAATTTGGGCAAAATATTAATAAAAATTTGGGTGTCCATAATATAAAAATTTGCCTATAAATAAAAATTTGGGCATCTTGGTGTCAGCCTATCTTAAATGGATTATATACCCCTTGCTGTAAGCGAAGTGTGTGTGTTTTGAGCAGTGGTTCCCAACTTTTTTCCTACATCGACCCCTTTTAAAAGAAGGATTTTTTCATCGACCCCCTCACATTTTTCTCTATAATATACAGCATACAACATAAATATTCTACTAATAATTGCACATAAAACATTTAAAGGTAACAATTTGACTAAGAATATGCACAAAAAATTAGAAAAAGTGGTTCATTAGGTTTAAGTTTTATTATTTTTGTACTATCTTCATTTTTAATTTCACAAGTATAAACAAGATTTCAGACACACAGATTGTTATTGCACAAACATCGCCTAGAGAAAAAACGAAACTGCTTCTGACTGGTTGCATCGGGAGGACCCATGTGCTGTTTAAGGTCCAGTGGATTTCCCCGGTTCTGCCTAGTGTTGGTTCACAAATAAAGCTGACGACGGCATTCAAGGCACAAATGCGTCATGACATTCGACTTTAGATGCGTGGATCACTTCGCCTTATGCAAATCTGTATTTATACATATTAAACGGATATTATCTAATAATTACATTCCCCCAAAAAATAAATTTAAAACAGAGAAATTTATCATAGACCCCCAAATAGACCCCTGGAATACTAAGACCCACTTTAAACTTCCATGGACTCCCAAGGGGTCCACCTGGACCCAGGGCCGCCCAGAGGGGGGGGGGATCTGGGGCACTTTGCCCCAGGCCCCCAACTGCCGGAGGGGCCCCAAAAATTTTTTTAAAATTATTTATTAGATTTCCTCCGAAGAAAATTCTGAAACTTGTACCGTACTTCAAAATTCAAAATAATCTCCTGAAAAAAGGGCCGCCCCCCCCCCCCAAAAAAAAAATAAATAAAAAATTTGATTAATCAGATTTCTTGGGGCCCCCAACAGAAGTTTGCCCCGGGCCCCGTAAAGTCTCTGGGCGGCCCTGCCTGGACCCCTCTCCCTCCAAAAAGCCATTTTTTTTTCATAGCCTAAAATTATATAATCGTAGACCTAATACTAAATGAGTTTAAATTTAAAATGAAACAATGTTTATATGTATATACACACAAACAAACAAACACACACACACACACACACACACACACACACACACATATATATATATATATATATATATATATATATATATATATATAACCCTAAGAGCCGACGTTGCGCCCCCCTCCCCCCCAAAAAAAAATCTGGACTGGAGCCGACCCTGCTATGCCATCCGTATATTTAAAACATTAATTGGAACATTTTGGTATTAAAGGCCAGTGACACTACTGTTAGTCGATGTTCACTGCAAGTACGGTTAAGAGTTTAGTTGTAAATGCTTGTATGCGGACTCCACAAAGAAGATATAATTTATTTAATCAGATCAATAATCAAACAAATGTCTAAAGATTGGATGTCTAAAGATTGGAGAAAGGTATTTATATAAATTTTAACTATTCACATTCATACCTGAGTTTTTGTTTATTGCTCTAAAAGTGCTTTTAATATCTAAAAGGAATTTTAAATCAATTCTTGCTGACAGTGGCGCACCAAGGATGTTTTCTTGGGGGGGGGGCAGAGATGAACAGATAAAATATTTAAAATGGATAGGGGGGGGGCGGCCGAGATAAACGGATAAAAATATTTATAATGCAAAATCAATATTCATAATGCAATTTCTATTTCTTTGGGGGAGCCTTTACCCCCCCCCCCTCTGGGTGCGCCACTGCTTGCTGAATACTGCAACACATTTTGATACGACAAAGCATGTGGAGTAATAGGTGAGAAGAAGCACATAGATCATAGCACCAGCGGATGTTGACCAATGTGAAACATCCAAAATCTGAAACAATTCTAAGGTAGTTTATAACTATATAGCGCAGGACAGTTATAAAAGTGAACACAAATCCAAAACGTTGCAAAACATATGGGGGTTTTGGAAGCAACAGATTCCACGAAAAAGAAATAACAAATCTAAAGAAAATCATCATGGTGTAACAATAATGACTTTTGGATGCAGAGTGGAAACTAATAAAGAAAAATGCGCAACCTCCTATCTGGTTTTGTAATAAAAAGAGCTTTCAGTTGTTTTTTTACACTATTTTATCAGGAGATTATAACACAAAAGATACTTCAGCTTTATTCGTTTTTTCTCGGAAATATATAACAATTGGTACAGCAGCTTTTTTTTTTATATATTTACTCACGTATATTATATACAAACTCTTATGTAAGGGAAATAAAACACCCTGATTCAGAAAACGAAAGCGACGCACAAAAATTACTAGAAAGTCTATTCCGTCAGGTTTGGTGCCTCAAGGTTATCGTTCTGCATAAATTACGTAAGATACAATGTCCTTCATTATATCTTCCTCGTCCTTGAAAACAACTTAGTGCTTCTCTTCCAGAGCAATATGCCAGAAACGTACGCCAAAGCAAAATAATCTCGAGGAATAAATCTGAAACTGTTGCATTTCCAATTCGCGTAAACTATTTCTTTCTGTTTCTCTCGACAGTAAATTATTTCGTTAGTTATTCCCGAGTAACTCTTCTCAATCTGTTATTTTTTCCCCTAAGAACATCTTGAATACATTATACAGCGAAAGAGAAAACTAGGGAGATGCATGAAAATTTAGTTTTTGTGGGTACCGTATTTCTCGGCATATAACGCGCACCTATAATTTTAAACTATAATTTTTAATTTTTAGGTATATTCTCCGTATAACGCGCACCCTTTTCTTGACGAAGATACTTGAAATGTACATGTGCGATGCCTTATCTTTTGAAGTCATTCATTCGAAGGATTTTCCCAGGCTTTCGAACAATGGTATACTGAATTGACAAGCGATAAGGGTGAACAATATGTGTGCAGGGGAAATGCTTGTGGGAGTAAATAATTCCTGGTTCCTTAAAGAATCCAGAAAGTCTTTCAGTTTGGGACATATTCAGATCCCATCTAACGGACAATACGAAGAAATTGATGAAAGAGTGTAACACAGACATGACAGTTATTCCGGGCGGATTAACGCCATTAGTTCAGCCTTTGGATGTGTGTATCAATAAACCATTCAAGAGAAATTTAAAACGACAGTGGAACACGTGGATGTTCGAAGGTGAAAAAACATTTACAACAGTAGGCCAAATGCATCATGCCAGTCTAGAAATAGTGTGTGAGTGGATAATAAAAGCATGGAATGAAATTAAACCTGACATGATTCAACAGTCATTTAAAAAATGTAGTATATCTAACAATATACATGAACGGAAGATTATTTATTTACGGATCAAAGTAACAGTGATGTTGAAGATGAAACAGAAAACGATGTTGTGCCTGATGATATAACGGAAGACGAATATGACGAACTATTCATGTTATCCGATAATTAAAATTTTTTAAGTTCATAAGGTATGTCATTTCTTTTGAATAAGCAGCATTTAAGTACACGTAGAAATCTATTTTTTTATGTTCATCTTTTCCTTATTTTTACCATGCTTTTATTAACTCGCTTTCTTGTTTGTGTGTGTGTTTGTCCAGTACAAATCTTGCAATCGATTTTTAACTAATTTCCCGACTAGCTAGACATTTGAAACTTTTAGAATAGCTCAGAACACGATGACAATGCATTATTTTAATACTTTTAGCCATCTTTAAGCAGATTTGAAATCATTTTCAGTTAATTTTGTTTTCTAGACTGTTGCAGCTATCTATCGACCGGGACGGGAACGAAAAGTTAAACGCAAGTTAACTTCCAATTAACTTCATTTTCTTTCAAGTTGAGGGGATAATTCATCAAAAAAAATTTTAAAAAGTATTTATTAATACATACAATTGTCAAGTTTATATGATTCAACAGAAAATTTAAAAACACTAGCCGCTGCGCGACCAGCATGGTGGCTTTTAGTTTTATATTTTCTTTTGCAAAACAACTCAACTGAACGTAACATATGTAAGGAATATTACCATTACTTGTCCTCATAAATATACGTTGTTAAGGGGTATTCTCTATAAGGCTGATTCTAAAACATCGTGATTAAAAAATACGAAATTTCATTACTTCAGAACGGAGTTAAAAATAAGACTGAGAAACCCAACACCAATGATTTTTAAAATTACATCCCTCTCTGTATGTACTATTTTTCAAAATTAAGATATCTACATTTTATCATTATATCAAATAAGAAATTGTTGGGGAAAAATATTTTCACGTAAAAAAATGGAATAAAAATTCAGCAAGTACTAAAATGTAGTGTGGATTACATCACTCTCTGTATGTACTATTGATCACAATTCAGATATCTACACTTAATCATATCAAATAATAAATTGTTGGGAAAAATTTCTTTAGTTATAAAATGGAGTAAAATTTCAGCAAGTACTGAAAAAAGTGTGCAAAATTCACTATTACTGGCTCTCGGTTGCTGTGCCGGCGACAGTTAAGACTAACCTCGCGATCATTTATGCTCTCTCTTCCACGCCTCTCTCTTAATGAATTATTTCTTCTTCTTGAGACTTGTTCCAATTTTCCCTTGATCGAGCAGCTCGCTTTCGACCTTTCCTGATTTAAATCCATGTTGACACGCGGTTGCAAATTGCGGATGGCCTCTAATGTTTACATCTGGAAGTTGCAGCCGTTGCCATTCGGAGTGTAGAAATATCGTCGATTTTTGTGCCGCATACCTACGTGTTATATATATATATATATATATAGATGGTATATAAAAAATTCTTTTTATCTTGTAATTATTAAATGTATCCTTTTTATATCCGGCGTATAACGCGCACCCGTAAATTTTGAGCTTATTTTTGTATTAAAAGTACGCGTTATACGCCGGAAAATACGGCAATTTCTAATAATTTGTGATATAAATGCAAAACTTGCTCTTTTGCCCTGCAGAACTGCGAGTCCAATTCTGCCTTATCCCATTTTCGATTCACCTTGTCACTTTTCAGATCTAATTTTTCATTTTAAAAGTGGCAACTAGTATTTTTAAAATTGAAATTTCTTATAAAACCGCTGATACACTAAGTTTCAAAAATCAGCATTTTTCAATCTTTGAGAAATACTTATAAAATAACACAAGTGCTCTTTGAAACGAAAATTTCCCTACTGGGTAGCTCAGAAGACTCGTAGAGTGAATTGTAGAATATACTCAACATAATGGGAACAAATGTATGTCAAATGCAGGATTAGGATATTTTTTCCCTTCCAGTATTCTACTTTCCCCCTGCAACCATATTATTCCGGAAATAAAAATATACTAATCCTGCATTTGAAATTTTCGTCTCAAAGCGTACTTGTGTTATTTTATCAGCAAATATTTTGTGTGAGTATACCCATTTTGGAACATAACATTCTGTATGAAAATAAATATTTAATAGATAAATAAGGATATAAATGTTACTATATCATTTTCTTCTTAAGTTTGTAACTGGGTCTTCAAAGTTAGATCTTAAAAGTGACAAGGTGAATTGAAAAATGGATCATGCAGAATTGTGGCAGGGAAAAATTCTCCTATTTTATCATTTTAGAAAAGAATATAGTTGTATTTACAAGAGAATCTGTTTTTGGATCCTTAGAAATATCGTAATAATTTTAAAAAGCGTGATCTTCATAATTTTTGCAGTAATGAGGTATGGAGAAACTTTTAAGGTTATAATTTAGAACTGCACTACACTTTTGTTCTAAAATGGAAGAGATATTAATATACAGAAAGGCGATTATTGATTATCTATTCATTATGCACGATAATTTCATACATAAATATAAAACATACGTACTTTCAAATTCATCTGAATTTTTTAACGTAGGATTACGTTCCTCAATAACGGCCCTCCGGAGAGAAAAACATTGTCCTGCGTCGCAAGTTATAATTTTGGCAGCGCCAAATCCAGTAGCAGTAAACAAAAACAGAAAAGTATCAAAATGAAAAGAAGAAGAAAAAAATTAACCAACGATAAGTAATCCTAGGTTAAAGCTGCTATGTACTAAGAAAAAAAAATCGTATTTCCCTTTTCCTCTTCTTGCAGACTCTTGTGGTGGGAGGAGTCCAGTTGACAGTTCGAGAATTCCACCCCCCCTTAAGATTGACATTTTGAGGGATTGTAATGGCTTTCTCTCTATAAGGGGGGAGGGGTTAAGCGCTGCCACCAAATTTTTTATTTAAAATATATTTTTGTCAGCTATTTACAGGTACATAAATGCTGATAATCAAATAAAATTGATATTGTCAGATAGCCTGAACTTTATTGCAAAGCGCTACAGGATTCATTTTACAAATTTCGTCTACCGAAGGAATTTATGAGCGTTTAAAACACAGTACCAGATTTTACCCCGAATAATTTTAATTTTAAAATATTAATTGCATTTTTTTTAAAAAAACGAAAAATGTACACAAATGTGAAATTTCTTTCTCCATGACGGAGTACAATTTTTAAAAAAAAATCTTTGAATCCAAGTCGGCAATTCGTGGACAAATTTTCTCCATAGGTTAACATTGAGGTGAGCGAATCCAATGGGGTTAGTACATAGCAGCCTTAATAACCAGCGGTAGTTTCGTTAGAAGAGACTACCTGAAATATATATATTTAATGTCATGTTAGTATCACATACATATTTATTATTTAAGACATCGGGATTCAACATATCACACATCAGGCTGTTTTTTTTAAAAATTTATATTAATAGCTAATGTTTTCTGGCTTCGTGCTTGAGTTATGTATAGACCTCATTCGAAATACTAAAATAACCGGTTTCGCTTTTCACACTTTCTCTCATAATTACGTTTTGTAATATTCTAATTTCCTCCTTGAATAATTCCGGCCTTAAAATAACCCAGTAGGAAATGTTAAGATTTTCCTTTCCTATGTATTTTGTGGCCTACAGCCTCTGGTTAATACAATCTCCAATTTCAATTTCCCCTCGCCGGAGTAATTACATACCTCCTCCAGCCACTGTCCATTACTTGCATCTGAAAATAATTGAAGGATATTCGGAAGCGCCTCTTGACACGAAATCAAAAATATTCGCGAAAAGTCAAATTTAACGAAAATGCAACACTTCCCCTCTTAACTTCAGCCGAGGTAGTAGTTAGAAAGGCCCCTTCCAAATTGATTGCGCGCTTCCGACCCCGAGGCGTACGTGATTGCCTTTCAAAAATGGAATCTTGTACATCGATCAGCTTGTAAAAGTCACAAGATCCGCCCCCCTCGAGTCCGCTTCACACTCGAAAGCGGTAGGTACACACCAGAGACACGGAGAGAGAGAAAAAAAATAAATATATGTCTACCTGAAAGGGTTACTCTCTTATTTTTATGTGCTGCCTTGAAATATTAATTCCGCTGGAAGTGGTTTTTGGATACGCATACTCACGCGAAGCGTAATAGTTTTTCTATCTTATTGTTTGGAGGTGACATTCTACATAGCGGGTAGATTTTTCCCCCTTACGTTAGGGTTGCATAACGGAGTGATTCGAAATTCCATTAGACGTGGTGAAACATTCTATTTAGTAAATGGGAGGATTGTTGTATTTCGGCAGAAATTTTATTTTCTTATTTTTTAATGTCCTGTTAACACGAATAGCGCTAATGTTGACGTAAAGCGTGGGGGGGGGGGGATTTATTTTGTGATCCTATTTTATTAGCTGGGTCGTGGTTTCAAGAGAATCTTTTAATTTTGACCGAGAACATGACATTAAGGATCTCGTTAAAAAAAGTTGAAACGTATTTTTATATATATATATATATACACCTATACCTCGCTTTACGGCCTAGATACAGCCAGGAAAAGTTGGCTGTAAAGCGAAAAGCCGTATATCAATTATTTTGATCAATTCAAATAAATTATTTTGATACAAACCCACACAAATTTAATTGGATCTGTTCAAATTTTTTTGTAAATAATCTAGTTTTTAGTTCATAAAGCATTTTATTCTTTTTATTTCCTATAAAAATGCTCACATAAAAATAAAAGTTCAAAACAATGTTATAATAGACAGAAATTCGAGAAATCATATGCACATATACAGAGGCAGTTCACACAATTTTTAGACGATGTATATTGTATTCACAAAACTAAATTACATAAAATTCTTGTGTTTTAAATGTTCTATTTGACATCCCTTATTCTGAACTATCTTTCGACACCTCAATTTCCAGGATAATAATGCCTTTTGAAGTGTCAGAAGAGGTATTCTATCCCATTCCTCCTGAACAGCTTTCCAGAGTCCTGTAAGGGTTTTGGGACGACGTTTGGATAATGCAGATTTTAAAAGCCCGAAAGCACAAAAATCCATAGGTGATACATCGGGAGATTTAGTAGGGATATCAGTGAAGGGTATGGCGTTGATACACCAGTTTTTTGTTCCATTTCTTTTAGGAAATTCACAGTGGATTTTGATGTGTGACTGCTAGCTTTGTCCTGATGAAGTCTCACAGATTGATGGTACTCTGGGTAAAGCGATGGTATTTCATTCAGAAAAATTGGCTATAAAATATGTTCCTGATAGTATTTGGAGTTAATCTTGACATTTTTTCCCACTCTCTTTATTTTTAACTGGCCATTATAAGAAAAACCAGCAACAATGATGAATCCCTTAGAAAAACTTTCTTTCGATTCTTTGAACCATGTACTTAAATTTTTTTCTCCCCTTTTATGATAATAAATGGCTCTTTTTTTGTTGCAATCATTTAAATACACCCATAATTCATCTATTGTGACAATTGTTTTCCATTTTTCTTTGGATAAGTGTTTCTCATATAGAATTCTGCAGCGTGTCCTGCGTTCAGCGATATGATTTGGAAGAAGACGATGCACATTGCGTTTTTTCGCTTTCTTAAGATTTAAATCAACGTTTATCATTTTGTTTACAGTGGACACCGAGCATTTTAATGATTTGCAACTGTCCTTTGACTAGGGGGATTTTCTTTTCACATTAAACAACGTACCTTTGCAATAGTCGAAGATGTCCGTTTTTTCCTTGGATACTTGTTTGGAATTTTTGTCCCACTTGAGGCTCCAATTTGACGTTTTTTTCCTTTCTTGTTGACGATATTACCTATCGACGCTTTAGATATAGCACAAAACCATGACACTCACATCGTTTTAGGATAACGGAGTATTCATATTTCTCTTCGGAAAGAGCATAAATGTAGCCTTCAAACCACTGCTTTCTTAAAAACGCCATTTTGAATAAAAACAAAACTTTCAAGCAGCAGATGATATTTTGACTTTTAAAAACATAGTACAATTGCAATTATTTCTTTTGCAGGAAGCGATTTTTTATTACCGCTTACCAAAATCGTCTAAAAAATGTGCGAACAGCCTCTGTATGTATACGTATAATAAAAACATAAAATAAAATGTTTAAAAACTGTTTTAATGTGATGACGAACATTAACATAAAGAATCACTAAACTATAATATGCTGCCATCATCACTTTCCGCTCTTGTGGCCGTATAACGAATCATTGTGGGCCGTAAACGAAAAAGTGTCATAGTTGGAAAACTGGAGACACTGGAGTGTCATAGTAACGAAAAAACGTTATGTCCCCTTCATAAGAGCTTTTTCTCTAGGATTCTGTGGCTGAATGGTTATCGCATTGGACTACAAAGTATCGGACAATCGCACTACGGAGCGAGAGGTCCCTGGTTCAAATCCCCGCACAATCTCTGGCCGTTTCTATTTCCACTCATTCTGGGAATAGCGCAGTATATTTATATATATATATATATATATTATATATATAAATATACATATATATACATATATATGTATGTATATACACTGCTGGCCACTGTAAATGCAACACCCTGAAGGAAACATGCAAATAACATGAAATTTACAACATGCATTAGCGGAGGTGAGATATGCAAATGATTAGAATTTCAGCGCAGACGCACATCACTCGCGCCTGTGGCGCCACTTCAAAGCGCTATTTAAGACTTGGAGATTTCGACGATTTCAAGATCGGCAATTGTGTTTTTCTTGTGGTTTTATAAAAAAAACTATCAATTATGCCTCGTCGTAAACAGCGATCATCTTTTGATCAAGTATCCGAGTTCGACAGAGGAAGGATAGTGGCCTACCGTGATTGTGGATTATCTTTCAGGGAAATCGGTAGTCGTGTTGGACGAAACCAAACAACTGTAATGCGGATATGTGATCGTTGGATGCAAGAGGGTACGACGGACCGGACTGTTCGATCGCATCCACCTCAACGCACCACTTCACGTGATGACAGGCAAATCGTGCGCATGGCAGTGACGGATCACTCAGTCACATCACGAACCATAGCACAGCACATGCAGTCTGTAACGCATCATCCAGTGTCTGCGCATACCATTCGACGCCGTTTACAGCAGAGTGGTCAGTCCACAAGACGTCCATTGCTTTGTCTATCCTTGACGCAGAACCACAGACGTCTCCGCCGCCAATGGTGCGATGACAGAAGGATATGGACGGCAGAATGGAATGAAATTGTCTTTACTGATGAGTCACGCTTCTGTCTGCAACACCACGATGGTCGCATTCGAGTCTGGAGACACCGTGAAGAGAGGATGCTGAACAGCTGCGTTATGCACCGCCACACTGGTCCTGCACCGGGTATTATGGTATGGGGCGGTATTGGATATCACTCTCGCACACCGCTAGTACGCATTGCCGGTACTTTAAACAGCCAGCGCTACATCTCCGAGGTGTTGGAGCCAGTTGTCCTTCCTTACCTTCAGGACTTGCTTACAGCCATATTTCAACAGGATAATGCGCGACCACACGTGGCACGCATTGTCTAACGGTTCTTCGTCAATCGCCAGATTGAATTGCTTCCCTGGCCACCTCGCTCTCCGGATCTTTCGCCGATAGAAAACATCTGGTCCATGGTTGCTCTACGATTGACCCAGATTCCATCCCCAGCTGCCACAGCAGATCAACTTTGGCAACGTGTGGAAGCTGCTTGGTCTGCTGTACCCCAAGAACTCATCCAAAGTCTCTTTGAATCAATGCCGAGGCGTGTGGCAGCGGTGATCTCCAACAATGGCGGCTACTCTGGCTACTGATTTTGGTAGGAACCACACTTCACAGAAGTCTATAAATTTAATCATTTGATACTTGGTCAACATGTTATCTACAAAATAAATTTTGTTGTGATATCTCTTGTCTTTCTTGGTGTTGCAATTTGGGTGGCCAGCAGTGTGCGTGTATATATATATATATATATATATATATATATATATATATACTAGCTGAAAACACGCACTTCGCTACGGAGTACATTCAAATTAAATACAACAGTCAATGTATGCAATTAATGCAAAAAAAGTAAATATATATATATTTATAAGAAATACGACGATCACTATATACAATTGATGTAGAAAAAAATATATATTTATAAAAAGATCGTAAGGGATATTTTTATAGACAAAATAATGTCCAATTGTCTGCCGCAGTAGCAAGAAATTTTTTTTTGTCTATTTAGTTGTTATGCACGTGACGATAAATTTATTGAAAGTACAAGAAAAAGAAATCACGTGATCGGCATTTAATAAATTAAATTCTAAAAATTAATATTTAAAAATTCACCAAAAATCAGAAAATCGACGTAAAGATTAGAAAAAAATTTCATTTTAAAGGACTTTTTATGATCTTTCTCGTGATATAAAATTTTATAACCCTCAGATTATTATTGGAGCGAAGTTCTTTTACGCGGCTTGTGAACTGGCAGAAATCGTCACATAACGAAATCGCGTTATGTCCCCTCCATAAGAGCTTTTTTTCAAGGATTCCGTGGCTGAATGGTTATCGCATCGGATGGCGAGCGATCTATCGCTCAGCGATAGATCAGCTGAGCGAGAGGTCCCCGGGTTCAAATCCCCGCACAAGCGCTGTGGGCAATTTCTAATTTAATTTTTTTGTTGTGTTAATTCTTTTTATTTTATGTTTTGTGGGAAAATATTGACTTTTTCATCTTCAGATTACGTTAACTCGCCAAAATATAATCATAGAATTTTGATCTTTTTACAATCTGAGACTACAGACATTTCTCTTTCAAACTCGACCTCATTTGTTTAAAAATATTTTAAAACAGACTAATATTTTTATCAAAAAATGAAACACAGTTTTTCAAGAAATATTGACAATTTCATTTTCAGATTACGATAACTCGCCAAAAAATGATCGTAGAATTTTGATCTTTTTACAGTTTAAGACTACAGACATTTCTCTTTCAAACTAGACTTCATTTGTTTAAAAATATTTTAAAACAGACGAATATTTTCATCAAAAAATGAAACACAGTTGTTCAGCATTGCTTCACCTATCCGCCAAAAGATGGCAGCACATGTAAAATTGTTTTGTTTGTTTGTTAAAAAATTATATATTTTTTTAGAATTAATAGCTTAAATATTAATATTTCAATTGGTAAATTACTTTCTAGATTTTTAAGAATTTTTGTAATAATTTGTTTATACATTTATAGCTTTAAAAAATTAATAGAACTTTTATTATTTATTCTCTTCATTGTAAAAAAAGAGCGATGCATGCTGGGTAATTTTGAATGCTGTTTGATTTTTAGTTGTTCTATGCTTAGAGGGGAATTTTCTCTTAAAAACGATGTTGCTATTTATTCTATGTTATCTATTCATTCATTTTTTGAGAAATTCCAAATATTTATTTAAAAATCGGAACATCCAGGTTAACTGCTAAAATCACATTATTGCATTTTATTCTAAAACGTATTTATAGCAAATAAGAAATGGATTTCCTAATATTCAACCACACCATTTTTGGTAAGTAAATTCTGCTTATTATACAGTCAAGAGCCAAAACATTATGACCACCTGTCAATAACGAGTTGGCCCACCTTTGGCGCGCAACACAGCTTCAACCGCCTTGGCATGGATGCCACAAGTCCTTGGTAGATGGCCGGAGACAGATTGTACCAGATGTTTAAGCAACGGTCACGCAAATCCGAGATATTGCGAATTGGTGGTCTTTGAACTCTGAGCTGCCGTCCCATGACATCCCAAATGTGTTCTATCGGATTGAGATCCGGTGAGTTAGGCGGCCAGGACATTAACTGGAATTCAGCATCATGTTCCTGCAACCACTCCAACACAATTTTAGCCTTGTGACACGTGGCGTTCTCCTGTTGGAACATTCCATTTCCAGCTGGAAAAACAGAGGCCATGTAAGGGTGCAACTGGTCCGCAATGATGTTCAGATACCCTGTAGCATTCATGGTCTGCTCTACCACAACCATGGGTCCCAGAGACGCCCAAGAGAACGTCCCCCAAAGCATAATACCACCACCACCGGCCTGTGTATGACTTACTGTACATTGAGGGAGCAACAGTTCGCCTGGAAGACGGCGTATCCTGACACGGCCATCGGCGTGATGAATGACAAACCGTGATTCATCTGACCAGGCAACTCTCTCCCACTGATCCATGGACCAGTCGCGATGTTCCCGGGCCCAGCGCAGGCGCAGTTGGCGATGACTCTTGGTCAGCAAAGGCACACGAGTGGGACGTTTGCTGCGTAGCCCCATATCCAACAGTGTCCGCTGAACAGTGTGCTGCGATACTATTCTACTTGGCCCAGCATTGTACTGGGCTGTCAGCTGAGCCACTGTCTGGCTCCGGTTTTGCTTCACCATGCGAGACAGTCTCCGACGACCTTTTTCTTTGATAGCGTGTGGACGTCCAACACCATGTCGTCTACTGCTGGTTTCACCGTCATTCATCCACTTTGCATAAGTACTAACAACTGTAGGTCGCGAACAACCGACGAGTCGTGCAGTTTCGGAAATACTTGTTCGAAGCCTTCGAGCCATTACAATCTGCCCTCTATCAAAGTCGCTTAGATCCGCATCCTTTCCCATCACACAAAGAAGTAAGTGAAAGAACGATTCTTCAGACTCTCCAGCAGCCACTTCCACCTGATCACGTGCCTTCCACGTCATCCAGGCGAATTCATTGTAAAATGTAGGGGTGGTCATAATGTTTTGGCTCTTGAGTGTAGAAAAATAAATTCCCATGGCATCGCAGTTATATTATTATAAATTTCATTAACAAAATAAATCTGTGTTAACTAATAGAAAAGTTTTGTGTATTGTTCTTTTCTCTATTCTTTATGTCAGTTATCTATTTTTATCTATTCTTAAATATTGTTCTTTTTATCTTATTTTTCTCTATTAAATATTCTTAATGATCGTACAACAGTTTTTAAATAAATATCGTCCCCTATGTGGATATAATATCGATGCTCCTCGAGTTTTTATCTTACAAAGAAAATAGTTATATCATCTGGAAGCTGAAAGCTTTCTTATTCATAAAAATCTCATTTCAAGTGTATCTCAATTTTTCGATTTTTAATTGAATTTTAAAGCTGATAATTCAACAGTGTTGAAACGCCCTTCGCATTAAGGGTGACAGCAGTAAATGGATGGAAGCTGTTACATTGCCCGAGAATCACCCCTATGTATCTCGCTATTAGCCATAACAGAGGAGCGAGTTTATTTAAACTAGGGGCGAAGCCCCTAGTTTAAATAAAAGAAAGTAGAGAAGCTATTAAGTATACAAATAATATTGACTTTGCATATGTTAATTGATAAAAATTAAAATTAACACATCATTTTTGACGGGCTAACCCCTAGTGCATCTTATTATAGTTTCCATAAGCCAATAATTACCATGATACAATATAATGATAAAATTTAAAAAGAATTTTTTCTTATTTGGAATTTTTTTTATATATAATTTATTTTGGAATTTTTATATATATAATTTATAATTCACTATTTTATATTTAATTTTTAATAAATGACTATTTTTCCTAAAATATAAAATGAAATTTATTGATTTTAATCCTTACTTTACATTTTTGCTTTGAAAAAATCATAAAAAATAAAAATAAAATATACAAATTAGAGAGAGAGAGAGCGAGAGAGTTAGTTAGTTGGTTGGTTGGTTGAATAAAAGAGGGCTGCGCTTTTTTGCGTGACAAAAATACACTAATATAATCAATAGAAATCTACATATAAAATCACGTTTAGAGTCGAAAAAATAACGTAAGGAACTTTGTTCCTGACGGGGGTCCCCCGACCGCACAATTTTTTTCCTAAAGAGAGGTACCGGAATGCCGTTCCGTCACGTTCCGCCTCAAATCGAGCCCTGCATATATACACACTTATTATAATTCGCACTCTCATACAAATATACGTAGACATCAATCATAATGATTTAAAAGGAAATTAAAATGCAGTTACATAGTTATAGCATTTTTAAATATCATATAAATTAATAAAAGTTATTTTAGCACTGTGTTAAAATATGGATGACATCTACTGGTTATGGAAAAAGGGACTTATTATCTTTTGTTTACTTCATAGTTTCAGTTTGAGAAATATTATTAAACATATCATATGAACTAATAGTTTAGTATAAATATCTTAAATAACTGTTTTTGTACATATTACAAGAATCGATAAATTATCCTACAGAAAAAAGTACAAAGTGTTTTAATTCACATGTTTCAAAAATTTTTCCCTATTGAACGCGGTTTTTGAAGAGTTAGAAATTTTTAATCTTAGAAAATATTACTGAGCTTTATGACAATAAAAGTCAGAAAATAAACTCTTTATTTTATGACTATTGAAATAAAAAATTTCAAACTAGAAAATAAATCTAGAAAAAAGTTCTTCTATCATCCCTTCTCCCACACACATCGGTTCACAGATTTCTCTTACATGTAGGTGGCCCCCACAAAAAGACATTTTATCAACAAGTCATGATTCTACAGGTGGGAAAGGAAAATCTGTTAAGGCAATCCAATACTCGTTGTCTAAAGCAGTGGTGCGCAAATTATCAGTCGCGAAAAAAATTGGAGGGCTAGCGGATAATCATTTTGAATTATTAAATTTTAAAAAATGCCTTAATATTTTCCTTACGGAGTGGGATAGCATGTATCCCAAGATTACGGGCCCAAGAATGAATATATATATTTATATATGTGTGTGTGTGTATGTATATATATATGTATACATGTATATATGTATATATATATATATATATATATATATATATATATATATATATATATTTATATATATTTATATATATATATATATATGTATGTATATATATATGTATACATGTATATATGTATATATATATATATATATATATATATATATATATATATATATATTTATATATATTTATATATATATATATATATGTATCTATATATATATATGCATATATATGTATGTATATATATATATATATATATATATATATATATATATATATATGTATATATATATATATATATATATATATGTATATATATATATATATATATATATATATATATATGTATATATATATATATATATATATATATATATATATATATATATATATGTATATATATATATATATATATATATATATATATATATATATATGTATATATATATATATATATATATATATATATATATATATATATATATATATATATATATATATGTATATAGATATATATGTATATATATATGGATATATATATATATATTTATATATATATATATATATATATATATATATATATATATATATATATATATATATATGTATGTATATATATATATATATATATATATATATGGATATATATATATATTTATATATATATATATATATATATATATATATATATATATATATATATGTATGTATATATATATGCATATATATATATATATATATATATATATATATATATATATATGTATGTATATATATATGCATATATATATATATATATATATATATACACACACACACATTTATATTCATATATATAACCTCCTTAATGGCCGTTCTTACAAAAGAGGTATGAAATTTCTCGTTCTAAAGAGGGAATCGGAAAAATGGGCCCCGTAATCTAAAGGTTAAATTTTCAATAATTACACATTTTTAATATTTTTATTTATATTCTTTCTATGTTATAAAATTTGATATGGTATTGTTAAATAAGGCGTCAATCAGTTTTACAATAAAATCTCCATCAGAAAAAGGCTATACCTCCATTGCTTCCTTTTACTTCTACCTAGTATGTGTGTGAGACTGGGTTTTAAAAATTATAAGCTACTCCCTCGTATAAAAACCGAACAACGATCAAGACTTAATTCGGAAGATGATACGAGAATATCACTCTCACATATTTCACAAAATACTGAGCAAATATTACTTGAGGTCGAGGCTTATCTTTAATCATTAATTTTTTAATGCTTTAGTTTTAAATAAATAGTTGAAGATTATATTCTTCAGTGTTTTAATATGTTGCTTATAATTTTGAAATTATGATCTTTTATAATTTTGGTTTGCTTAATCTTTACCTAAATGAAGTACACATTAATAATTAAAAATGAAATTTTAGTCACACGAGATTGACCAAAAACAAGTAACATGTATTAATTATTTTTTTTTAAGTCTAATGCGGAGGTACTTGTCGTTAGACATTCACCTTTAGTTGTTCACCGCTATTTGCTGGCTACTTTATTACCAAATGAAGATAACCCGATGAAGAAGTTAACGTGAGCATAAAATAGATAAAGAATAGAGATTTCTGGGGAAATTTTGGAGGTATTAACTATGTTAATTTGTTTTTCCCTTATTAAAACAAGATAATGTTGGCTAGTAAATATTATAAAACACTTATTTATTTATTTATTTATTTATTTTTGTCTATGCAGAGGCACTTGTCGTTAGACATTCACCTTTTGTTATTCACCGCTATTTGCTGACTACTTTATTATAGGAGCACCC
Organism: Dolomedes plantarius; assembly: GCA_907164885.2. Classification (NCBI taxonomy): domain Eukaryota; kingdom Metazoa; phylum Arthropoda; class Arachnida; order Araneae; family Dolomedidae; genus Dolomedes; species Dolomedes plantarius. Next base: position 35,892,575 of record OU015497.1, read on the forward strand.
TATAGGTGAGACAACATTGCTCCCTATGAGGGGGACGACACGGAAACGACAAAGTCTTATTCGAGATTTGAACCCAGGCCCACTAAGTGGCAACTCAAAGTAACAGGTAAAAAAAATATATTTTTATTGTTATTAAGCATTATATACCCAAAATCTACAGATATTGATTTTAAAAATAGTTTGTCGAAATATACTTATTTATTTTTTCTATTTTTTGTTAACATTTTTCTAGTTAAAAAAATTGCTACTACCAAAAAAAAATATTCGTTGAGGGTTCGAGTGATTTTTTATTGAAAGGAAGTGTATCGCGGTCGGAAAAAGTTTGCTCACCACTGGTCTAAAAGTATGAGTGAAAAAAATATTTATGCAAAAAATGAATAGTTTTGTTGAAAATACTTTTAGTAACTATTATAGATCTAGATAAAGAAGGTAATAGGCAAAATAGCTGTGAAAACTATTAAATATTTTTGTACTGGTAAATTTCAGTTGACATTTTGATTTCATTCACATTCATAAATTACTCATTGCTTTACTCCAGGGAGCTAGCGTGCATCATATGTTAAAACCTAAATTTTTTGTGTCAGATGTGGTAGGCATTTTACTGGACTGAATTACAAATTTTTTACACAATTCTCTTTTATTCTTCATGTAATAGCGTAGATGTACTTATTTAACGAGCCTGTGGTGTCGAAATCATTTCATAATGTAAAAATTTGCAGCAAATAGGGCAAAGAAATATCCCAGTTTGGTAGCGTTTAAATAACTAATTTTATATTCATTCTTCTTTCTGATATATATATATATATATATATATATATATATATATATATATATATATAATTAGAAAATCTAGGATATCATTCTTAATAGAATAATCCTTTGTCAATCAAAGTTAAAACTAGGACATAGTTAGATTACTAAATTAGTTGTTATTTTAGTTAATGACATTTAAAAAGTCTCAAGAATCATTAAGAAGTAATTAACCTAAATAATTACAAGATAAATAGAACTTTTTATATACCATGTTTTTAAATTTTCTGCTGAATCATATAAACTTAACAATTCTATGTATTAATAAATACTCTTTTAAAATTTTTTGATGAATTAGCCCATCAACTTGAAAGAAAATGATCAAATGCGTAATAAAGACATATCAAATGCTTTAATCAATCCTTTAGCTCGAGAATTGGAAGTTAACTTGCGTTTAACTTTTCATTCCCGACCGGCCGATAGATGGCTGCACCATTCTACAAAGCAAAATTAACTGAAAATGAATTCAATACTGCTTAAAGATGGCTAAAAGTATTAAAGTAATGCATTGTCATCGTGTTCTGAGCTATTCTAAAAGTTTCAAATGTCTAGCTAGTCGGGAAGTTAGTTAAAAATCGATTGCGAGATTTGTACCGGACAAACACACAAACACACAAACAAGAAAGCGAGTTAATAAAAACATGGTAAAAAATACTTTTAATAGTATACCTGAACAAGCATTTATAATAATTTTTATGGTGCATATAATTTAAGTTTAATGTCCTATAATGGTTTAGTCGACATTTGTGCTATGGATCTGTCTTTCTCCTGTATGCACATGTACATGAGGAAAAGAGAGACGAGACCTAGAGCACGGGGACTGATTATGAAATCAGAGTTAAGTATATATATATATATATATATGTACAGTCAAATCCGGTTAATTGGACCACCAGTTAATCGGATCAGCTGCTTATTCGGAACGAATCATAAAGGACCGATGCAAATCTTATTGCATAAGCCTAATAGGGCATGTTCGTGTAATCGGACCAGCCGGTTATTAGGACCAAAATTATCGCGTCCCGATGTGATCCGATTAACCGGAATCGACTGTATATATATATATATATATATATATATATATATATATATATATACAGTAACCACCGCTTATAGTGTTCAGTGGTTATAAGAATCAACCGTTTATAAGAATCAATATCGTAAAAACAAAAACAAATGTATTATTTCCATGTTAAAATTTTCGCTTTAAAGAATCAATCCACCGGTTATAAGAATCAGTTTACACTCTTCGCTTTCCTTTCATTTTTCCAAAAAAGCCACTTAAACCCTTCAAAGGTACGAAGTTTTTTCTTTATTCTTTTTAAAAGAAAGAGTGATAAAATGGGATGGAATTCAGTCGTAAAATGCATCCCTTTCTTTGTTAGACATAACATAATAGTTTCCCCTTAAACGCTTTAGCTAAACACTGTCCTATTAGCTTGACCCAGGGGAATCTTACCCTTGCCGATCCGATTTCACTTTTCTCCACTGATAAACAAAGACAGGGACTCTTTTTTCCCACCTCCCACATCCTGGTTGCGGCTTCCTGAACCCTAAAACACAAATCTTCAGGGAAGTGTCCACTATCACTTAGGAAAACTTGACATTATTAGATTCAGCACGTTATCAAACCGTGAAACGTAAGCTAGGAGGTGAATCTTGGCCTGAGGCTATTGGTATTGAAAGAGGTATAAACAGCCTCCTGTAAACTTCATTACGTCAAACTACCATAGAAAACTTCTTGCACTCTTCCTGTAGTGGAAATGTTAAACTGTTAAGCAGGTATGTTGTACCAAATATTGGATTTTTTTCTTCTCTTACTATAATCATGTGTATCTACTTATAGGTATAGAAATTAAGTTGTATTTTTAAAATTATAAAAATAATTTTAATAAAAGATAATTAACGTAAATTAAAGAGTATTTTATTGCAAATTATCTAATATATGTATATATAGGTGTGTGTGTTCCTGTCCCAAAACCTAAATTTCGGCTATAAGAATCAACCGCTTATAAGAATCAAAAACAGCAATAACAAACATGATTCTTATAAGCGGAAATCACTGTATATATATATATATATATATATATATATATATATATATATAGAGAGAGAGAGAGAGAGAGAGGGAGAGAGATATTATAAATGTGTTGCTCAATATGTTACTACCATCTGCCAGGAGTGTGGCCGAACCTGAGTGTCCTAACCTTAAGGCATAAACACCGTCATTGAAATTTTGAAACGAGCTGAATTATCTCTGACATGGGAATAACTCTGATTTTTTAAATTACATTCCTCACGTTTTTTTCCATTTTTGACAAATTACATAAAATAGTACAGTCATATAATTTACGAACTTTATTCGACGATGCTGAATTTTTGACGTAAGTACCATATTTATCATTCACTTGTGAAGTGGCAAATTTTCCTTGTTTACAACAGTGGAGCACTTTCGTAACGACCATCTGTCAGAACCGAGGTCAGAACCCGGGTCTTTTAACGTTATAAGGCAGGTGTTATACATCTGAATCACGAAAAGGTCGCATTTTTTAAATTCTTTTCCTCACAAACGCCTTTATAGAATAATATGTTGGATTTCCTCAATTGTTTGTTTGAACGTCCCGTATGAACCCAACATAGGGTTTTTTTTTACTTCAAATTCCATGGTGATTTTAAAATTTGTTTGAATAGTGCTGAATAAAAACAATGGTCTGGAAGGTATAAAATTTCTTGTTTATTTACGTATCAAATACCCTTTGATTTAGTTTGTTTCTTGATTGATCATAAAATATTTATTAAAATGCATAATACAATTATTAAAATGCAGTAAGTACGCAAGATATATTGTGCATGAATGCGTAAAACCTAATAGATCAAGGATTGTGTGGCAGTCGGTAATCCTTGCAATGGATGGGTTTACAGCGCTTAAATAAGTCTTGTAGAGTTTCATTCTTGGAAGATATCGCAAGAATTGCATAGGCTCTGAGCGAAATTTTCTACCGATTGTGTCCGAATGCGCAGCTCAACACTAAACCCTTCAGCAGTAACCTGAAAATTATCAGACTCCAGTGACAAGGAATGGGAGATTACTGGAACCTGAAAGTTATCAGGTTCCAGTAAACAAGGAAAGTGATATCGCTGGGTCTGCCAGGCCCAGGAAATTAAAATTTTTTTCAAAAATATATAAATGCTAATTAATCATTGAAAATGGTTTTAGGATATAAAATAAAGCATACTAAGTCTGAAATTAAAGAAATCAATTTCATTTCATTTTTTTACATACTAAAAACTAATTACATAATAAAATTTATAGAAAATAGATACAAAAAATAAATTTTTATTAGAATCTAAAAAATTCTAAACATCGCAACTGCAGTTTTGACTTATCATTGTTGCATGTTATAAGCAGATGCAGACTGAACATCATCTTGACACTGTAAATTGAAAACCTTTTTCGAGGTAGACGGGTCCATGGTGAAAAAAACTAACTCGAGTGACAACCTTGGGTTTATGAGGCCGAGACTGCTTTTTGAGATTTGTTTGTCCCCTCAGTTTTGGAATTAAACTAAGGTAGGATCAAGGAATGTCATCTAGAGCAGTGGTCCCCAACCCCCGGGCCGCGGACCGGTACCGGTCCGTGGATCAAATGGTACCGGGCCACCCAAGGAACATTAAAGTATTTCCTTTTTATTTATTGTGGTGTATTTCTCTCGGATTACTGCGACTTTGCAGGGTTTGTGCTAATTTATACCTTTGTAACAGAAGAAGAAATCTTGTAACTATTTTAAATTAGTTCATTGTTTATTAAACATTTCAAAATTATGAGTTAAAATTGCAGTCATAGCCCCCCTCAGCGGGCCGCGGTAAAATTATGAAACGTTGACCGGTCCGCGGCGATTAAAAGGTTGGGGAGCACTGATCTAGAGGATTTGATAGGAAGGTACTCTAGTGATGAAATAGTTAACTAGTTTCTATAAATCAGATAATACAAAAACTGTTGTCTCCTAGGCCTCACAAACCCAGGAATGACCACTGAAGGGTTAAACATAAATTTCTGCAATGATGAACACCTTTCAAGTTTTGAAATTATTTCAGCTAACGTGAACATCCTTTAAACAAATAGCAAAAAATGCAAACATAAGATGTTAAAATGTTTGATAACATCGTGTTAAAAAAGTACAGGTAGTTAAACAATGCAACATGGCATACGAGGTGATATCGTCAAGCTGAGGCAGAACACAGGAAGTATTTCTGCGCTACCCACCCCCAAGTTCTCACCCATTCATACCCATTCATATCAATAGATTTATTTGCATTAGCTGGACCCATTTAGTAATGAAACACGGGTTTTGGACGGCTTCCAGAGCAGGCCTATCGTGCCATTCTTTTCATGAACCACCGGCTCTTCAGGGACTGACATCAAACACAAAACTTTTCTTGCTCTTCATAGGAATGAACAGATAAGTTTTTCTATTTTTTTCCGCATATCTTCCTCTCTGCAGCCGTTTTCACCACTACTTCTAACCTTTTGAAATTAATTAATCTCTCTCTCTCTCGTAGTGACAGAAAACCTTTTCTGTTATTCTTTGAGATTGAAATATGAAGCAAAAGAAAGGATTTACATAACTTTTTCTGAAACTGCCTTAATGATGTCGAGTCACGGTTGAATGGGATATGAGATACCAAATTCAATTTTAATGTCTTTCAAGAACACTTTACAAATGCACCTAGCGACTATTAAACATATTTCCCCTCTTTCGGTGTATGCTCGTAGATATTGAGCCGATCAGTTAGACGGGCTGATGTGAGAATTTGATGTCAGAAAAGTCTACTGATGAAAAAAAGTCCTTTCAGTAATAACTCGCAGAACGTAATATACATACTTCCGATTTCGTTTAGGCGAATGTGCATGTATTTATCTCAAAACGGCTTATAGTTTTTGGATTAAAAAAGAAAAGATTTTGCGTCAATTACAAAGGGGGCGTGTACGCATGAATGTGGCTGCTATTGAAATAAATAAATTACCTGATGCTCATTACTATGTACAGCAAGTGAGGTGATTAATTCACCATTAATACGTTTATGAATTGCAATTTTTGCAAGTGTACAGGGTCCAATATAAGCAGTATGACAAGTTCTTTTCTCGAGAAGAAGAATTCATTTTTTATGCTGCGTGAGCTCGTTTTTCTATAGAGACTAGAAGGTAACCCGTCATTTTGACGTCATAATACTAATGATGACGTCATAATGGAAAAAGTATTTGAAAGTTAAAAAATATCCCGAATTATCTAACAATATTGCATTTTATCCACACCTTTTAAAAGCAAACCCTTTCAATATTTTTTATTTATTTAGTTTTTCATGCGATTGGAGTAGTATACTGCCATCCAACCCGTCATTTTGACATCATAATACCAATAATGACATCATAATGGAAAAAGTATATGAAAGTTAAAAAATATCCCGAATTATCTAACAATATTGCATTTAATCCACACCTTGTAAAAGCAAACCCTTTCATTATTTTTTATTTATTTAGATTTTCATGCGATTGGAGTAGTAGACTGACATCCAGTTTTTTACAGCTCACTACGCGATGTGCATACTTGAGCTACTTGATTCATTCACATTCAAGTTTGCTTACTTTCAGAATTCATCGCAAAAGTAAACAGATTTTTAAAAACTGTTAAATATACAGCTAAAAACATCCAATTTTTATTAGTTCTGAATGTTTTATGTGATTTGATGGAGATTTGATGTGATTTGAGGATATGTGATTTGATGGAGAAGATATTAGTTTTTAGGTAAGAAAAAATTCTGATCCACATCTCAAATTGAAATTAAGCCTAACCAGCTGTTTGTTTACTGAGGGCTTCAATTGAAAGATGAGTACAGCCCGGAAGTGTTATACAGAGACAACGGCTATTATATATATAAATGATGAGACAGTTTTAGGAATATTTCCGGCTTTTTTTAACTGTTCAGCAAGACTTAGAATATAAACATGTAGAAGCATTAGGGTTTTATATTTTTATAATGTATTGGGTATATTGGATATGCTTTACATTGGAGATAATATATTGAATTTTCTCCAATGTAAAACATATAACTAATGTTAAAACAACTCAAGGGTTACGTTAAAATGCTAAAAAAAGGAGGAAGATAATGTTTAAGATCCCTCCATGACGCTAACTTTTATGTTTTGAAATTACAATTACCAACTAGAATGGTCCTTTGTGGTCGTTTAAACTGATTTTGTTTAATATGTTAAATTTTTTTTATTGAAAAACTTCAAATCAAACCAGCAAGTTTAATAGATATTTTTAGATTTTGTATTTATTGACTGGAGCAATCTTACATCTAAGAGAACGCGTTAAATTTTTAGCACTTATGCAATTGATATTATTTATGATGATATCCTTGTTTGTTGCTCAAAACAACTTTTTGTTTCAATTAGGAGGATCAGGATGTTTTATTTACCGTCTAATTTAGTTCGTTTTCAGTCACGTTATTCCGTTTTGAAGTCGTATGTGATATATTGTATAATATTTCTTAATCCTACAATCAAATCATTTATTCTAAAATACAATCTGATTTTTTGGTTTTGTTTGCTTTTATAAAAACTTACCGTCACTTATGTCAACATTTTGGTGAGATTTTTTACTGTTTTAAACCTTTACCTTAGCTCAAAAACTAGAGTGAGAAATGTGGCATTTATTTATGAAACTTATCTGTTCTATGTTAAATTACTCGCGTTTACGCAAATCCATTCCTCCACGGGGACAAGACGGCTATGTGGGCAGGGCGAGAGAAATGAAAATGCATCAACACTGAGGGTACAAATCGAGAAGTTTCATAAATAATACTAAGAGGATGTCACCACAAACCGTAAATTGCCCTTCATAATTTATCTGAGACTTACACATTAATATCTGTGGTTTTCCACCAAGAGTCCATCCATCAGAACAGCAGTGCAATCATTAATGGATTGATCGATGCTTAATTTTTTATCTATATAAAAACGGAGGTCGAATTAAGAAATTGATTGTTTCACGATTCCGTGATTATCGCTTGCCACCGGGGGCTACTTTTATTCTAATTCTATGTATAAAAATAGTTTTAATGGTCATTATACCATATTTGGATAACAGGACAGTTCATAAAATTATATAATCAAAGAACTTCCAGCTCCTGTAGAAGCTCATAAACAATTTTAGAAATATTCTTAAAAACAAAATTTTTATATATTAATCATGGTAAATTTGAAAAAATTCTCCCACTCTTCACCCCAGAATGTTGATATGAAGAAATCTGTGACTTGTAGGTTTCAGATTAACACCGATTCAAGCTATTTGTAATTTGGGCTAAGACGAGAAATTCACCATAAACTCCCCGAGATTATCGCTAAACTGAGTAAGCGTTAAAAAAAAAGTTTGAAGATATTTAACTCAGAATATAATGTTTTAACTATTTTATTCGACTTAAGCCAGGACCAGGTGTCGAACAGCACATCTTCCGATCTAGTTGCACTACTACGGCGTTGTGAAAAAGTTTCACACTGGATGGTTTTTCTGTCACTGTTCTCTATTTTACAGGACAACAGCAGAAAGTATTAGCCTTTCATACTTCACTTACGGGTAGTTATTATTATTTCGAAAATGATGCTGAATTTTTCCTACCGTGAATATTTGTCTCACATTTTGTACGAGGGAAAGTCAAAAAATATCCGTACTTTCGCCGCAGTGATCTGTCGTTTGGCAGTACTGCTTTCTGCGCGCTCAGGTCGAGAGTACCTACCTGCCTTTGTTGTCGTCTACTGCAAGTTTGACCTTCGTGGGTCAGTCCTCTTTGTTGTTGTTGCTTAGTGAACATGGCCCCGCCACTCTTCGTTTGCTCCAAAGATGAGCAGTGCTGTGTGATCCGGTTGTTTTGATCTGAAACAGTATCGGGAGCCAAAATCCACCGAAGGCTTTTAGTACAATATGGGGACAGTGTTTCACCACGTCGAAGTGTACTTCAAAGGATCGAGAAGTTCAAAAACGGTCGGACACCCGTGAAGGCAGGAAAAAGATCAGGGTGCCGATCCACATTCAGTTATGATGACAATGTCGGACAAGTCTGTACGATGATTCTGACGAACCAGCGCGTAATTATTGACGAAGTAGCAAATCATATGGGAATTAGCTATGGTTCTGCATATGACATTATACATAACAGACTTTGTTTTCATAATGTCTGTGCAAGATAGTCCCGAAACAGCTCACCGAAGAGCACAAACACAAACGTAGATGTGGATCGGCATCTTGACCATTCTCTTCTTTTTCTAGTTGTCCGTTCGTTTTTGAAATTCTCAGTCCATTCGCCTACACTTCGCTGTGGTAATACACTATTTCCATACTGTGCTGAGAGCCTTCGTTGGATTTCGGCTTCTGATACAGTTTCAGACCAAAAACACTGGATCACACAGCGTTGTTAATCTTTGGTGCAAATGAAGAGTAGCGCGGCTGTGTTCACTGTGAAACAGAAGCAAAACGAACTGACCGATGAAGGTCAAACTTTCCATAGACGACGACAAAGACAGGTACTCTCGACCATAGGCGTAGCGTCGAGGGGGGGGGGGACCAACTTAACTTGAAATAAATTAAAACGTTAATATAAGTTCAGTTAAAATCAGAAAATTGTAGAAAACTTTTATGAAAGTTAGTTTTTTCCCACTTTTTTAAACTGTGAAAATGAAGATTCCGATTATGTCTTTAAGCCTTAACATAGTTTTTAACAATGATATGATCCATAACAAAAATTCGATGCTATAATTTTTTTCTCATTTTATTCATATTTTTTTTCTCATTGTATAATTTTTGAATATTACTCAAATATCAATTCTATTGTTATTCAATTTCAAACAAATCATAATATTTCATATTTTAAGGACCGTCCGGCAGTCATTGCACTGAGGATCTCCCTAACTGAATTCAATTCGTGCCCCCTCAAAAATTAGAAGCACGCTACGCCTAGGCTCTCGACCTACGTGCGCAGACAGCCAATCAAAAGATCACTACAGCAAAAGTGCGGTTAATTTTTCACTTACCCTCGTATAATAGGGATTTCCAACGGTTAGACGCGACAGTGACGACATGCTGTCAGGGTTGGATCGCAAACCATGGATATTAGGATCTGCAGATTAGTACATTATCCAGTTATACTCCTCTAACAGTGGGAGAAAGTCTTATATCGGATGCCACTCCTCTACAATATAATTATTTAATTCAAGATGCCCCTCCTCTACATATAATTACTTAATTCAAGATTAAACTGTTATCACACACAATAACACATGACATTTTCAAGTTTTAAGCTATTCATTCTGTTATTATGTATTTAATTCTGTAGTATTAATGTGGTACGCCAGTTTTTAACGAAAAAAATACCGTATTCTTAATTTGACGCTCTCTTTATTACCGAGTTATAGCTTTTATTGATCACAATTGCAGACCTTCATACATTACCTGTAATAAAAGAATCTAAGTGAGTCACGTCGTACATCGAAAAGTACTCTATCAATATTGTAATTTCAGATGGATGACACGTTTATTGCAATTTACCGCGAATCTAAAAGGGAGATCATTTTTTATTCGATTTCCGCATGCGACATTTTGGATAAGTATCATTTGTCTACTAGACCTCAAATAGTCAAAATCATCTGTGTGGGTGAAAAAATATTCTGGTGGAATCGAGATCATTAGTGTCCTGCTTGTACATGCATTTTCGTCTACATCGAAACCGAGAAGATGAGATGGTAAATTATATAGTCATTTCAGGGTTCAATGATTGTCGATGGTTATCGAAGCGTGACGGATTTCCATTTGTATTACTTTGGCGCTGTCTACGGCGCAATTTTTCATATCCTAGATAGGCCTACTAACAGTGTCCAAATCTACTAACAGCGCTCGAGAAAATGTTTTATCCAAAAAATCCTTATCTTTCCTGATACAGAATGGAGGTATTTAAATTCTCTTTTCTGTTTTTACAAATTACTTTCAAAGGCTGATTGCAAACGCATCAAAAATAATTATTACATACAACCATACATACTTATATATATTTGGAGTGCGATTGAGGGCATGGTCTGCCACAAGAATCATTCCGATATTGAAAGCTTGGTGCGAGCAGCTGCAGCTTTTCCAATGGAGATCCTGTGTAATTTTTTGATGAATGGCCTTAAAGACAAAAACACTATATATATATATATATATATATATATATATATATATATAGGAAAGTGGCACTACAGTTGGTGTGACAAATGATTTAATGGTACTGCTGTAAGTTAGTGTGCAAAATAAAAAGAAATACATAAAGAACATATAGGCTAGACAAATTGTCTTGGAGGTTGAAACAGCTGTCCCAGAGTTCCACAAGATGATGGATACCCTGGATGAAGAAACTCCGGAGTTGGCAGTGGAACCATGAAGAATTGTGTGAACACTTCCTTCGCTCATAGACATTCCATCCGCAATCTCGCGAGTGGTGATTCGCCGATTATTGCTTACGAGACTGACCACAGCTCCAATTGCTTCCCGGGTGATAACCACATGCGCTTGACCTGGTCGTCCGTACTGTTTAGTCCGTTACGAAAATCGCTACACCATCTGAATACTGATCTGCGTGACATACACTCTGTACCATACACATTTTGCATGCGACGATAAATGTCTCCACTCACATTTTCCGTCCTTAAAAATTGCACGACTGCACGTTGACAACGTTTAGAGGCACCCGTCATACGAACGATACCATTGACCTTGCTCCTACGCTATCATACAAGCATCTGTCTTAATTTGATGATATGGCATGCCTTCCCAGCACTCAGCGCCCTCTATAGGGGTATTCGTAGTCTTCTGTATCTTAAAACGATGGCACAATAAGGGCAGTGCCACTTTTATTTGGGCGACCCTTATATATATATATATATATATATATATATATATATATATATATATATATATATATATATATATATGCGTGCGTATGTGTATATGTGTATGTGTGTGTCAATGGCACACTCAGGATTTAATCTTAGGCGGGGGGCGAGTTAAACGGATAAAAATATTTATAATGCAAATTTAATATTCATAATACAATTTCTATTTCTTCCAGGGGGCAGGGCCCCTTGGCCCACCCCCTGGGTGCGCCACTGGTGTGTGTGTGTGTGTGTGTGTAAGTAACAAGCACAGAACAGTCTAAGACACAGACAGTCTAACAGAGAACAGTCCTTTTTCTTTAATGCATGTCGGTATGACCTAATTTAGAAACTACACTGCTCAAAAAAATTAGGGGAGCAAGCAAAGGAGTTAAGAAAACCGTGCGAGACAGCCACGTATTGGCATAAAATGGATAGTACACGCGTATCAATGCGCAATACAGAAAAAAAGACGTAAAAAAATTTGTAATTAAGCTTCAATTCTTTGAAAATATGGAAAAAACATGAAAAGATGATTTAGGGCAACAATTTGGTTACATGTAAACGATAAAAAAAGTATTGTTTAGAAATGATGCAATATTTTTAATATGGCGTGTGGTCTCCTCGAACAGCTATGACTGCTGCACACCTGTTTTCCATAGATGCGATGATGTTATCGATAAGACTTTGGGGAATACTGTTCCACTTCTCAAGAAGTGCAATCTCCAAGTCTCGGAGAGTAAAAGGTGGCCTTGGTCTCACAGCAATGCGTCGTCCGAGCATGTCCCAAACATGCTGGATTGGATTCAGGTCAGGAGAGCACGCTGGCCATTCCATACGCTGTATTTTTTCAGCTTCAAGCATGTTCTCCACAAGACGAGCTGTATGCGGTCTGACATTATCATGCTGGAAAACAAAGGTATCTCTAATGGCTGCAGCGTAAGGTATGACATGAGGTCTCAGTATCTCGTCTGCATACCTTCGGGCCGTCAAAGTGCCATTCCGAATGATATGCAGGTCCGTACGTCCACCTATGCTAATTCCACCCCATACCATAAAACCAGCTCGTCTGTATTGTGATCTTTCACCAACGAATGTGGGTTTATTCCGAGTGCCCCTTTCCCTCCATACCAAAACACGTCGGGTGTCACACTCCAGACTGAATCGGGACTCGTCTGTAAACAGCACTTGGCTCCAATCATGTTGCTCCCAATCTCGATGTTCAGCAGCCTATCTTTTTCGGCCCGCACGGTGGCGTGAGGTCAACGGAATGCAGACCTCACGCCATTGGCCTACGTGCATAGAGACCTCCCTGATGAAGCCTATTACGTACTGTTTGGCTGGACACCCTTCGTCCTGTTGCCAAGAGCAACTGTCTTTGCAGCTGAGTAGCATTGTCTGCTCTGTTTCGACGAGCTGTTAACAGTATATACCGGTCATCAGTTGCTGTAGTGGCGCGTGTCCGACCTTGCCCTGGTCGACGTCTAACATTCCCTGTTTCTTGGAATCGATTCCACAGCCTTGCAACGACACTTCTGGCGACTCCAACAGCGTCCGCGACACTACGTTGCGTTTGCCCGGATTCAAGTCTGCCTATAATATGCCATGCCATGGATTCTGGTAAATCACGTTGTTGAGACATTTTCAAGTCATCTTTTCTGAAAACGAATAACTGAGCAATCGAATTTCACAGTTAAGGCAGTGAAACAGACGTTTCTGCAACATCCTGATTTCCGCCCTTATGTTCTTTTTCTGATTTTTGACGTCATGAACTTTGATTTGCATATGAAGTTTTCTTCTTCTGTTTCCTGCTAGGCTTTAAATTATGGATGATTTATTTTATGTTACTTATCAGTGTAAGTATTTTCGTAATTTCGTTAAAACCATGTGCTCCCCTAATTGTTTTGAGCAGTGTATATTGGCCCTCCAGCCATGTTCTGAATTTTCTATTTACGTTTTTCTCCAGGTCCTGTACATTCTTCATCCACGTAATTAACGGTCATATTAAACTAAGACTATCATATAAGGACTCTAAAAACAGCTTTCCAGTACCAAATGGGCCATTAGCCAGTATCAAATAGACCCTCCATTAATTTTTTTTATAAACAGTCAATGTTTATAGCCCGTTACCAACTAGCGAACCGCGAAAAACCTCTCTTGCCCCATAACTTGGGACACATCTAATTGACTTATCAATACATAGAGTCAAGAGGGCATAAATTGATGCAACTCCGGGATGCACCTACTATGATGAAGCCCCACAAATAGAAAAATTCTAATTGAAGTGATCATAAAGAGAAATCCCCATTTTACGGACGGACGCCTTGAACGATGATTTATACTCTCTTTTAAGTAAGCTGTTGCCTCGATAAAAATATGTTCTTGCCACTGCTAGCTAGCCATTTTGCTTGTTTGATACGGTTAAGTCCGTTTCTCTGGACTGAAAAAAGGTGCTTCAATGTAGTTACTTTAATATATATTATTTCAATGGCTCGTGTCATTCGTGTCACCACACACACACACACACACGTATATATATATATATATATATATATATATATATATATATATATATATATATATATATATATATATATACATATAAGTAAGAGGGCCCTAATGGTATCGCGTTGGGTTTTCGGCTGGGGATGGTCGATTTGAATCCCGACGACGCCCCTAAATACTTTCGTGTCTAGGCCGGAAAGGGGCATATTAAATCCGTAGACTGGAAAGTCTTTCTATGAGGTCAGACAGGAGGGGAGAAGGTACAAGACCACCAGATGTCGCCCCTGGGGTTGCTCGGGGGTCTAAATTGCTCGGGGGTGCAGCCGATTCACCGTCGGGGCTTCAATCCCGGAGGGTCTTAGTTGCTATGTTGAGCCCTGTGTGGTGCACTGGAAATGGGAAATAAATAAAGAAATAAATAGAAATGGCTGGCCACTTCTAGCTTTGACCAAGTCATTTGGCCAAAGCCCTAAATAAACGAGAATTCGCTACTAATTCGGGCTTTGGATAGCCAATTCGCAATGCGCCCGACAATCAATGGCTACCTTTATCGCGAATTGTGAATGAAAGAGTGGCAAAGCTAGAAGTTTTGCGGAGCTGAATCATATAGTTACGGGGGTTGATCATACCAGTTCTAACTCATGTTCTAACTAATGTTCATTCGTACACGAATAGTAGAGTACATCGCCATCTTCTTTGATCGGAACCATAAGCTTTTTGACCACTTACCGATATTACATCAAATTTCTTAAGTCGTCGGTAATCAACGCTTTTCCGTTTATTTTCCCTTTCCTATCTTCATTTGTTTAATAAGGTTAACGTGTTTTTCCTTGTAAGATAAAAAAACTCGGCAAAACATCTGGCGTTGGCCACTTTTTCTTGGACAATTCGTCAACTGACCATTGATTGTCGGGCGCATCGTGAATTGGCCCGCCAAGGCCCGAAGTATTCGCGAATTTTCGCTTATTTCTAGCTTTAGTCACACGACTTGGCCACAGCTAGTAGTAGCCACTAGCCAGTCATTTTGCGAATTGGCCATTGGACTTCGGGACTTGGCCGTAACTAACGCACACACACATACATATATCTATATATATAAAACAGTTCCGTAACTGACTCACTGACTGACATACAACGCACAGACCAAACCGCTGGACCTAAAGGGCTGAAATTTTGCGTGGCGATTCTTCTTATGGTGTAGGGGTGCACTAAAAAAGATTTTTGAAAAATTCTTCTTAGATTTTTTAAAATTAAATTGTTAAGCTGTTTTTGTAACTTTTTTTAAGTTTACATTCAAAATAATGATCTGAGGGTTATAAAATTTATATCACGAGAAAGATCATAAAAATTCCTTTAAAATGAAATCTTTTTGGAATCTTTACCTCGATTTTCTGATTTTTGGTGAATTTTTAAAGATTCATTTTTAGAATTTAATTTATTAAATGCTGATCACGTGATTTCTTTTTCTGGTACTTTAAATAAATTTATCGTCACGTGTATAACAACTAAATAGACAAAAAAATATTTCTTTTCTTTCTAATGCAGCAGACAATTGGATATTATACCAAAAAAATAAATATCCCTTACGATTTTTTTATAAATATATATATATATACATACATATATTTTACATCAATTGTATACATTGATCGTCGTATTTATTATAAATATATATATTTATTTTTTTTGGCATTAATTTCATACATTGACTGTTGTATTTAATTTGAATGTACTCCGTAGCGAAGCGCGGGTTTTCAGCTAGTATGTATATATATACATATATATACATATATATATATATATATATATATATATATATATATATATATATATATATATATATATATATATATATATATATATACATATATGTGTGTGTGTGTGTAAGTAGTAATAACGCTCCTCCATTCATTATTAACCATAGAACTTACAGGAAAAAGTCCTGTTGGAAGGACCTTCCGCGAGCACTTTTGTACATGGGCCTCTTTTGCGTCACTGCGTCCTGCCAGCAGGACATCCGTTTTTGTCTAAGGTCCTTCCGGTAGGACGTCAGTCCTTTCAGCAGTACTTGGCGGGACCAGCCAAAATCATCACATTTTTTGGCCTCTATACTTCTGATTTAGGTATATATTCAACATGAAGTTTTAAAAAATGAATAATAAAAAATGTAGGTATAGCTGAAAGCTTGATAAAATAGTCAAAGTCAAAAGAGAAATGAAGCATTATGTATGAGGAACAGAGGTAACTCGAGTATATTCATTCTTTGTAGAAATCACACCATAACACTTCGCTTTCGAGAAATTATCAACGAATTCCCTTCTACTCCAAGAACTGTCGGTGTTTGGGCCATCAAAATATGTGGCCGCAACAAAAATAAGTACTCCTTGTACTATCGGTTGCGACATCGTGTCTGGAATTGAGATAAATCAACACTTTGTGGTTAGCATAGAAAACAGCTGGGTTTTTTCGCGCCAAAATTCAAAGTTGCTATGTATTTTCACGCCTTATTTTTTCATTCCGCCTAAATTTTCCCGTTGAGTTCGAATTCCGTACTTAAAAACGTGGACGAGGAAATGAAATTATCGAAAACGCCTGTGCTGGTAGACTTCAAGTGAGTTTTACAAGCTAAAAGCGCTCTTTTTTGGGTAGCAAACTTCCGAATTTTCAGGATTTCGTAAAAAATGTTCTAATTAAAATTTTTGGAATTTTTTTTTGCGCTAGCTTAAAATTTTGTGCATTTTCTCGCGGTAGTACCGTCCGTCCTGTCAGAAGAACGGGAGACCCTCTATAATGTCGGGGAAATGCGTTCTTCCGGAAGGCCCTTGTACGTCCTATCATTCATTTTGTCTTTCCCCTTCTACAACTATTTCCGTTTCCGTTTGCGGCGCCTGCCTGTCGTTTTAGAACAGTGATTCTCAACCTTTTTTTTATCGCGGAACACTTTTAACGATTTCCAAATTTGGCGGCACACAAAGAAAAAGATAAGTTTAAAAGTTGTTTACTTAAAACGGATAAAAACAGTTAAAAATATGGCATTTAACTGTAAAAACAACAGTTTTCTTTTACAGTGTACTTTTCTTTAATTTAAATAAACTTTACTCGTAATAAAAAAAAGCATTATAATTTTTACTATATACATTTTTAAAATTTGGCGGCACACAAAAGTGCCGCGGCACAGTGGTTGAGAATCACTGTTTTAGAACATCACCTCATATATTCTACGTATGATCTCGTGTCAAATAGAAACTAACTTTCCTTTTTCTTGGTGTGGGAGCCTTAACCGCGCGTGACTCTTCATTAAGTAGTGCAGGCCCGCTATTGGGGGGTGGGGGGCAAAATCCCGGGGGGTGGGGGGCCGATTTAAATAAGAGTTGACTAAAAAAAATGTATGCAGTCAAAAAGTTTGTTGAACAGATATATGCAAATAAAAAAAAAATTGTGCGGTTGGGGGACCCCCGTCAGGAACGAAGTTCCTTCAGTTATTTTTTCAACTCTAAACGTGAGTTAATATGTAGATTTCTATTGATTATATTAGTGTATTTTTGTCACGCCAAAAAGCGCAGCCCTCTTTTAACTAACTAACAAACTAACTAGCTCTCTCTTTCTCTCTCTCTCTCTCTCTCTCTCTCTCTCTCTCATTTATATATTTTACTTTATTTTTTATCTTTTTTTCAAAGCAAAAATGTAAAGTAAGGATTTAAATCAATAAATTTCATTTAATATTTTAGGAAAAATAGTCTTTTATTAAAAATTAAATATAAAATAGTGAATTATAAATTATATATAAAAAAAATAAAAAATAAAATTGTTACTTATTCTCATGCGAAAGATGTATGTATCATACCTAGCAAAATTCAATGTTTCATTTTGGTGTACTTTTTCTTTTTTGACTGTGCCGGAATTGTTGTTGACATTGAGCGTTTGTTTTTGGTATTTTTTTCGCACTCTGAAGTTGATTTTGGATTCTTTTCCTCTTTCGATACTCTTTTTGACGCTGAGCATATGATTTCACTATTATTTCTCTGTAATGCATGTAAATAGTAAATAGTAAACACTCGAATCACATATGTATTAAATGAATGTAAACAGTAAATACTTGTATTAAGTTATATGATTTATTAACTTATTTTTCTAAGTTTGCATTATTTACACTTGCTGCAGTTTCTTTTTCTCGACTTTCCATTATAAAATTGCAATAATGACACAATATAAATCACGTATAAATTAAAACAATAACAAATAAAAAATAAGTTTAAATAATATTTACACGTGTTTAGAGTTTCTGTCCACAGATGGAGTTGCGGACATCCACATAACGCTTTTTCCTTACGTGACGATTTCTGGCAGTTCACTCTACTGTAAGCCGCGTAAAAGAACTTCGTTCCAAAAACTCATTTCAATCTGATAAATAATATCATGTACTTTTATCATTCTCTCACAGTGTACCCTAATTTATAAAAATGTATGTTGTTTATAGTTTAAAGAGGAAAGAAAGTGTTGGCTGTTGAGTGTGCTTCTGTGAAAAGTATGAGCACACGTCTATTCGGTCAGGATCAGACAGGTACAGTAGCAAACCTCCCCCTCCTCACCCACACATTCTTCTTGTCACTCTACAAGTCTACTACTCTACACAAACAACTCTTCTCAGTTCCTTTTATGCTGTTCAAAGTGTTGAATGTAACAGGCCCTTTTTCTAGAAGTGGACTAGTGGATTATTTATTATTAATTAATTGTGTGAATAGTGAATGTGAATTTGTGTGGCAACCCAGAAATGAAATATCTTTTAACGAATTTGAATTAAGGTGATTTTTTTAAAGCTATTGGTGAATTTGATTTTACTTTAATTTAGACAAAGATATGAGACAAATTTTTCCTTATTCGATTCTAGGGACATGAATTAATTTATATCATTTTGGAATTTTAAAGTGGAGCCTCCGTATTAAATTATGTTTTATTGCTGATTGCTGTAAGGACGTAAATTGTAGATATTAGTTCTTCAGTTCCTCACTTAATTTCACTTTGACAAATAATACATTTGTTATTGTAGAGTAAGCAAGTCTTTAAATGAAACATACAAAATAATAATCCTTTAAAAATAATTTTCATTGAAGGCAGTTGGCAGTAGAGAAAAAATTAAATTCTCATTAGGCTGAACGATACAAATTCAATCCAATGTTTCTTAGGAAAATTCTGACAACATTAAGTACAATAAATTGTAGTGATTTTACCACGGAATCGAAAATGGAATTACTATTGAAAAAACTCATAGTAACAAACTGGTCATAGTAATGAACTGGTTTGATGGAAACTAGAATATTTTTCAAATTGACAATACATGTGTGATTTTATTTATTTATTTATCTTTTAGGACATAGAATGGAATATCGTGACAAGTCTGGGGCTCTGACATGGGAAGAGAAACTGGAGAAATATGGAAAAGCCAGCAAAGGTAAAAAAAGAACTTACTGGGTTATTTTTCTTCAAAGAGATACAAGTGTTGAAGAAGACAAATGAAGATTTAGAAAAATAGGAGATTGATATACCACAAACCTCTACCAAAGATGTGTCAGCTGTTGATTGTGAGCCGTCAACATCCAATTTTAAGATCGGTAAACAAACTTGCCATGATCGTTTCGGTAGCGCAGGCAGAACGCTCGTTTAGTGTGCTTAGTAGAATCAAAAATTGTTTGAGATCGACTATGGGACAGCAAAGATTATCCGATTTGGGAGTGTTGTCTATTGAGTCTAGGTTAGCAAGAACATTGAATTTTGACTCGATTATTCAAACTTTTGCAGAAAAGAGGGCAACAAGAATGCTGTTGTAAATAAAAAATAGTTCAAGCTCTAATAGTGTTATTATGAACACTTTACTTAAGTAATTATTATTAAATTATACTATCATTATTTTGTAAGTCAGTTTGCAAAAAATTGTGTTGTATTTTATTTAAAACAATAAACTCTTGTTATTATAATGCAGTAGTAAGTTTCGTTCTTAATCCATATATTAATATTATTGACAAAAATAAAGCACATCAAATACTGAGTGGGATGGGGCCCGCTGTATTATTTTGTCTCGGGCCTCGGCTCAGCTGACGACTGTCCTGGTGTAATTCCGGCGGAATTGACCGATAAATTCCGTTTCTGTCTCGGTTGCAGTTTCAGAAGATATGAAGTCTACAGACCTGAATCCTTGCGATTAGTTGTTGTGGGACGACCTAGAGGTCCCACGTCTACAGATATCGGCCAACGTTGCTAGGAATGTTGAAAAAAATCTCCCCGACAGCGCGTTCTCGTGATATCTACAGAAATACTGTTTAATGCTGGCCATAACATCGTACGTCGTCTTCAGGTATTGCTCCCGAGTTATGGTCACCATACTGAATATTTGTCATGAAGACCATTGCCTTTTGTTACACATGGAACACCATCTGGTGTATAATTTTTCAATTAATTATGTAATTTTGTAGCATCTTAAATAAAACTCCAAGCGTGTCTCCAAGCGTGTCTTGCGTTGCCGTATTTTAATTATTCATTGAAATACGGCTTTTAAAATGTTTACTGACTTTTGAATCACCCGGTATGTCAGGGATTACCAACCTTTTAATGTT
Organism: Dolomedes plantarius; assembly: GCA_907164885.2. Classification (NCBI taxonomy): domain Eukaryota; kingdom Metazoa; phylum Arthropoda; class Arachnida; order Araneae; family Dolomedidae; genus Dolomedes; species Dolomedes plantarius. The sequence goes on from OU015497.1 coordinate 35,913,458, forward strand.
TGCAGCACCCCTGGGAGCAAGATTAGAAGCTTGGAACATCCTTGTTTGAATTATTTTTTTTTCAATTTTTTAAGTATTAAATTAAAGTGGAATATATTTCAGGAGAATGTTAAAATTAAGTTCAAACAAATACTTACTCCATTGCTAACTTTATTTATTTATTAAAAGATATAAGTAACAAGCACTAGAATAGTATACATTAACACAGTTTAAAAAATTTATTCGACCTCGACCCCCCCCCCTTTCTTTAAATAAAAAAATCACTCGACCCCCCCCCCCCCCCCCCCCCCAATGAAAATATTTTGGAAGTAGCAAGTATTTTTTTTAAATTATGAAAATGTTAACAAAGAAATAGAAAAAAAAATAACCAAATTTTGACAAACTATTTTAAAAAACAATGAATTGTATATTTGGGGTAAATATTAAATTGGCATAGTAACCAAAAAAAAAATATATCTCGCTTGCCCTTCTGCACTTGTTTTGGCTTTGTTATTTCTCGTGTAGCTAAAACTTCATATTGAAATATTAAAATGTATTTGAATTTCATTAAGATAAAAATTAACAAAAATTGAAATTATAAAAGAGCGTGATATTAAAATATAAACGTAATATTAAAACATTAAAAAATATATACTTCATTTATTTACATTAAAACTAAAATACGTCGTTTTTGTATTTAAATGTTTGTTAAATTTCAGATTTACATTAGATTTTTGGGGCCGAATGGGATGTACATTTAGAAACAATATCATGTCATATATTTTTAACACATTACAAAAAATTTAAAGCGTATATTTTGATTGAATACTTGAATATGATATAAATTTACTCCAAACCATCTGTGACACCTCCAATTTTTCAGCCACCCCTCTCTGACCCACAGTTTACGCACCACTGGCTTGGAGCATAAGTGTCTGATATCGAACCTAACCATTGTGGGCGTGAGGGTAGCTAATTGAGTCGTCTAATTTCAAATAGACAAAGTCGTCTAAATTCAAAAAGTCGTCTAATTTCAAATCACTTTGATATAACTTTTCATGAAACACAAAAGAGTGTATAACTAACTGAGATTATGAATAAAAATAAATATATTTAATATTTCAGATTTGTCTGAGATATGTACACAATTCTCTGAAGTAACTATGCCATCACATTTTTATTTTTTAAAATTATTAGTAATTTAAATCTTGATGTAGTCCGTTTTGAAAATAACCTTCATCGACGTAGTTGGTTTTGAAAATAAAATTTCAAAATAAGGGTATAAAAAATATAAGAAAACAAAGAACAAAAATAATAGATTTAAATATGGAAGCTAAGGGAGTATGCCATTTTTTTTAAACGCCCCTATTGGCGTAAACGACTCTTGTTTTAAAATTCGCAAAACAATAACAATCACATCACTTTTCACAAATATTAATTATAAAAACACGCCAGGATTAACCACAACGAGTTATAGCGCGGCAATGATAACAACAGAGCGATGTCAGCTGATGCGCAAGATGCATGCGCAAGATGCATGCGCATTGGGACTTGTCAGACATAGTGTGGTTTGAAACTCATTCAATGACTTAATTCACTTTGAAACTAACCCCTTACTTTACAATAAGGAAACTGCATGATGTCATTGGTTTTGGATCTTATACATTTTCATTCATATACATTAAATTTATGAAATTCAGCACTTGGTGCTTAGAAATTGACCCAACTGGACATTAAATTTGAGTAGTGTCCTAAACTCAATTTCTCTATACATAATCTTAATTTTTTTAAGTTACATTTCTGTGGCGTTATGGCAGATGTTGATATGTCATTTTTTCACGTTTTCGGCAAATATAAAAAAAGAAACTTTTGTTCTGAAATATAAAAACGCTCAATTGAGTTTTTCAATCCAAATATTCTTTAGATAATACTCATATTCAACCTCAAACATATGGCCGGTCTTCAATGAAAATATTTTTTCCAATTAGGGACTAAAATTTTGGGATGGGTTGAGAAAAAAAGAAAACATCGACTTTTGCCAAATTACGAATAACTTCCACTACCACATTAAACAGCCAATTTTTAGTGTGTCATATCAAGTTAAAACATAAAATTGAATTTTTCGGACATATTAACATCTGCCATAACTCCACAGATTTCAGTGCACATACTTAATGAAACACGCTGGATAAAGCTTTTGCATGAAACTTCATAAACTCTAGGGCCAGAGGTAGGCTAGTGGTAGAGTGTTGGGCTTTGGACTGGGAGTAAACTCAGTTCAAATCCATTCAATACCTTCGTGTCTAGGCCGGATAGGGGCACGTTCAATTCGTAGACTGGAAAGTTCTTCCACGGAGTCAATAGGTGGGGCAAGGTGCGAACCCTCTAGATGTCTTCTCTGGAGGTGCTCGATCAAAATGGAGGTGACAACTCACCTGTGTGGTGTACCCAGATAAAAAGTAGTCAACAATTTCCGCGGTTCTATGTGAATGTCTCAGGACAAATGCCTTTATATCCCCCCCTCCCCATCAACAGAACTCAATCCTGGAAGTATTTTAATTCGAAAATATGAAAAAAGCCGATGTTTTGTTAATCTTTTCTTTGCCTATTACCCAAATACAACTCATACTATTGTTACAGACAGCACGTTCTGTCAGTTTTTTTTTTTAACGTATGCAGTATTCAATACAGTTCGTTTCACTGCGGGTTTATACTGCACGTTTAAAAAATTAAAATTTCTAATTTTGCAGTAATAGTTTTACAAAGCTATGAACATAAAATTTTATAAGCGTTTGATGCAGTAAATTTTAAGTTTTGCCCACATACATATTTAATACGATTTTTATGATTTATCCGAGTATGTTCTTCCTTCCGATTTAAGTAAGGAATATTTTTCCTTCATATAAGTCACATCCTTTACTCATATCAACATATCATACCTACTTTCAAAGTTACTTGCAGTAATTTATGTCGCAAAAATATTCTGTTCGCTTTAAGATCCAATAAACGAAAGTAAATGAAATTAATTACAAATTTTGCATCGTTTATTAAACTCCTTCATTAAAATGGTTTGACAGAAGTTAAGAAAAAGGAAAATAATTTTTGAAAAATCGGATTTATTACAGTTTTATTACCCTAAAAATTAAAAGAGAAATAGAACCGTTAACTACCTAACTTAATTGCTGATTTCATGTAAGAAAGAACCGTGCTCTTTCTCCTAAAAAAATAATGTTAATTATTTCGTGTGTCAGTTGTCATGGTTTTAGTAGCATTAAAACATGCACCGATTGCCCGACAGACTTAAGTAATAAGACAAGTAGATTCAGATTTACTTCCGGAAATCGTGAAATAACTTGATGCTTTTGGGTTTGAGAAGATAACGAAGTTTTATATTTCCTTTAAATTTGATTTTCATTTATTTTCAGCTGTGTTTGAAAATACAAAGTTGATCTGTTTACATGGTTGAATTGCATGGTTAAGTTTGCATGGTCTACTTTGTTTTAGTATACCTAACAACTAAGTAGAGAACTCTGTTGATGCTTTGATTGATTGATTGATCTCGTTTTCAGTAATTCATTTTAAAATGAACAAGTAAACTGTATTATGATTTTGGGAAGGTGGAGATATTTTATATCATTTTAAAATCCAACTGTTACTAAATATTATATATATATATATATATATATATATATATATATATATATATATATATATATATATATATATATACATATATATATATATATATATATATATATATATATATATATATATATATATATATATATATATATATATATATATATATATTACAGACATATACGGTGGTAACATACATAAATGTAGGGCTAAATTTTAAATTAATTAATCTCCCCTCGATTTATATGTCCTTTTTTTTCTGTGTCATGAAAATTTTCAGACAAATATATAGTGGAAAATTGTTAACAGTTTTTATGTTATTGCGTAGAAATATAGATATTAAAAAAGAAACTTTTCTTATTAGACTTCAAAAGTTCAAGTTATCTATGGCCAACTCTATGATAAACCAAGAAAATACAAGGCTTCAGAACATGGGAACTGATCAACTTCTAGATTTGTTTACTTTGGATATATATATATATATATATATATATATATATATTTTTTTTTTGTTTTAAAAAGTGAATATATATATATATATAGTGCCGTAACTAGACAGGGGCAACAGGAGCATCCACCCAAGACCCACTTGGAAGGGGGCCCCCAAAATCTTGTATTTGTTTTATTAATTTCCAAACCTAATTAATTAAGGGGCGCAGGTATGGCTAGTTATGGCACTGTATATATATATATATATATATAAGACAAAGTTGAAAGTGAAAAACCAGTATATGCTCAGAACCACAAGAGCCAGGAATTAAAAACATGAAAAGATAAGTGAAAAATAGGTTTAGAATAGGTTTAGACAGCATCTTGTCTTCAGCGGTGCCGATACTGTCTAAAAACCAATGGATTGTTTCTAATAAGTATGATCTGAGCAATAAACATACTTAGACACCGTACAATCCATAAGAAACAGAAAAAGTGAATAAACAGTGGCTTTATCATTGAACACCAAACTCGGCGCCAGACAAAGTAAAAGTTAAGTTAAGGAGACCGCGAGAAGACTGACGTCACAATCATTGCAACCATGAAGCAAATGGATTCACCAGCAGACTACAAAGGAGACTGTTTTTTAGGAAATAATTACCTACGTTAACTTAGACATTTATTATGACTAAGAGTTATTATTTTTTATTTTAATTACACTATTTTTTATTTACTTTTTAGTAGTTATTTATTAACTTTAATCATTTAGTTTTGTATTACTAATTATTAGCAACAGAACATGCTATTCATTAAATCTAAAACAACCAATTATGTGCTTGGAAAGACTATCAGGGTAATAATTACGTTTTAGCACTACTAACAATTCTTTTATATGCTTATGCCTATTGTCCTTAGAACAAAGCCTATTTATTCTTACTAGTTGATTAACAATAATATTATTAAATACAGATTTATGAAAGCATGTTAAGTAACTTTGATATTTTACTATATTAATGTCATATTCTGATATTTTATCATAAAGATCAAAAGTAAAATTACTACATGAGCATTTATTTTTATGTTTATATCTAAGAAGTTTACATTAAGTTTATCTTGGCTACTTTGGACTAGTTCTAGATTAGGAGGGTAAAAATTTAAGGCTATATTATTATTACTGTTATTAATTACAATTATGTCATCAATATATCTAAATATTTGGTAATTGCTATTAACAATATTATTAATATTATCAACTTCAAAAAAAATGTAAATATAAATTGGCTAGCATACTGGAAGCATTTCCACCTTGTGGTACACCTTTTACCTGTAAGTAAATACTATTATTGTGTACTATATAATTATGTTTGGTTACAAAATCTAATAGCCTATTGAAATGAGTTAGTTTAAATTCTTTGTTTAAGTATTGAATATTATTTTTTACTAAAGTTATAATTACCCTATTTAAATCAATTATACTGATATTGTTGAATAAATCTTTGAAATCATATGTGACTACAGATTTACAATTATTTAATGTTTGTAGTTTTCTTACCAGACTTAAGCTATTATCAATTATTCCACAAACACCAGAAGTTATTACTTTATATATTAACTAGCGACCCGTCCCGACTTTGTCCGGGTTGAACAATTATCTATCTTAAGTAGATACTAGCTGGTACCCGTCAAAACATGACGGCTAGTTAATAAATAAATGTACTAATACACAAATTAATTATACTCAACACATCATTGCCAAATGTTGAAAATCATAATAATGCGTAGAAACAAATTAATGTGTTTAAGCGGCCTCGTGCTTAATGAGTATCTAAAGCCAGATTTAAAAATGTCACTGGACATGCGCAGAAAGCATTTTTTTAATTCTAAATTATCGCTAATTAAACAGCGCGAAATAAACAATTTCCATCAGGTTTAATTGTATATTTCACAAATATAATTATCATAAAGATAAAAATGGCAGAGAAAGATCTAGAGAGACTCCTCAGAATAAACGTATTTATCACTAAAACATGTCACTGAGCATGCGCAGAAACAGCGAGTTTCTAAAGCCAGATTTTAAACTTGCCTCTGAGCATGCGCAGAAATCAATTTTCAATTGTAAATTATCGCTAATTAATAGAAACTGTGGTTACAAAAACCAAATTTGACAAATCTACAGATTACAATCTTTCGTTTAAGACCAAAATGAAGTAAATTGAGGCAGTAGTTTTCTCTCACGGACTGCCCAAAAAGTTGACTTAGCAACTTAAATATATAGATTAGGTAGATTTAATTTATTTTAAAACCTCATGGTATACCACATTTTTTGTTTCGTTTTTCTGAGGTTTTAAAATAAACTGATTCTCCGCATTTCCTGACCTAGAGAGACCAGCATATAATTGTCCATGAGTAAAGCAATCTTTCCGTAAGTCAAGTCCAATATATTTGTATGTTTGACCTTGGGATTTGTTGATGGTGATGGCAAAATAAATTTTTATTGGAAACTGTAACGTCAGGCACTGAATTGTTTCCGGGGGCCACCCGCATGTCAATTTTGATACGATTCGGCCCCATAGCCTATCCCCTACAGAGTCTACACACAAAAAAACACGAAAAAAGCACCATAAATGGCACAAAAAATTTAATAACTTTCTTTTAAATTAAAAATTAAAAAATCCGGCTACGTCAGGCACTGAATCGTGTCACCCACGTGCCGATTTTGGTACAACTCGGCCCCTTAGTCTCGCTGTCAGCGAGGTCAGCCACGGAAGCTTTCGAAATAAGCAACTTTTAGGGGCAAAAACATTAAAACATTAATTAAAAATACTCCGGGGCCCGATTTTCAAAAATAATATGCCTATGTTTTAACCTGAACTATTAACTATATCTATGCAAAATTTCAGCTCAATTGAAGCAATACTTTTTCACTTATAAAGGAACAAACATAGTCCTATTCGAAATAATCAATAAATTTCACAGTTTCAATGAAACACCCTAATTTTTTAATAAAGTTCAATAATTCCAGTTTGATTTACGCAAATTGTGTATAAAATTGTACATAAATTCAAAAACATAAAGTTAAATAAAGTTCCGTAACATTACACCAATAAATTTCCAGTTGATAGCCAATAAATTGTAAATCTTTTTTTACCTTAAATGTCCAATAAAAAGCGCAGTTCCAAATGAATTTTTTTTCAATAAACCCTTAAACGTAGCCAATTTCAAAAATCCTTTTTGTAATTATTCAATACCTCTTCCACTTGTATCTTTAAAATATTAAATGTTTTACTGATAATAAATGAAAATGTAGTTTCATGTGTTGCTATGGTTATTTGACTATGGTTGACAAAGGAAAAGTTGTAAAGGTGAAGCATCAGCTCAACATTTAGCCCAACATAACTTTCTTTGTACTGATCAGATATACATAATATATAGCCTATGTCCATCTGGAATAATGTATCTTTCAAACAGTGAAAGAATTTTTCAAATAGGTGCAGTGGTTCTGGAGATTACCCTCCACTTACAAAATCGCTCTCTCTTTATATATAAGTATAGATATAGAAGCATCCCACCGCGATAGCACCACGCTAAGGATCGTTGAAGACTTCGGCACAAAAAGCGGTAGAGGACAGTAGCGGTAACAATGGAGATTGTTAGGATTAAGCCCCTAACTTTATTTCTACTGATCAGATATACATAATATATAGCCTATGTCCATCTGGAATAATGTACCTTTCAAACAGTGAAAGAATTTTTCAAATAGGTGCAGTGGTTCTGGAGATTACCCTCCACGTACAAAATCGCTCTCTCTTTATATATAAGTATAGATATAGAAGAATCCCACCGCGATAGCACCACGCTAAGGATCGTTGAAGACTTCGGCACAAAAAGCGGTAGAGGACAGTAGCGGTAACAATGGAGATTGTTAGGATTAAGCCCCTAACTTTATTTCTACTGATTAGATATACATAATATATAGCCTATGTCCATCTGGAATACTGTACCTTTCAAACAGTGAAAGAATTTTTCAAATAGGTACAGTGGTTCTGAAGATTACCCCCCACGTACAAAATCGCTCTCTCTTTATATATAAGTATAGATTTAAGGTAATTTAATAGTATAACACTTGCCTTAGTAGCATAAGTGTTGTGACCACAGGTGACTGCTCTAAAAGCAATAATTGTTTTATGAAACTTAGGATCTAAAGTAAGATAAGGAAAGTGAAAATTATCTGGTGTTATACCTAGTAGTTTGTATTTTGCAATAATTTTCTTGATAATTACACAGGTAGATTCTTTTAAAGGCTGAAACAGATCACAATTGTCTAACAGTTTTTTTAAACATATAGCAAAATATTTTTTACAAATAATTGCAAAATTGTTAGCAGCTTTATCTACATAAGTTATTATAAAATACTCTTGTAAGTTTTTTATAGCTTCTTTTAAGTTTTTATTACAGTGATTAAAGAAATTACTATTATTAGGTAGTTTAGAATGTACTAGCTTCAGTAAATTTATTTTCCATAGATTGAAGGCTTCTGTTGGGATAGAATAATTTATAGCTATTTTATAAATAAATTTATCTATATCAACATTTAAGATTTTTACTATCATTTTATTATTTAAAGTACTAGGTAAACGATATTTAGTTCCCAAATTCATCAACTCACGCAGTGCTAAATTATCAACTATATCTAAATTGCCTGTTATTACATGACCATGTGCTGAGTTAACATAACTATTGTATTTGGGCAGATGACATAAACAATTTAAATTGATAGAAATATATATATATATATATATATATATATATATATATATATATATATATATATATATATATATATATATATATATATATATATAAAATTTATTTTAGGAAACTATGTCTTTAATTTTGAAAATCTTTTTTTCCTTTGTTTCCTTATTTTAGATTGCTTTTCACTTGAAACGTAACTAATTCATTTTTTTTCAAAGTGCGGTTGTTATATTTTTGTTTAATTTTAAGAGAAGTAATACATATATGTTTTTTAAGAGTTTTAAGAAATCTAGAGGTATTATAGAAGACATTAATGCAAGCATGTCAGTTAAACCCAATTGAGCGTAATACTCCATATTTGTCCATTTCATATAAATAAAAAAATCGACTTAAAATTGGGGTGCATCTTATGGTCCGAAGGTAACATTAAAATAAAATGAATATTTTATTACATTTATTATACATATTTATTATATATATTGTATAGATTTTATAAATATTATATATATTCTACATATATTATTTATTATATTTGTTATATATATATATATTACTTAATAAAGTAATATATTGAAAATACCTTTATATACCTAACAAAATACAAAATATTCGTTTCTAAAAATCCTCCCATAAATTCAAGATGCGTCTTATCGTCCGGTTTCATCTTATGGTCCGAAAAGTACGGTATTTTTGTTTTCAGTTTTGCTTATTGATTTTTTTTCGTACTGGTGCATGATATAAGATGAAGAAATTTTACGATCGCATTACTAACCTCCATCCAATTTCGAGCAGGATTCGAAATATTCGAATTTCTTAAATGGCAGTTCGTGGTTAATATACTCGTATATGTATACGTATGTCGATACTGAAGAGAGATTAACAATCATTTTTTTTTCCGTCCGCCCTTCAAACCAGTCTTTCTGCATTCAACTGATCTAACTCTTTAATTGAAAACATAGTATTTTTACGAAACTGTACAAAACATCGATGACCTGACTATCCTTCGAACCATAATCTCGTTCTTCCAAAAATAAATGAAAGTTACTGTGACAGAACAAGAAAACATTCACATATGGCGGTATGTCACCTTGAAAATACAATCTGAGAACTCGATAGTTGGTTCATTGTATTTTTGTATGCCTGTACAAATGCATATTGATTTTGGAAGCTTTCCACTCAGTACATCATCTTCACAAAAATGAAAAAATAATGTCATGAAATAGGAAATTTTTTTATGAAACAGCATATCCATATTTGAAAACTAGAAATTTTGTCGATAGTATCATTACGAGTGTCTATCTGCTTAAATGCACATTAATTTTGTATTTTTCCAGAATCCAACCTTTCATTCTCTATATATAAATCAGTAAATCAATCTGAATGGAGGGTAATTTAAGAAATGTCGGCGAAATGTCTACTTGCTAGGCCGAACAAACGTTCATTTCGAGAGCAATTTGTCGAGTGATTCTTTGAAATTTAGGTAAAAGGTCCCTACAGAAATTGAAATTTTGCATGAGGCATATTTTGTGTAGGGCTAAACGCCTTCTAATTTTAGTGATTGTCCTTCAAGCTCAATATCGATGTTCCTGACGTGATGGAAATCGTGGAAAAGTTGTGGAATATTTCGTCATTTTCCCGAAACAGGGAAACTTGCACTATTTGACGGAAATGCTCAAGATAATTCAGATCTGTACCCTTAAGATAGAGAATTTTTTTAAAAATGTTTAATCGTTCAGAATTTGATTTGGGCATGGGAGGAAAATACTTTCATCTTATACTCAGTTTTAGAAATTTTAGAAGTTTTTACCCGTACTTTGATTAGGCAATAAAATCACATCTGCAGCAATGGTCTTTAGAATTATGATACGACATCCTGCCACCAACCATAATGGGAAATGTATTGCGCATATCTTACTTCAGTGATGCGCAATACATTTCCCATTATGGTTGGTTGAAGGGGTCGCGGGTAGTTTGAAGCAGTGGTGGGATTCAAATAAATTAACAACAGGTTCTATGTCCTAATGACCATTTTAAGTATACCTGTGTAGTGATATTTCCGCGAGATATGAGACCGTAACCTAAATATCGAAAGCTGACGGGGTTACTTTGTGACACATTGACACTGTCACAAAAATAACCCACAATGTCGACCCACCTCCTGCAGTCGCTCGATGTCACATTTTAACGTCCTCTAAAATACCACTAGAGAGAAAGAAAAATTGATTATCTGTGAAAAATCTACCCGAAGGAGCAGAATGTGCCGAAATATTAATTTCCTCATCTTCTCAAAGAACTGATGGCTGCCCTGTGAACCCGAGGTCTCTTTGATGTCAAAGATATAGATAAAGTTATCCAATATTTGTAATAGGTATATATATAATTGTGTATTAAGCTTCTGATAAGCGTTTTACTGTCTAAAACACAGTTGTCACAAATTAGCCCCACTCGGCGGGGTAACTTTGTGACACATTTTAACTTTAATTTCTCAATGGTAATTAAAGATCCGGGTTAGCGCAATACATTACTACGTAAGGAAAGGATGTACCAATGTTTTGTAATTGTTCGTTTTGAACTGCTTTTAAAACTGATCGTCTGGCACAGGAATAAGCTATAAATCCGACACAAAGTAACCCCATCTTACGATACTAAATGCCTGACTAACTATTATTGAAGATATTTCCATATTGCTGTTTGATTGACGTCCTCACTTGCAATTTTCTTTTCTTTTATCATGGGCTATGTGATTTATTCTTGGCAATCTTTGCACTGTAGGAGCAGGATTCCATTCTTTTCCGATTGGACTGGACCGGCCGCCCGGTGTAGGATAGGTTTATTTTTTTTTAAATGTTTGTCCTGTGAACGAGGCAGCTGGCGATCATTAGCAAACAGTTCGAAGAACCGATACCTACATTAGGTATCGGTTCATCAGAACCGGTGTGAACTGGCTGAATCCCACCACTGGTTTGAAGTATATATCATATTGAATTATTTAATTAAAAACATGCTTTATCTTTTCTATAATTACATATTTTCAATATTTTCATTCATATTTTTGCATGTTAAAATACATACGTTATGATATTGTTAACTAAGGTGTCAAACAGTATTACAAGGCTAAACGTACATTACTTGCATTCTCTTCTACCTTTATGTGTGGGATTGGGTTATCAAAATGAGTAGCTATACAAACCAAAAAAAAAACGATGAAGACTTAATCTGGAAGATGATATGAGAATAGCACTTTCGAATATGTCACCAAATATCGAACAAATGTTATATGAGGTCTAGGATCACACTTATCATTCATTTTAACGAAGGATTACGTTCCTCCACAACGATTCTTCGGAAAGCAAAGTTTCAGATATCTTGCGTCGCGAGTTATAATTTTGGCAGTGTGCCAAACCCAATCTGTATCGCTTGGGCAAGCAGTAAACAATTAAACAGAAAAGTACCAAAATACGTCAAAATTTTGACATACATATATATAATTTTTTTTTCAATGCGGAGGCACTTTGTCACGAAGACATTCACCTATAATTCACCGCAGTTTTGCTGGCCATATTATTATGGAGGCGCCATATAGGCAGACCAGCATTGCCCCCTATGAAGGGACGACACAAACGGAGGCATTTTAGCGGAGCTTCGCCAGGATTCAATGTGAGCACCCTCAGCACTGAAAACCAGCGCGCTGTACCACAAGGCCGCCACGGCCGATATATATATATATATATATATATATATATATATATATATATATATATTTGTGAAGGATTCGCAATTGAAACATTTTAACTCCTTCCAACAATATCGCGATTTTTTCCGGCACCGCATGTAATGGGTCTTAAAACGGCCATATTTTGTAAAAAGGGGAGTATATATATATATATATATATATATATATCTACACTGCTGGCCACTGTAAATGCAACACCCTGAAGGAAACATGAAAATAACATGAAATTTACAACATGCATTAGCGGAGGTGAGATATGCAAATTATTAGAATTTCAGCGCACACGCACATCACGCGCGCCTGTGGCGCCACTTCAAAGCGCTATTTAAGGCTTGGAGATTTCTACGATTTCAAGTTCGGCAATTGTGTTTTTCTTGTGGTTTTTTCAAAAAAACGATCAATTATGCCTCGTCGAAAACAGCGATCATCTTTTGATCAAGTATCCGAGTTCGAATGAGGAAGGATAGTGGCCTACCGAGATTGCGGATTATCTTTCAGGGAAATCGGTAGTCGTGTTGGACGAAACCAAACAAATGTAATGCGGATATGTGATCGTTGGATGCAGGAGGGTACGACGGACCGTCGTGTTCGATCACATCCACCTCAGCGCACCACTTCACGTGATGACAGGCAAATTGTGCGCATGGCAGTGACGGATCGCTCAGTCACATCACGAACCATAGCACAGCACATGCAGTCTGTAACGCATCATCCAGTGTCTGCGCGTACCATTCGACGCCGTTTACAGCAGAGTGGTCTGTCCGCAAGACGTCCATTGCTTTGTCTACCCTTGACGCAGAACCACAGACGTCTCCGCCGCCAATGGTGCGATGACAGAAGGATGTGGACGGCAGAATGGAATGAAATTGTCTTTACTGACGAGTCACGCTTCTGTCTACAACATCACGATGGTCGTATTCGAGTCTGGAGACACCGTGAAGAGAGGATGCTGAACAGCTGCGTTATGCATCGCCACACTGGTCCTGCACCGGGTATTATGGTATGGGGCGGTATTGGATATCACTCCCGCACACCTCTAGTACGCATTGGCGGTACTTTAAACAGCCAGCGCTACATCTCCGAAGTGTTGGAGCCAGTTGTCCTTCCTTACCTTCAGGGCTTGCCCACAGCCATATTTCAACAGGATAATGCGCGACCACACGTGGCACGCATTGTCCAACGGTTCTTCGTCAATCGCCAGATTGAATTGCTTCCCTGGCCGCCTCGCTCTCCGGATATTCCGCCGATAGAAAACATGTGGTCCATGGTTGCTCTACAATTGACCCAGATTCCATCCCCAGCTGCCACAGCAGATCAACTTTGGCAACGTGTGGAAGCTGCTTGGTCTGCTGTACCCCAAGAACTCATCCAAAGTCTCTTTGAATCAATGCCGAGGCGTGTGGCAGCGGTGATCTCCAACAATGGCGGCTACTCTGGCTACTGATTTTGGCAGGAACCACACTTCACAGAAGTCTATAAATTTAATCATTTGATACTTGGTCAACATGGTATCCACAAAATAAATTTTGTTGTGATAACTCTTGTCTTTCTTGGTGTTGCAATTTGGGTGGCCAGCAGTGTACATAGTATGTATATATATTGTATGTATATAGTATGTATATATATATATATCTATATATATATACATATATATATAGACTAGCGGCCTGTCCCGACTTCGTCCGGGTTGAACAAAATATTATACAAATAAATTTCTAGTTGATAGCCAATAAATTGTATATCTTTTTTTACCTTAAATGTCCAATAAAAAGCGTAGTTCCAAATGTAGTTTTCTTCAATATACCATTTAACGTTGCCAGTTTCAAAAATCCTTTTTGTATTTATCAATACCTCCTCTACTTGAATCTTAAAAATATTAAACCTTTTCCTTACGGGGTGGGATAGCATATATCCGAAGCACATACTCTCGAAAAATACGGTGTGATTTCGGCAGAGATATAGTCTCGAATTCCACTTCGTTGTGACTTTCCTAACGTCTTTGCCCCCAAAGAACAATTGGGTGACATTCTGGGAACGGGGGGTCAATCTTGCCGAAAATGACTGAATAATAATCTTTTGTCGTTCTAGCTAGAGGCTATTTCTTTTCAAGCGAGAGACATCAATAGGGCGGTTCACCCGCGGTTCATCCATTTTCAGCCTTTTGAGAGATGAAAGAGGCACGGAGTGCCGATAAACTACTATTGAAATTCTTCTTCAATAGTAAGAAAGCAATAAGAAAGCAATTAACCACTCTTTCCCCTGACCCCCCACGCTGAATGTCCCCCATATAAAATGGGGATAGGAAGTAGATAACATTTTCCAGTTGTAAAGAGAGATTTCGAAAAACGGACCCCGTAAGCTAAAAGGTGTTACTATGGTTACTTGACTGCGGTTGACAAAGGAAAAGATGTAAGGTACATTTTAATGTACAAAAGTTGTACATTACCCTCCACATACAAAATCTGCTCTCTCTCTTTGTATATTATTATAGAAGTATAGATACACATTGGTATCCCAAAATTAGAATAAGAGATGAAATAAAAATAAAAAAATAAAAAATGATTTTAAGTAAAGAATTTTTTTAAAATTATTTTAAGCACCTAAAATAATATTCAAATTAATATTACGTTATTTATTAATTAAAGTTAATTTTTTAAAAGAAAGAGGTGTGCTTGAGACCGTAGTTTTATTGAAAAATAAAAAAGGATTTTAAGTAAAGAATGTATTTTTAATTATTTTAAGCACCTAAAATAGTATTCAAAGTAATATTACGTTAGTTATTAATTAAAGTGAATTTTTTAAAAGAGAGAGGTTAAGAGATGAAATAAAAATACAAAAATAAAAAAAGGATTTTAAGTAAAAAATGTTTTTTTAAAATAATATTAAATTTTTTTTCAAATAATATTCCTAAAATAATATTCAAATTAATATTACGTTAGTAAATAATTAAAGTTAAATTTTTAAAAGAAAAAGGGCGTGCCGGAGAACGGCTAGGTTCTAACCACTATCGTAAAAACAGAAGCCCACCGCGATAGCACCACGCTAAGGATCGTTGAAGACTTCGGCACAAAAAGTCTTAGAGGACAGTAGCGGTAAGAATGGAGATTGTTAGGATTAAGCCCCTAACTTTATTTCTACTGATCAGATATACATAATATATAGCCTATGTCCATCTGGAATAATGTACCTTTCAAACAGTGAAAGAATTTTTCAAATAGGTGCAGTGGTTCTGGAGATTACCCTCCACGTACAAAATCGCTCTCTCTTTATATATAAGTATAGATAGATAGATTGTAGAAGTATAGATACACATTGGTATCTCAAAATTAGAGTAAGAGATGAAATAAAAATACAAAAATAAAAAAAGGATTTTAAGTAAAGAATGTTTTTTTAATTATTTTAAGCACCTAAAATAATATTCAAATTAATATTACGTTACTTAGTAATTGTGTGCACTCCGCCATCTTGGATTTTTTTGCGCCAACTTGGCGATTTTACCGTGTTTTGAGGAGTGGAAAAATTCTCGCCAATGTGTTTTAAGCGGTGTTTTCAAAACGCTGGACTTTGAATTTTTTAGCTTTTTTAATAAAAACCACCTGTTTAAATTATGAAACTTAGAAAAAATTTTGAAAAATCATTTAAACATTGGACTTAGATTTATTTTTGGGTTTTTAATAAAAACCAGTTTTTTAAATTATGAAACTTGGAAATTTTTTTGAAAAAATAATTCTCAAATATTGGAAATTTTGGGTTTTTCTTTTAGTTTTTTTAATAAAAACAACCTTTTTAAATTATGAAACTTAGAAATATTTTTGAAAAATCATTTAATCGTTGGACTGAGATTTTTTTTTGTCATTTTTAATTAAAAACTACCTTTTCAAATTATGATCCATATGAAAAATTTGGTCAAATGAATTTTACTTACAGATAAAATTTCAATGCCATGTAATCAGTTTGCCCTAACTCTTTGACTAATAGCAATGAATCACCAAAATATTATGCCAATATATTGTTAATTAGATAAAAAAATACAGCATTTTCGTACCACCTAAATAACTTGCAATTTAAAAATTATCTCAAATTCAGCTTTGAAAAATGTAAAATAATTATGAACCCATAAATTTATGGTGAGTAACCATATACTCTTTTTTTTTTTTTTCGGGTTAGGGCATTGTGGTAATGAAATTTTACTTCAGATTTGACCTTAACCAAATATTTGGTGCATACAATAAAATCGGGACAATGATTATTTGACCATTTATCTGCTGTGTTGGAAATAAGAAAAAAAATCCTTTTTCTAAACCAGTAACTTAACCTTAACTAACTTCTTAACTTAGGTTCCTGGGGAGAAAGAAGTTGAACTTCAGTTATTTAAATTTATTTGTAATCCACTACAACTTGGAATTATAAAATATTTTTAAATATATTGTATTTAAAATGTATACTGTATTTTACATTTTACGAAAAAATAATGGCAGATAATTTTTACTTCAAATAAATGAAATGGTGTATCATTATAGTATACTAATTGACAATCGATAAACAAAATTAAAAGCAACTTAAATTTAAAAAGTTAACGAAAAACTGATAATGGATTCAAAAATTTTCAACAAAAAGACTCTTAGTTTTAAAAATAATTTACTCTTTTGAGTATAGTCAATTTGACTCAGATTTCCAGTTCAAGGCCGAGATCTGACTTAAAATTATTATACTGTAATTAAAAGATCACATCAGAAATAACTGTTTGATCTTAAAATTAGAGAATTTGACATTGGGTTATTTTTACCAGAACGCAATAATTATCGCCATGCGAAATGCGCCAAACCCTGGCGGAAAAATCCAAGATGGCGGCCGTGCACACAAATCTAGAGTATCCCCCTCTAACTTTATTTCTACTGATCAGATACATAATATATAGCCTATGTCCATCTGGAATAATGTATCTGCCAAATTGTGAAAGAATTTTTCAAATAGGTGCAGTGGTTCCGGAGATTACCCTCCACGTACAAAAACCGCTCTCTCTTTATATATTAGTATAGATTGATAGATAGATACATATATACATAACACATACATGCATATATACATACAAAAGAAGTAAGCAACGATAAGTAAACCTACGTTAACAACCCACGGTAGTTTCGTTAGAAGAGACTACCTGAAAAATTTTTTCGATTTTAGTTTCATATAAATAAATGAAGTTTATAGTTTACAACGTTTTAACATGATGCTAATAAATTTGAAATCATGATTTTTTTCTAACTTTAGTTTTAAGTTTCGTTAATTTTTGCCTCTACTAAATGCAAATATACGTTGATTTTGAAATATGAAATGTCAATCTCATGAAACTTGGCAAAAACAAGTGTAGGAGGTAAGCAAGATTTTTTTTGTTGTTATGATGCAAAATAAATATACAGCCAAAATCTATAGTTCGTTGATATTTAAAACAGTTAGTCAACATTTCATTCCTTTTTTTATAAAAATTTTTTTTCACGTTTTCCTAATTTTCAAAAACTTTTGTTACTTTTTTACCCCCTATTTAAATTTTCTCAAAAAATTTTACATAGGGGGGGGGGGGGGGTAGAGCGATTTAAAAAAAAATATTTAAAGAAAGTTGGCGCTGTCCATAAACGTTTGCGCATTTGCTTTATTTAACTGTTTATCAATGCTATGTCACCCATCATTTATTGGAAGGGAGAAAGAGAACCTTGAGAGGGAAAAGGTTTGAAGTTCAAAGGACAGAGGTCAGTTATGCTGACTTACACTTATGGTTGGAATTTCGAGAGCCGAATGTGTATAGCCATTTGTTTGCATAATCTGATAATGCTTTCAATTTCAAGTTTTTAGGAAGAAAGGGACAAAGAGGTTGCTTGAAATCGTCGTGGCAAATTGTGGAAGAATATGCCTGGTAGTTGTATGAATTTAACTGAAAACCTCTCCTCAAGTAGAGATTTTGCTGACGAGTTGTCAGAGATTAGGCAGCGTAGGAAATTAGAGAAATTGTAGTTTAATATTGGAATAGTATCGTTTTCTTACGTCCGTAAATATAAAAACATTAACTTATTCGTCTAAAAATTTAAGAGCAGTACACGGGAAGATTTCTCTCTGGAATAAAACAATATATATATACATACATACTTACTTACACTTACACACACACACACACACACACACATATATATATATATATATATATATATATATATATATATATATATATATATATATATAAATCATTTACGGGGCAAAAAAAAACTCTCTTGACTGGGTTTATTTTTAATTATTTAGTATTGAATTTCATTGCGTATTTAATACATGTATAATAATAAACTGTAAAATGAGAGTTAAAACTTCAATACGCATTATTAGTTCTAGGAGATTTAATAATGCCTACTCAAGAGTTTGAAGAGATTTTCAGTACTCTTTTTTTTTTCACGTTAACAAGGAAGTCTGTGTTTGGCTTCCCTTACATACTTCGTGCTGTAAGCGTCTATCACAAGCGTCTTAGTTACTAACTCCGCGTACACATGACGAATGTCGCGCAATGCAATCTCCATGCTAATATGTCATTGTGGTTAAATACTCTCGTATTCCTCGCACAGTAGTTCCGCGTTTTTAAAATTCATTGTTGTCTGGTCATCGTTCCTAAAGCGGAATTCAGGAATGGGCAGGGTTGGTCTTTTCATCCTGAAGTAATAGTAGCCCAAAAGGGAAGAATCGCATCCTACCTGAAAATTTTAAAGCAAAGGAGCCATCGGCTTATGTCCCGATTTAGAACCTTCCTAACAGAAATGTTCAAAAGGTTTGAAATACTAGCATTGTGAAAAAGCATATGTATCTAAACAAAATTGCTCTATTATACCACTGAAATCTTGCTCGCAGTGCGATTCCTAATCCTCGTCGAGACTTCATTCATCAGCGAAAGATGTATGAAGCCTTATGGAAGGGTGGTTGTTGCCACCACCCTTCCATCTGCATGCATTGTGTAGTACTTTCAAAGCATTTTTCATTGATTCCCCCATTCATTATTGAGTATTTGAGAAATTTTAGGGAGGAGGTCATCTTGTTCACGCCTAGTAGTCTTTTACTTCTCTATCTTCCCAAGTTTTGTATAGTGGTTAGCGTCAAGAGCTATCGCCGCGTGGGTTCGAGTACTTATCGAGGCGAGGATATTCTAGTATGTCTCCTCACAAACACCAACTTTGGTTCACGTACTGGGTACACCCATCAAGAAATAGCCAATAGAATCTCTCGACTAATGAAAGATATACGTGCCTGTCGCATAGGAAAAATAAAAATAAAAAAAAATTCTGGCCCTTCAAAAGTCGTGTGTAGCGTCTCAAACTCTAAAAACTATCACAATATATTAATATTTCCAGTTATTTGTAATTTGAAGAAGTGCTGTTCATCTTTTACATGGAACTAATGTTGCAACCGCATGTTCCTTTGGTTCATCGAATAATCATTTAAAACAATAATGCCTTTCTTCAGAACATCTTCTAACCCATGCTCTGTAAACTGTTATTAAACCTATTATATTGAAGAATTAATAACTATTGCTTTTCTGATATTTGTTTTACTAAAAGGAGTTCTCTCGAACATCCCACGTTCAGAGTGTTCCGCCTTTCCTTTCCCATTTTTTTTCCCGTGTGTGTGCAAAGCTCTTCATTAGTCCTGTATAACTCTAGAGATTAATTTTTGTAGGGCTTCTGAGACCTAACACCATTGATACGTCAACGAGAAACTTAATTCAAGCATTACACTTACACTTACTTACACACACACACACACACATGTGTATGTGTATATATGTGTGTATATATATATATATATCCGACTATATATATATATAGTCGAACCCCGTTATAGTGAACCCGGTATATAACGAACTCAAGGATATAGCAAACGAAAATTTGGGTCAAGCCGTTTTCCTATTGTACGTAATTTAATTAGTTTTGTGTCAGTTTAATGTGATTGATTTTAGTCGATTTAATTCATTAATCATCATTTTTAATAGATTTTATCATTTTTTAATACATCATTATTGAAAACACCTTGTAACTAATGCGTTATATATTTTGTGAACGCTAGCATTTTTCTTATGGGTTCGGATATAGCGAACCACCGGGTAAAGAGAACAAAGCCATTGGTCCCTTGAAGTTCGTTATAACGCGGTTCGACTGTATATATATATATATACTAGCTGAAAACCCGAACTTCGCTACGGAGTACATTCAAATTAAATTCAACGGTCAATGTATGCAATTAATGCCAATATATATATATATATATATATATATATATATATATATATATATATATATATATATATATATATATATATATATATATATATATATATATATATATATAATAAATACGACGATCAATGTATACAATTGATTAAAAGAAATATATATATTTATAAAAAAATCGTAACGGATATTTTTATAGACAAAATAATGTAGAAGAAAATATTCAAATGAAATCTAATAGGACATACTAAAGAATATAGTACAGTTTGAGGAACATATCTGTTACTGTATTTTAATATTTTTCTGGATAATGTCCAATCGTCTGCCGCATTAGCAAGAAAAAAAAATATTTTTTGTCAATTTAGTTGTTATGCACGTGACGATAAATTTATTTAAAGTACCAGAAAAAGAAATCACGAGATCAGCATTTAATAAATTAAATTTTAAAAATTAATCTTTAAAAATTCCCCCAAAATAAGAAAAATGGAGGTAAAAATTCGAAAAAGATTTCATTTTAAAGGACTTTTAATGATCTTTCTCGTGATGTAAATGTTATAACCCTCAAATTATTATTTTAAATGCAAACTTTAAAAAAGTTACTAAAACAGCTTAAAAATTTAATTTTAAAAAATATAAGAAGAATTTTTCAAAAATCTTTCTTAGTGCACCCCTACACTATAAGAAGAATCGCCATGCAAATTTTGAGCCCTTTAGGTCCAGCGGTTGGTCTGTTCGTGTATGTCAGTCAGTCAAGCAGTCAGTTCAGTCAGTACTCAGTTACGGAACTTGTTTTTATATATTATATATATAATATAATATTATATATCTATCTTATTAATAATATACTATATATATATATATATATATATATATATATAATTTATCAGAAACTATACTTATTTACTTTATTTTATTCCACTACATGAACTTATTAAGAACTTAATGAGAAATCCAGACAAGATAATTTATCTTCATTTCTTAAATAGGATAGAAAGCTTCTTATAACTGATAACTTAAATTTGGGAATATCATTTAAAAATTAGGAGAATTAGCTCCAAAAAGGGCTATCGGGAAAAAATTGTAATTTAGCTCACATCGTTATTTAGACCTGGATTTTTTTAAAGTTATTGAATATACTATTTTAAGCATTTTTTCAATATTTTATTCACGTCTCACAAACTCGAATGAAACCAAACTTAAACTAACCAACCTCGAATCAAACCAAGATTAAGCTTTTTGCCCTTACCCCCCCCCCCCCCCCCTCCAAAAAAAAAGAGTCATCGGCAGTGAATTAACTTTTATATTTTCTGTTGACTATTTTGCCCTGCATGAATAAACATGAATTAGGTAGTTTAGTTGCTTCAAATGAACCGCTAGGCGCGGGTCGCAAATTTTATCTTTAATTTTTTTTTTTTAGTTTGTTCTCCTCTCTCAAATAACTAGAATCAATGAGGAAAGTTTTTGGATTTCTGAGTTGTCATACTGCACGTTTGCAGCTTGCAACAATTTTATCGGAAAAAACGCTTTTAAACAACCAGATATATAACGAAGATGTAAAGGAATGAATAGAAAACGGGAATTCTAAACAATCGTTTATTTTTCTTCTTTTGCCACAAAGCAGTATGAAAGGAAACAAACTTTTTCCCCAGTTCAGAAGAAAATATGGTAATTCAATTGAGAAGCCTGGATGCTGTACGAGAAACTATAAATTTTAAAGTGCAAAGCAGGTATAGCCCTTAAAACGTGAAATAACAAAATAAGTTATGAAGACAGGTATAGTTAAAGAGTTTTATTTTTCTTTATATTATGTCTTATGATATTAATGATTTGTATAAAGTTGAAAGAAAAAAGAAAAATAAGTTTTGAAATTAGCATGGGGAGACCTTTTTTAAAAGACCTCCACTACTACAATGAAACTTCTAAGAGAACTATAAAATATTGTTATAGTTTTCAGTCTTAATTATAAATTGTTTGTAATTATAAACACCTGGAATTTCTTCCTCTCCTTTTATAAGCTATAATTTTTCGTACGTATTCTTCTCACACAAAATTTACTTTTATTTTTTTTTCACAAAAATTTCAAGCAACTTTTATCATTGCGAAGAAATCCATTTTCTCCCTACTTTCAACCATTCCCAATCAAAAAAAAAAGAACAACAAAAGACAGAGAATCGCTTAATTGCTATGTTTGATTGGTGCACTCACGTGTGAAATAATTTTTTCCCTATATATTTTTTTTCTCTTTATCGACGGAGCGTCTCTGAAGAACAAGAATTAATTGAGAATGTTTAGTACGTGTGTTGCCATGGTATTACTGCAATGGCGGGTCCATCAACGAAATTACCCTATATCCTAAGTAATAAAGCGCTCGGGCAAAGAAATAGTGTTCAGATTTATTACTGGGCTTGATACAGCGACTGAAAAATTTTATGGTTGTCGGCGAAATTAAGAAAGGTGATGTTTGTATATTTTTTTAAAATCATTTTGCTTCTGTGGAGTTTGTAAAGAAGGAAATTTCCTCACTGTTGGGAAAACCTAATTTAACAGAATGGTTTCAGAGTTTCGTGTAAAATGGCGTCCAATTAATTAAATATTAACTATACAAATTCATGTTTATTACACACAATGAAATGGGAAAAGGCCGAACTATTTAAAATTTAGGAACTACAAAATTGTCGAATATATATATATATATATATATATATATATATATATATATATATATATATATATATATATATATATATATATATATATATATATATATATATGTATATATATATATATATATATACATATATATATATATATATATATATATATATATATATATATATATATATATATATATGTATTTATATATATATATATATATATATATATATATATATATATATATATATATATATATATATATATATATATATATGTATATATATATATATATATATATATATATATATATATATATATATATATATATATATATATATATATATATTTATTTATATATTTATTTATTTATTTATTTCGAGTAAAATGAATTATATTGAGTTATAGTAGAATTCAAAAATTAGTTGCAATTTAGAGATTCTGAAAATTTGTCTTTAAACACAAAGTGAGGTGAAAATAATAGAAAAACGGTAGCACCGTCAGTAACTCAATATAAGAAAATTTCCTAAAAAAGTGAAATTTTGTTTCGTGTACGTATCAAAAAATTAACCTTGTAAATACAACCGGTAACTCACATTTAAAATCTCTTTCCCAATGACTATTGTTACACCTCGAAATCACTGCATATTTTTAACAGTTTCATTCATGTAATAACATTCTAAAGTGTTGGTGGAATTTTTGCTTTGTAGATAATTTTGGATTGTAATAAGAGAGACCATTTCATCTTCGATTTGTGCCTTGCAATAGAAAACGTCTAACATTCAACTGGTATTTCTCAGACACGCTTAAAAACATTTAAGTTTTAAATAGAAATCTACCGCGTCAACGTTTTGGTTCGTATGTACTTATTTAAATGTTTCAATGAGTTATCTAAGAATGGAAGGTCACAGAATGAAAGGTATTTACAGTTGCTAGCCAGTTTTTTGGTTTTCCTAAGGCGTTTGGTTTTCTTAGAACATTGTTTTTGTATGTTGCACAACTCTTTGTCAAATAAAAAGCTCTGGACGATACAGTATTATCTAAGAAAGACACAGGCAGATGGGGTTATTTAGAAGCGGAAGCGGGGGAGCCTATCAGATTTCCTCAATCGTCTAGTTTCATAGACCAGTCTGCTGAGAAGGTTAATTACGTTGAATAGCACTAATTATCTCCAGCAAAGTAAATTGTGACTAAAACAAGTTAGAAGACGGATTTTTTCCTGATTTACGAAATGGTTAAAGGAAGCAAATGAAAGAGAGAAATTATTCTTTGTTATCATTAGGTTATTTTGATGGAGAAAGTGCCTGTTTTCACATAGGAGTCTGGTAGCGGAAGCCTAAAAGGAAAGATGGCGCTGAGACGGAAATAAACCTATCATAGGCACTTAAAAAGGAAATTTGTTTGGGAAATTTGTCATTGATTAAATATATTTCGATACTTTAACGCAGTGGTCCCCAACCCTCGGGCCGCGGGCCGGTACCGGTCCGTGGATCAAATAGTACCGGGCCGCCCAAGGGACATTAAATTATTTCCATTTTATTTACTGTGGTGCATTTCTCTCGGGTTTGTGCTAATTTATACCTTTGTAAAAGAATAAATCTTGTAACTATTTTAAATTAGTTAATTGTTTATTAAACATTTCAAGATTATGAATTAAAATTGCAGTCATAAAATTGAAAATAAAGGCGCTTTCCTGAAAGAAAGAAAGAAAAAAACGAAACAAATATATAAATTAAACGAGTTTTTTTATTGAACAATAAATAAACGTAACGTCATTTATACATCAAAATTATATAGAAAAGTTGGCGATAGAAAAGTTGGGGAGCACTGCTTTAACGCTTCCTATGTGAACAGGCCCTTAGTCCTGATAAGGAGTATTTTGTAATCCGGATGTAAAGGATATATTTTATTCACCCATCATTTGTTGTACACTCCGATTGAGTGGTAATATATTACAGATTTTTTTAATTGTTCTAATTTTCAAAATAATGGATTTTGACAGTTTCAAATAAGTTTAGTAATAGCGTAGCTTTTCGCTACGCTGACCCTTACCTGTAGATCCAAATGACCAGTTACTTTGTAACAAATGCGTGTCAGGAGTAGGGATTGAACGCTCGTCTTCAAACCTTGTAATCTATCATTCCTTGTAACCTTGTAACCTTGTATCCTTGTAATTCAAACCTTGTAATCTTCAAACTCGGTAATCTATCAGCTGAACCATCCAGCAGTTCTTTTATTTATTTATTTATTCATCATTGACGGCACTTTTTTTACTTTTCTTTTAAAGATTCATCGATATCCAAGCTGATGCATCAAGCAATTTGCTGCCGATTGTCGCCAGTTTGAGTCGCCATATTAATCTGATGCAGTGGCGCACCCAGGATTTTTTCTTGGGACCAGTGCGAGATGAACGGATAAAAATATTTATAATGCAAAATCAATATTCATAATGCAATTTCTATTTCTTTGGGGGGGGGGGCGGGATCCCTGCCCCCCCCCCCTGGGTGCGCCACTGATCTGATGTATATAAAGGTGTTCTTTTCTCTTTGAGTCTGTTCTTAAAAGACCTATTTTTGTAAAACTAATGTATTTATTTCATTGAGTTTTCAAAGCTCTTTGAAGAGAGAAATTCAAAGTAATTTTCATTAAACCGTTCTCAAGTCCAAATTACAAGGCAGCAAAATTTACTATGTATAATTAGATCTTTTGAAAGACATTTACCTTGAATTATATATGCATGCATAAATGCAATGCATAAGCTTAGAAAAAAAAAGACAATCTAATTCGTATTGCTGCCGAATAGCGAAGTATTAACCTTTATGTTTTGTAAATTGGCAGTGAAACAGCAACAAAGGTAATACGTGGCGTGTGTTTTGGTGAGATTTGGAGACGAGATGGAGACGCAGAAGTTAGTCTGGATATTGATGCATTCTATTCCTCAAGATGAGTTTTTGTCATAAGTTTGGCTAATGTACCATAATCGGTCTTTCCAACGGTAGGGCATGAATGAAATCACCATTTGCGAGGGACAAGGATTGAACTCACGTTACCAAACCTTGAAGCCGGTATTCTACCAACCAAATACCACGGCGGTGTGAAGAATAGTTATCTCTACTCGGTTATTCTCACACTACAGTCTAAATTTATGCTACTCAAAGCTGGGTTTTCCCCCAAGAAATCCACCCAACTGTGAGTAATAGAACGATAATGAAAGGATCATTCCTTAATTCACTCACCGGTTTGACAGCATTGTTAAGAATAAAAAATGAGGCAGTAAAAATAACATAAATATCTTAATACCTGGAATATCAGAACAGAGATGGTTTACTCCTCCATACGCAGGTACAAGAAAGAACGTTCTTTTTTTGACCGTCTCTTGAGTTGTGTTGGTGTTGGCTGCCATTGAAATTTCCATCTCGATCCTCGCGAGCTGCCCTGGCAGCCATTGCACTGTGTGGTTTTTGGCTTGTGCGATTTTCTCCACGGAGTCAGTCTCGTAGCTTATGAACTCCCATTCCTTAGAGAGCAAGCTGAGCGTTAGGAACAGGGTGGCCAGTGCAGTCAGAAAGAGCGTGATGGAGACGAAGATGCAAGTAAATGTGAACATGGCGACAAGTGGGTCAACAGCGTTGACATCCTCATTTGAAAAGACGGTTCACTTTGGCACTAGTTTTTCAGATCTACTGGAGAATTTGAGCGGTTGAAGTTTTGCCAGTGAGTTTATAGATTCCTTAAACCCTCTTTTTACACTTACTGGGGCATACGACTTACAGGCACGAACGTTTTGAGTCTCCTCTCAGTAATTATTAGTTAAATTTTATGCAAACTTTCTCAAAAGGCTTTCAAAATATGAAGCAAGAGTTAAGAGAAATACTGAATATAAAAATTTATACTTTCCAGAAAGGAAATGGATTAAATTTGATTGTCTGGGTAACTATTTCTGGTCACACATTAATTGACTACTGTAGTAATATATTTTATTGTTTCTTATTATTAATGGAACAAAAACTACATCACATTAGCTGAATATTTTGAATTAATTAAATGATAAATCACATGGTGTGCATTTCCTTTCTATTATAACTTAATTAATTTTAACCCAAAATACTTTATACAAATTAATAAGATGTGATGCATCTAATAAGATTTACAGATTAAAAGCTTCTGTTAGATTATATAACATATAATGCTTTCTTTTTTTGATGAGGAAATCTGTTAGTAGTTCAGATTTTGTACTTGATTATTCAAGCAAATAATACAAGACCTGCATTAACTAATTAATGTTCTAATTTTGTTTATTTTTTCATGGTTTCAGGATCTGAAAGTTGTTTAGATCGCCTAACCAACTGTTATCTTATGGGTATGATCTTTTGCATAGACATCAAAGTAATCCATTTTTCTTTTACCATTAATAAATATTTAAAAATACTTGTTTTTTAAATTTTCAATATGGTTTCAAAACTCTGTTAAAATTTATGTTCTATAGTGGGAACAGTGGCGCATAGAAAAGGTAACCCACAAATCATCACCAGAGTCAGCTTATGTATCATACATACTTTTGTTAAGAAATTGCAAGGTTTAAACTTCTCATCTCTCATTTTAAATTTAAATCTTTCCAAAGGCTTAAATTGGACGTGTGTTGATTCTGTTTAATTCCATTCCATGGTACCTAAAAAAAAGTATGTAATAATTATAATAATAATATACATAATAAACACATGACATGAAGAAAATAAAATCATTTTTAAAATTTTAAGCAAATTAGGATGAAGTACAGAAAAGATTTTTATTTAAATTACGTTAAAAATGCAATGATACAGCTAAGCGGAGATGTAAGTCCTGTTATAAAAGAATAGCATAAGCTAACAGAAAGGAAAAAGTAGCGGACATACGTTAGTGCTACATTAAGTACATAAAGAGAAATGAATCAAATTTAAGTACAGAAAGAGAATGAACCTCGTGAAATTCGGAATAACTCTCTGTCATCAACAGAAAATTGCTAAGCAGGTTAATTATTACCCAGTCTTTGAATTAAGTTAAAATAATCCTGAGAACTATGACCATACGGTAGATAGTAACTTTTAGAATTTCTTTATACTAGCCTGTGTTGGATTAATATTTTGTTTTTTGATGACAGATGTGTAGGCCATTAGAATTTATTTGACTGAAAATATTTTTGGATGAAATATTAAAAGGTTAATTAATCCAAACATTTTCATAAGTAAGTTGAACTTAAAAGTTAATCACATTTTTCTATTACACTTGTTGGGAACGGTTATAGTTAATTCTTCTTCTTCATATTTCTTTTTGAAAAATCGTTCCTTAATCGTTTCTTTAAATTAACGGTAAATTTATATTTAATTTTAAAAAATCGTTCCTTAACCGTCTTCTTTAAATTAACGGTAACTGTATATCAAGATAAGAAAACGATATATTCTTTTTTTCGTTGGAATATAACAGTAAAAAATTGGTCTCACAAGTTCTGTGCTCTTATTTTGTTTGTTTCCTTTTAAAAAGTATTTTTGAGTAAAAACGCAACCTGTAGGAATAAAAATTTGTAACGGAGACTCGTTACACACTCATCCTCTCACACATAGCAAGCATGATCGTTAAAAGACCGCTGTGATGTTATAACACAACGCGAATGTTACAATAGTGACGATAAAGCCACTCGTATTTACGCCATTTTGTATTTAAGATTCAATGATGCTTTATAAAATCTTCTCTTACCTTAATTGATTTTAGATAAATTATAGTTCAGTTTGTTACATGGAGTTGTCACGGCGTTATGATCAAGTGTCGTCACAGAAAGGGGCCTTGACCCGTAGACGTTGTTTCAACGTCACAACAAACTGAGACATTCATGGTAAAGGATAGTCATTCTGTGTCTTAATGTCTCGATTTCTTATAATCAGCAATGCTGTGACACTCATGTACAATGTACGTGAAATACAATGTACTTTTGTAATAGCTTTTAAAGTCAATAACTCTTCCCGCATGGTCTGAAGATATGTGGAATAGTGCACATATGCACTATTAGTCTTTATTTGAATCAAGCAAAAGAAGCTGAAACACGTTTCTTCGACTTGAGGTACTATTTTAAGCATTCATGCTACTGTCTCGTAATCTTCCAGTTCTAACATTATGCCATTTTTTTATTTTTTAATCATCGGTAAGTAGATACCTCAACCTCTTTTTTCTGCAAAAACTTAAGCAATTTATTGCAAAAAATATATATATATATGTTTTGTATAATTTTTTATATAAAGCTCGTATTTTCATATTTTATATCATAAATCTTTGAAAATTGGAATAAGAAAATACGTTTTCCGAGGACACCAGAAATCGATATGCCGAAATATGAATCTGTTATTGCTATAGATACCCTGTAATTCTAAATTTAAAAAATATGCACAATTCTTTGCTACATTTTCATTTTGAATTTTTTCTCTCAATAAATATCATAAAAAAATTACTGCTACATTTATATAAATTAGAATAATGAAAGAACTAATGCAACACGCTTTATAGATTGCTGCATTAAGAAAATGGTAATTTCAAAGTAATAATCCAAAAGTAATTTTTATTGACTTGAATACTGCTTCCTCAAATAATTATTTTTGTTGCTCAAGTATTGTTTACAACATGTATCATCATATAAAAAGTATACTAAGGGATGATGAAAAGTATATAAGGTACTTAAGCGCCACGAGTTCATTAGTAGAGAATTAAAACATATCAATTTTGGCCCATGTTTTTGATACAAATTTCCTCTCTACTGGATATGATGCGTGATTAACGTTTAATAGTATTTGTGGGAACTACCCACCTTTCTGCCAAAAGTGCTGCTTGGTTTGAATTCTCTGCCTCACTTAGGGCCTGTTCACATAGGAATCCGTTGCGTTGCTTTAAGGAAAAGATGACGTTGAGACGAAAATAAACCAATCATAGGCGTTAAAAATTTCATTGCTAATCGTTTGGAGGCGTATGATTGGTTTATTTTCGTCTCAACGTCATCTTTTCCTTAACGCAACGCAACGGACTCCTATGTGAACAGGCCCTTACTCTTTATTATATCAGTGACTTAAAAAACAGTGGGTGGTTTAAAACTGGAAATGGAGTAATTCTACTTTCTGAACAGACTTCGCTAACAGACAGATGCTTTCGAATCATGCTATGATCTTCCACGATACTGTAGATCAGAGGAGTGTGTAACCCGCAGCCCCACAAGATCCCAAACTTTATAAGACTCATCTCCTGAGAGGAAAATATCCCTCGTTTTATAATTACGCTTTAGGGCCTGTTCACACTGGTGCGTCAGCGTCAGCGATACTCGTATCGACATATTTTAAACCAATCACATACCTTAACAACTTCGTAGCTAATCGTTTGGAGGTTTGTAATTGGTTAAATATATTGCAACACGAGGAACGCTGGCGCTGACTTACGCAATGTGAACAGTCCCTTATTCATGTGCCTTTTGTTACATAGTAACACGAGGACCCACTTACTCATGTGCCCTTTGTTACACAGTAACACGAGGCACACTTTAATTATGTGCCTCATATTACTCTTTTGTTTTACGTACATTTTCTAACTACTATTTTCAAAGATGAAGCACACGAAGAGTAAAATTAGATGAAAAATTTCTGATGAGCATCTTTAAAACTCAGTCAGAATTGCAACTACTTCCATCGAACCAGACACTAACGGATTAGATATACAAAAACAAAGTCAAATATCCCACTAATTTTATGTTTATGTTTCTCTCTTTTTTTATACCCTTACATATACACCTTGTGACATATATTTCAGAAAAAGGCACCAAAAATGGAAAATGTTTTTCCGACTAACAGTGCGAAACACTCATTCCCAATTCGCACCTTTATAATTGACCACACCCCCAATTCCTCACCAATGAAATAAATGAAGAAGAACAAATACCGCCATCTATTGTGAAAATAGTCACTGGTAAGGGGTTATTATAAATTTTTAAAAAATTAAAAATTAAAGGAAATTTTGTAACTTACATACATAAACTAAATTGCATATTTTATAAGCGGTCCAGGCAGGCCAAACGGTTGGGCACCCATCCTGTAGACTCATTGGTCAGCTTATTCACCGATATGGAGTGTGATCTTGTGTCATATCCTCATTTAAAAGTTGTCCAATGGTATAAATATAAAGATTCTGAGAAGACCAGTTTCAGCCACATGGTATTCATGTTATCTAACCATTGACAGTAGTAGGCCATTGACATGGACCAGTGCATTGCGTATTTATGTTAGCGCCAAACGGGTTCTTCATCAAAATGTTGGCAGCACATGCTTGTCTAAAATGCCGGTAAAAGTGTCAGTTTTAAAATTTAAGTATCAACGAGTAATTTAAAGGGTCCTCTCCAAACTAAGAGAAGTAGAGCGATCGGATGTCATGATATTTTCCGATATCATTGTTTGTTACATGCCACATAGGATAGATATCGGAACACTAAGCAGGCTACATCAATCCCTAGATATGTAGCCTGCTTAGTGTTCTCAATGTAATCAGACCAGTACACCATAGACACAGGACCAATATATATATATAAATATATATATATATATATATATATATATATATATATATATATATATATATATATATATATATATATATATATACATAATTTACATGAGTTACAACAATAAAGCACTCTTGGCAGAAAACTCCATTATTGGAGAAAACAGTACATCACGGATTTATGTGGAAAAATGTCATCGAAACAAAAAAATGGTTTCTAATAAGGAATATGTCCACCCTTAGCTGTAATGCATTGTCGGCCCTGACTTTTCGTGCTGCCAATTAAGTTGTCGGACACTGAAATGGGAAGCGAAGAGCAGATATGGAGTAAACCTTGTTCCAGATCAGGTAACGACTTTAAAGAAGAACTTAAAGCAGCAACGTGTCTGCCAATGTATTCCCAAACATGCTCTATCGGCTTCAGGTCTGGAGATCGAGCTAGCCATTCCATTCGCTCCAAACCCTGATCCTCAAGATAATCCTCTACAAGCACAGCTCGGTGAGGTCTTACATTATCATCCATTAGAATGAATTCGTTGCCAATAGCAGCGGCATATGGGGGGACATATTGATCAAGGATCTCGTCTCGATATCTTACACCAGTCAGAGTTCCTCTATGGAACACATGCAGGTCATTGTGATCACCGAGAGAGATTCGTGTCCAAACCATGTTTCCACCACCTCTGTAACTGTGTCTTTCAGAAATGCTGGATTGGTTGTATCTAGTGCCTTGTTCTCTCCAGATCAGAAGACGCCCTTAGTGTGAACCTGGAATCGTCTGTGAAGAGTACCGAAGGCCATTGCTGTCTCGTCCAGGAAACGTGTTCTCTTGCCCAACATACATGGGCACTACTCTGTCGTCGGTTAAGTAGGGCACACACAACTGGTCGTCTTTCATAGATACCACAATTGTGAAGGCGTCTTTGCACCGTAGTAGCGGATATTCTTGTCCCTGAAGCGATAAAATGATCTGAAACAAGCTGAGGCTCAGTAATGCTTCTCCTTCTTCGGGCCGAAAGAGCTAGAAAGCGGTCTCCCACAGGTGTTGTTACTCGTGATCGGCCTGGAACATGTCTCCTAGATATATAATCTTCTGATGTAAACTGATTCCACAGTCGTTGGACCACACTTCGAGACACATTGAGACGTCTAGCAGCATCAGCTTGTGACAATCCCATTTCTATCCATCCGTTCACCCGCCACCTTAATGAATCGGATAAACGACTTCTCCGAGACATTCTTAAACTCTTCTTGGTACTGTCAACGAAATTGCTAAAAAAAATTGAAAATAAACAATGATGCAAATTCAGGAAAGAATGATTTTTCCACATTTTCTCCTACTCGGGCAATTCTTTAAAATGGAAGTATTGACCAAAGTTTTTTGCATAAGTTTTCTTAAAGTTCGATACTGTCATTCATATACACTATGAATATTATTGTTACTGCCTTTATTTTAATGGTGAGCTTCGAAAAACATGTTATACCTTAACTTTTGGAGGGCAGTGTATATATATATATATATATATATATATATATATATATATATATATATATATATATATATATATATATGTAGAAAGCAGAACTGAACTCTTAACTATGAACTTTAAACTTCATGAAATGTTATTTGTAAACGCATATTATGTCTGGCGCAAGAGGGCGCCGCTAGCACGAATATTATCACGACCCCTCTACTCTGTTTTGGGGGAGAACATTAAGACTCCCGCTTTGGATTCCGTCGTGGACGGACTACGTTTTTTTTTCAATTCTTTCTTAATAAATGTAATTGTTTTTGTTATTTACGATGGTTTCTAGTTAGTTTATGTTGTGGATGTTTTACTCCAACCCCGCGCCCTCAGAAGATGGTGTCAGAAGAGGTATTAGATATGAATTAGAAAGAAATCTACGAGAACACGACGCGAATCTCCATCAACGCATTACGATGCAACGGACTCCGAACTAAAGTAAGACTATTTTTATGAATTACGATAGTGACTGTTTTGTTTCTTCGAATTACGGCTAATTACGATAATTCTATTTATACGATTTACGATTAATTACGATTTTTGCTAGGATTAACGACTCTAAATGGAAAAAATGAAATTAGCTGATATTCCCCGAATCAAAGCAAACTTGAAGTCTGCTTCTGTTAAATCTATAAAATGTTTGCATAATTTTGTTTATGAAACTGAAGGTGACCGATTAAACCGGAAACGGTTACGAGAATTTTCTGGCTTTGACTACCAGAAAAACGACGAACATTATGAGAAGAAATTAACTTTTGCTGTGAAAAACGTTAGGCTTGCTAATTTAATTACAATTTGCAATATTTTATGTATTGATTGTGACGGAAATGAAACTGTTCTCGCTACTCGAATTCTCGATAGCCTATTAGATATTGAAACGCTTAAAAATGATAATTTTGAATCTGATAGCGACGATGAACACGTGAACGAAGAAATTCGTAGCGAAGTTAGCGAATTAACCCGTGTAGAACCATCAGTAGATAAATTTTCTAAATTTACTATTTCCTATCATGATATCGAAGACAGTTTGAGAAAGTTTGACGGGAAAGATAATTATTCCATCGAAAAGTGGATAACCGATTTTGAAGAAACGGCGAGTATTTGCGCATGGAATGATCTTCAAAAATTAATATTCGCGAAACGATCATTAACTGGATTAGCGAAACTCTTTATTCAAGGTGAATCTGGCTTAACTTCGTGGGCTAGGCTTAAATCAGCTCTTGAACAAGAATTTGCCTCGAAGTGCACAAGCGCCCAACTCCATAAAATGTTGACGAAACGTCATTTAAACAACGAAGAATCTCTGCAAGAATATTTTCTGGTCATGAAAGAACTAGCAAGCAGAGGTAACATCGAAACAGAATCCCTAATTCAATATGTTATAGATGGTATTCCCGATAAACCGTCTAACAAAGTAATTCTTTACGGTGCGAAAAATTTAAAAGAGTTTAAGGAAAAATTGGGTATTTTCGAAAAAATACGAAATCATACTACGATTCCATCTGAACCACAAACAACAAAAAAGAAAAAACATTTCACCCCTCTTTCAGACGTGTCTCCCCGCTTTCAGCGTTGCAAAAACTGTGGCGATAAAAATCATGGTGTTTGTCCGTTTAAAGACCGCGGAAGAAAATGTTTTAATTGCAACCAATTTATGAATGACCACGTTTCTGCTAACTGTCCGGTGAAAAATAATAAAACCCCTGAAAGTCAGTCAAGCCATGAGTATCAGTCGCAGTGTTCCCGAAGAGAAAAATTCTCTTGTACAGATAAGCGTCAGGTTGAACGACAATGAGCTGACGGGTATTTTCGACAGTGGTTCCAGTTTGCATGTGATACGATCCGCTTGCTATGAAAGACTGTGTCTCCCAGCTGTTTCTCCCCCCGCCATAAATCTAGTAGGACTAGGCTCTAAGAATGTGCTTACCAAGGGTTCTTTTATGCATAGCGTGGAAATCAACGGTCACTCCTTCAAATTGCTGTTTCATGTTGTCCCGGACGGATCTATACCTTTTGACCTTATTATTGGCACCCCTCTGTTAGATTTAGCTGACGTTATTTTGAAAAAAGATTCCTTAATTATTCAGAAGCCCTCCAACACGAATAACTTTTTATTGTTGATGGAAAATTTACCCAACTTTATTACTAACGAATTGGATTTAAACCACATTAACGATAAGCAAAGAAGAGACACTATTTTTAAACTTGTATCTAAATATACGCCAAAGAAAACGGAAACCGTAGATATTTCTATGAAGATAATTTTAAACGACGATATTCCCGTGTATCAAAGACCCCGACGTTTAGCAATTCCCGAGAAATCATTTGTTGATCAACAAATTAAAGAATGGTTAGAAGCCGGAATAATTAGACCTAGTTGCTCTGATTATGCAAGTCCGATTGTTCTGGTCAAGAAAAAAGACGGATCTACGCGACTATGTGTTGATTACCGAGCATTAAATAAGAAAACAATAAAGGATCGTTTCCCCTTACCGTTAATTGAAGACGTTCTGGATAAATTACAAGGTGCAAAAATATTCACAACGATTGATCTCCGAAATGGCTTTTTTCATGTCGATGTAGAAGAAAATAGTCGCAAACTTACTAGTTTTGTAACTCCTGATGGACAATATGAATTTTTGAAAACACCTTTTGGTCTCTCTAACAGTCCCAGTGTTTTTCAGAGATATATCTTCCACGTATTCCGAAACCTCATTAATGAAGGTATTGTTATATTGTATATGGATGATATAATTATTCCGTCAGTAGACGAAGAAGAAGGTATTCAACGATTACGTCAAGTTTTAGAAGTAGCCTCTCGATACGGATTAGAAATTAAATTGAAAAAATGCCAGTTTTTAATGCAAAAAGTAGAATTCTTAGGTCACGTCATCGAAAACGGAACTGTTAAGCCATCTCCGTCAAAAACGGCTGCAGTGCAGAAATTTCCTCAGCCAATGACGATTAAGCAGGTCCAAAGCTTTCTAGGCCTCACGGGATATTTTCGAAAATTTATCCCTGGTTACTCTACTATCGCAAAACCGTTGAGCGACTTGCTTAGAAAACCTGAGAAGTTTATTTTTGGTCCAAACCAACAAGAGGCATTTTTGCGATTAAAACAATATCTCTCTACTGATCCCGTTTTGAGCATATTTACACAAGGCAGAAAACTCGAAGTGCATACTGACGCTAGCAAACATGGATACGGAGCTGTGTTATTGCAAGAAGATGAAAATGGAAGATATCACCCCATCCATTATATGAGCAAGAAGACGTCGCAAGCTGAAGAGAAGTATTGCTCGTACGAATTAGAAGTTCTCGCGGTCATTGAATCATTGAAAAAATTTAGGAATTACTTGCTTGGTTCCAAATTTACAATTGTAACTGACTGTGCCGCTTTCAAGATGACAATGGGCAAGAAAGACCTTTCACCGAAAATTGCAAGATGGTCATTATTCCTGGGAGAATTTGACTATGAAGTTATCCATCGGTCAGGAGCACAGATGAAGCATGTAGATGCGCTAAGTCGCAACACTGTGCTAATTATTTCAAATACGGACGACGATATAACCGCCAAAATTAAAGCTGCCCAAAAACGAGACGAAAATATTGAAACGATTAAAACCTTGATAGAAAAGGGAAATGATGAAGAACATTTTGTCAAAAATGGAATTTTATATAAGTATAAAAATGGAAGAGAACTTTTAATGGTGCCTCAAGAAATGGAAAAAGAAATAATCAAACGAATTCATAATAAAAATCATTTTGCATCATCCAAGACCGAAGACGTTTTAAATCAAAATTATTATATACGTAATGCCAGAAAACAAATTGATAACGTCATTGCCAACTGCGTAGAATGTATCCTATGTAACAGAAAACGTGGCAAAGGAGAAGGTTTACTTAATCCTATCCCAAAAGAAAATTCACCGTTGAGCACGTATCACATTGACTTTATAGGTCCTATGCCTTCTACGAACAAGAATTATCAACATATTTTCACGGTCGTCGATGCCTTTACGAAATTTGTATGGTTATACCCAGTAAAATCGACATCGTCACGCGACGCGATAGAAAAGTTAAAGCTACAACAAACTACCTTTGGAAATCCTTCACGAATTATCACTGACAGAGGAAGCGCATTTACTTCGAATGATTTTGAGACCTATTGCGTAGAAGAAGAAATAGAGCATATTAAAATTACAGCAGGA
This sequence comes from Dolomedes plantarius, assembly GCA_907164885.2. Lineage (NCBI taxonomy): Eukaryota > Metazoa > Arthropoda > Arachnida > Araneae > Dolomedidae > Dolomedes > Dolomedes plantarius. The sequence continues at coordinate 35,951,196 of OU015497.1, forward strand.
ATTCCCCGTGGTAACAGTCAGGTTGAAAGGATGCATGAAACTTTAATTCCTATACTCTCTAAACTTTCAATTTCCGATCCAACGAAATGGTACAAATACGTGTCTATGGTCCAACGAATAATGAACAGTACCGCTTCTCGAAGTACTAAATTCAAACCATTCAAACTGTTGACAGGCGTGAAACTAAAAGGCATAACAGACATACGAGTGAAAGAAGTCTTAGAAGAAGAGTACTTTAACGCGACGATGAAAAAGAGAGAAAAAATGAAGGAAGAAGAAAGAAAGAATATCCTTAAGATTCAAGACGAAAACCAGAAATCCTTTAAGAAAAGGAAAAAATCATGCAAGTACAAGACAAGAAAATCACGTGCAATCAAGCCTACGCGGTACGGAACAAGAATGAAATTACGACCGAAATTCCTCGGTCCCTACAAAGTGACCAATGTCAAGTCCCACGACCAGTGCGGTGTCATCAAATTCGAACAACATGAACGTCCTAACATCACGTCTTCTGCTGCCGATTACACGAAGCCAGGGCATCCCTACTATCCTGATTTAGACGACTGGCATGACATCCCCGCTACCCCGATTCAGACTGACAAGGTATCCCGCCATCCGATGTCCGCACCAGAGTATCCCCTGCATAGTCCCGTGTACTCGATGTCAGCACGAGAGCATCCCCTGCATGGTCCCGTGTACCCGATGTCAACACAAGAGCATCCCGTGCATGGTCCTGTATACTCGATGTCAGCATCGGCGTATCCCCTGCATGGTCCCGTGTATTGTAAGTGTGTTCCATTTTATTTCTTTTTCAGAGACTGTCAGTGCCTATTGCTTAATGTCATCCGAGGCCGCATGACAGCTAGGATGGCCGATTTGTAGAAAGCAGAACTGAACTCTTAACTATGAACTTTAAACTTCATGAAATGTTATTTGTAAACGCATATTATGTCTGGCGCAAGAGGGCGCCGCTAGCATGAACATTATCACGACCCCTCTACTCTGTTTTGGGGGAGAACATTAAGACTCCCTCTTTGGATTCCGTCGTGGACGGACTACGTTTTTTTTCAATTCTTTCTTAATAAATGTAATTGTTTTTGTTATTTACGATGGTTTCTAGTTAGTTTATGTTGTGAATGTTTTACTCCAACCCCGCGCCCATATATATATATATATATATATATATATATATATATATATATATATATATATATATATATATATATATATATATATATATATTGTTGTTAAGAATTCGCAATTGAAACATTTTGACTCCTTCCAACAGTATCGCCCTTCTTTCCGTCAACGTATGTAATGGGTCTTAAAACGGCCATATTTTGTAGAAAGGGGAGGCCTGCAAGTGCACCGAGTTCTGAGAAACGTCGCAACCCAAAATTCTTTTGGAAGGGTGGAAGAGAAATCCACGAAGAGACAAGGGACATTCCATTTCCCGAAAATAAAATACCACGTGATCAACTGTGGGAACTGTCGAATCATCCTGCCCACGAATTAAACATGAGAAACAGCAATAAATTTACGGGGAAGACCAACCTGGGGAGGAGCCAGGATTGAAAGGAAAAAAAACAGCCCCGAGTTTCTTTGATAGAGCGACGACGACGAAGATTCAAGGTTCGGGAGCGGTGGAAAGATCCTCTACTGATGAGCTATGACCAGGATAGGCCTGATGCGTCCCAGATAAAGCGCGTCAGCAACGGAAGCACCTCCGTGATGCTTCAACTCGCCTGCTACCGCAACCCAAAGCCGTCATCATCACCTGCGCCGAGAGCTTCTGCAACAACAATAACCCGGGTTGGTCAATACCCCCTAAAATAGTGCTCGCATAACCAAACTGGTAGTTTATTTTTATTACGCTCGGACTGTATTGTTCCTCCCACAGGGAGCAGATAAGAAATGGTCTCTTTTTATGTATTATATACATTTAGCCAAGAATATGTGCATGCAACGTTAATTTTATGCTAATTACTGTCTAATTGTATAAATAAATTGTTTATTATTTATTTGTAATTTCATGTCGATCAGTTAGTATCTTGTTGGAGTTTACCTCCCCTTTTTAGCAACACAACGCAGTGGGGTATCTCTGGTACCCCTCATAACATATATATATGTGTGTGTGTGTGTGTGTGTGTGTGTGTGTGTGTGTGTGCATGCATTAAAAAACTCACTTTTACGATAATTTTTCATTTTTTCACTTACCATGGATTAAGTTCAGGCTGAACTAAGTAAAATGAAATAAAGCTTTAAATATTTGCGTTGCGTGATGGAAAATGTATCCGTCTTCAGTGAAATGACTCCTTATCTCCAGTAAAATCTTTAGACTTTTGGATATTCGAAATTTGTCTGTACCTCGCAATGTATCTTGTTTTTATACAATGGAGGAATTTTGCTCACACGTGACTTAGTATAAAAAAAAAGGAAAGTAGAATTGATAGGCGAACTATAGTTGCGAGCTTATATACATTCCTGTCAAAAGGGAACAAAGCATGCATCTTTAAAGGATGAAATAATCTAGAAGAAAGGATTTTATCTTTAGAGTTTCAAACACTCGGAACAAACTTTTAAAATGAAATAATATTTTGATTTGTTTCACTGAACAATGTAGGTTTCTTCGAAAAGGCGTTCTAAAACTCAATAATTTTCATACGTTATCACCCAGTCTGTCTGGATATTGTCCCAAGACATTATCTCAGAAGAACCTGTCCTCTTTATATTTCTGGCTAAATTGTTTTTCTAAAGCTGACACAGAAGTCCTTAACACTACCCTCATACTTTTAGCAATGTTGAGAACGTACTCAAGCAATTTATGTCAAAAGGAAAACTAGGCAGTGTATTCAGTATTTACGCAAACTTTAAAAAAGTGGACGCCAAAACTTTATACACCACTGCGGCTTTCAAAGTTTAAACTCCAGATTTTAACAATCGCGATTTCAAGCATTAACTGATGAAGACTACAGTGCTATCTGCCGGGAAATGTGTTGTTAAGAGCCACATTTGCAAGAAAAATGTATTCCAGATTTCTTGATGAGTTTAATTAGGCCCTATATAGCTAGCAATACCTTAGCAAAGGCCTAGCTATTCGCAATTTCTTCCTTCGAAATTACGATATCTCCGCAGATCAAATCGATAAGTCAAGTCCTAGTGTGTGGACCAGCGCAGACTTGGAAATCGGAGTAAAAAAATCGGAAATTGTAGGACGAGAACATGGATATCAGCACAGAATTGTCGATGACTGTGGTCGCTTGTCTGTGCCATCCCGACAATATCCCTCAGTTTTGTTTCTACAATGCTTCCAGAATTCACTAATAGTAGTACCATAATTTACACTTTATGGAATTATCTATATTTGTTTAATTCACGAGAAAGAATTGTATTTATTCATTTGTTTTTGCTATCATTGCAACAACCTAACAACCTTACCTTGAGTTTATTTTTGTCATTTTTTAAAACTAGATGTAATAAAAAAAGACTTTTAATTCCATTAAATGGCTTTTTGTGTCCCATTCGCAATTTTTTTGTTCGTCTTCAAATTCACAACACAATAGGTAAAGAAACCTCAGATTTCTAAAATGGTGTCCTTTCAGTAACCGATTTCTGGACCATCTTGGATGACTTGTGCTCTTTACGCACTTAATATTCCCTCTGTTTAGCAAGACAAATTTCAAAAGCTGATCGAGAAGCACTGAATCAGATTCAGCAGACATTAGATGGGAAAAAATCGGTATTGTAAAAAATTGTAACGAGGGGAAAGCGACTCATCTGCAGCGATTTATATATGTCAATTTATATAGTCTTATGTATGTCCAGATAAGACTATATAAGTCTTATATGGACATATATAGTCTTATATGGAAAAGCTTTAAGATAAAAAATAAGGATCATAAGAAAAGACTATTTTCAGCCCATTCAGTTTGTTAGTACAGTTGGCTCTCTGTTTAACGACATTCTACTTAACGACGATCTCTATTTAAAGACGATATTTTCCAGTCCCGGCCCCTCCGACGTTATGGGAAATGTTACATTTTCACAAATTTTGTTTAAGGACGATCTCTACTTAAGGACGATTTTTCACGGTCCCTTGAAAGTCATTAAACAGAGAGCCAACTGTATAACGAAACAAATTTCAGGTAGTCTCTTCTAATGAAACTACCGCGGGTTATTAACGTAGAATTACTTATCGTTGCTTACCACTTTTGTATGTATATATGTATGTAAGTGTTATGTATATATGTATCTATATATATGTACGTATGTATATATATACATATGGATGTCAATATTTTGATGCATTTTGGTACTTTTCTGTTTAACTGTTTACTGCTTGTCCAAGCGATACAGACTGCCAAAATTATAACTCACGAGGTACGGACGGATGGTTTTAGCGTCTGAAATTTTCCTTTGCGGAGGACCGTCATGGAGGAACGTAATCTTACGTTAAAATATGCCTACCAGATAACGCTACTTGCAAATGTAAGGTTCTGCAAGTTTGTGCATTTGATGAGCTTCCTACGCTTCAAAGCGAGAATATTAATTCAACATTTGAAACTTTCCTACGCGGAAGTTCTTCAAAAAACAGTAAAAGGAAAGATGGTTATACGAGAACAGTATATTAAAAAAGGCAATTTACCCTAGATCAAGAAACTCCATAAAACTTTGAATACAACTCAATCGGCGAAAGCTTAAAAAATACGTCATCGGATATTTTAAAAATTCTTCGCTGTTACTGACGTTTAAAGTTTTAAGAATATGGGGAGATCTGAATTACAGAATGTGCATTTTTTAACTATTTATTCGAGAAAGTTTTACATCCGGACTTTATTTGACTGGAAATTTCATTTCCCGTCCTTTGTATTTCTATTTTTATCTGTATTCTATATGAGCTTTGTTGCATTTCGAAGCAATAGATGATACGCTGAACCAGTTCAAGAAAATATGTAATACCCTGTAGGTCAAAACTATGGGTTTTTCACTCGCCCAAAACTAGGGTTTTCTACCAAAATTCCTTCTCTATTTTTTCAAATCTTGGCTGAAATTGAATTCTCCTTTCACCATACAGGGAGGATTGCATTTTATTGGGAGTTTCATATTTCGCTTATCAGAAACCTCATTCTAGGAAGTGTCTACTGAAGGGGTCGTGTTTCATACAGAAGATTCAGTGTTTCACATATGATACTGTTTTCGTTTTCAAGCGAAAATGAATATTTTACGTTTGTATCAAACAGTACTTATTTTTAAACTCGATTCCTTAGACTTCTAAATCCTTCTGTTCGTTCAGTATAAGGACAAACGTGTAAATATTACAGGAGACATAATTTTATTTTGAGTAACATTGTATTCTTTCATACTATCAAAAGTTTTCAGTATTTATGACGATATATAATTATGCTACCATACTCCAGGCAAGTTAGTAAAAATATATGTCAGTAAAGAGGTAAATAGGAATAAATGGTGTAATTTCGGTAATTATGAATAATTTCTAATTTGTAATTGTATAGAACAGTGGTGCACAAACTCTGTTATTTAATAAAAAAAATTCTATAAATATGCTAATAATTTTGAAATCATTCACCTTTGAAATTTTTATTCTTTTTACCTAAAGGAAATACAAGTACATACTAATATTTAAATATGAAGTTTTAGTCACTTGAGATGTGCCTAAAGCAAGTGCAGAAGTTAAGCGAGACATTTTGTCATTGTTATTATGCAAGACTAGCTGAATACCCGAGCTTCACTACAGAGTACATTAAAATTAAATACAATGGTCGATGTATGCAATTAACGGCTATATATATATATATATATATATATATATATATATATATATATATTATATATATATATATATATATATATATATATATATATATATATATATATATATATATATATATATATATATAATCGTAACGGATAATTTTATAGACAAAATAATGTAGAAGAAAATATTCCAATTAAATCTAATAAAACATACTAAAGAATAGAATACTGTTAATATAGTACAGTTTGAGGAACATTTCTGTTACTGCATTTTAATATTTTTTTGGATAATGTCCATTCGTCTGCCGCATTAGCAAGAAAAAAAAAATTATTTTGTCTATTTCTTTGTTAGGCACGTGACTCAAAATTAGTTTAAAGTATCACAGAAAAGAAACTACGTGATCAGCATTTAATAAATTAAATTCTAAAAAATAATCTTTAAAAATGCACTAAAAATCAGAAAATGGAGGTAAAGATTCGAAAAAGATTTATTTTAAAATAATATTTTATGATCTCTCTCGTGATATAAATTTTATAACCCTCAGATTATTATTTTAAATGCAAACTTTAAAGAATGTTACAAAAACAGCTTAAAAATTTAATTTTAAAAAATCTAAGAAGAATTTTTTAAAAATCTCTCTTTGTGCACCCCTACACTATAAGAAGAATCGCCATGCAAAATTTGGCCCTTTAGGTCTAACGGTTTGGTCTGTGCGTTATCTGTCAGTCAGTCAGTTACGGAACTGTTTTATATATATAGTATATAAAATATACACTTAAAATCTACAATTCAAAGATTTTTAAAATAGCTTGCATAAATTTGCTTATTTCTTTTTTCTATTTTTTTTGTTAACCTAATTTTAAAAATGAAATTTGCTACTACCGAAAATTTTTCACTGGGGGTCGAATGATTTTTTATTAAAAGGAAATGGGTCTCGGTTGAAAAAAAGTTTTCGCACCACTGGTAAAGAACACTTAAATGAAATGAATTATTCTGATGACTACTAGTTAACTGTTATGAATGCCTTGCGTGCTTTTACTGTCCATAACACTATTTTACGAATTTATAGCCAAATTAATTTGCATTTCGTTTATCTTTATGTATATAAACTACAAAGCTCTCCCAAATATATGAGTACAAAAAAATTTTCACTGACATGCATTGTAGAGTTTTCTATTAGAATTAAATCCATTTAATATAATTTATGATTAATCTTTACGTTTATATATAATGCTTAAATGAGATGATTAATATTACTCCACTCTTTTTATTCCACTGATGCATTTAGTAATTTAATTCATTTATGCAATATGCCCTTTATATTTAAAAAGAAGTGCTACACCCATCTCATGTGGATTCTTTTGACGGAATGCGTCCGTACGTTTTCTATACACAGATTTTCCCTTGATAGTTTCATTTTTTAATATCACGTGCTAACGAAATAGGTCAAGACGTAGCCCAAATTCTCTCTCATAACTTAATCATTCATTATTTATATTACACTATTTGAAATGCATGAAAGTGTCTCACAAACTACGTTCCATTAGGAAAATCATTCAGTTTATTCCGAAAAAAAAGAACATTTTGACACACGCAATACTTGATGGACGCACATGAAGCTCTGAGAAAATTCCCAAATCCTCATTTATATCGTCCAGATAGAGAAATTCAAGCTCCGTCTGAAGCTTGAGAAATAAACGTTTAACTTTCGCAAAAGATTTTCCAGCAGGGAAGTAAATTTTTAAGTAAAATTGTTTACACAAATATTCTATACTAGCTGAATACCCGTGCTTCGCTACGGAGAACATTCAAATTAAATACAGCGGTCAATGTATGCAATTAATGCCAAAAAAACAAACAAGAAAATATATTTATAAAAAATCGTAACGGATATTTTTATAGACAAAATAATGCAGAAGAAAATATTCAAATTAAATACAATGGAACATACTAAAGAATATAGTACAGTTTGAGGAACATTTCTTTTACTGTACAGAGGCTGTTCGCACATTTTTTACACGATTTTGGTAAGCGGTAATAAAAAATCGTTTGCTGCAAAAGAAATAATTGCAATTGTACTATGTTGTTAAAAGTCAAAATTATCGTCTGCGGCTTGACAGTTTTGTTTTTATTCAGAATGGCGTTTTTAACAAAGCAGTGGTTCGAAGGATACATTTATGCTCTTTCCGAAGAGAAATATGCATACTCCGTTATCCAAAAACGATGTGAGAGTCATGGTTTTGTGATATCTAAAGCGTCGATAGGTAATATCGTCAACAAGAAAGGAAAAAAACGTCAAATTGGAGCCTCAAGTGGGACAAAAATTCCAAACAAGTATCCAAGGAAAAAACGGACATCTTCGACTATTGCAAAGGTACGTTGTTTAATGTTAAAAGAAAATCCCCCTAGTCAAAGGACAGTTGCAAAATCATTAAAATGCTCGGTGTCTGCTGTAAACAAAATGATAAAAGTTGATTTAAATCTTAAGAAAGCGAAAAAACGCAATGTGCATCGTCTTCTTCCAAATCATATCGCTGAACGCAGGACACGCTGCAGAATTCTATATGAGAAACACTTATCCAAAGAAAAATGGAAACCAATTGTCACAATGGATGAATCATGGGTGTATTTAAAAGATTGCAACAAAAAAAGAGCCATTTATTATCATAAAAGGGGAGAAAAAAATTTAAGTACATGGTTCAAAGAATCGAAAGAAAGTTTTTCTTAGGGATTCATGATTGTTGCTGGTTTTCCTTATAATGACAAGTTAAAAATAAAGAGAGTGGAAAAAATGTCAAGATTAACTCCAAATACTATCAGGAACATATTTTATCGCCAATTTTTCTGAATGAAATACCATCGCTTTAGCCACAGTGCCATCAATCTGTGAGACTCCATCAGGACAAAGCTAGCAGTCACACATCAAAATCCACTGTAAATTTCCTAAAAGAAATGGAACAAAAAACTGGTATCAAGGCCATACCCTTCACTGATATCCCTACTAAATCTCCCGATGTATCACCTATGGATTTTTGTGCTTTCGGACTTTTAAAATCTGCATTATCCAAACGTCGTCCCAAAACCCTTACAGGACTCTGGAAAGCTGTTCAGGAGGAATGGGATCGAATACCTCTTCGGACACTTCAAAAGGCATTATTATCTTGGAAATTGCGGTGTCGAAAGATAGTTTAGAATAAGAGATGTCAAATAGAACATTTAAAACACAAGAATTTTATGTAATTTAGTTTTGTGAATACAATACACATCGTCTAAAAAATGTGTGAACAGCCTCTGTATTTTAATATTTTTTTGGATAATGTCCAATCGTCTGCCGCATTAGAAAGAAAAAAATATATTTTTATGTCAATTTATTTCGTTGTTACAAAAGAAAAGAAACCAAGTGATCAGCATTTAATTAAATTCTAAAAATTAATCTTTAAAAATTCACCAAAAATCAGAAAAAGGGGGTAAATATTCGAAAAAGATTTCATTTTAAAGGAATTTTTATGATCTTTCTCATGATATAAATTTTATAACCCTCAAATTATTATTTTAAATGCAAACGTAAAAGAATGTTACAAAAACAGCTTAAAAATTTAATTTTAAAAAATAAGAAGAATTTTTCAAAACTCTTTCTTAGTGCACCCCTACACTATAAGAAGAAACCCGATGCAAAATTTTAACCCTTTAGGTCTTACGGTTTGGTCTGTGCGTTATCTGTCAGTCAGTCAGTCAATTACGGAACTGTTTTATACATAGATGAAGTGATTTTTCAGGGGGGGGGCATATTTTTAGACCTCGCCAATCCCCTATTTGAAATAAAAATTGTCACCAACACAGGAACCTGTATTTTATTAGACATTAGATTATTTCCTCTTACCAGTTTGACATGTCTGTGGGAATGTCTACATCTACAGGATGTTAGAACGCCATGAGAGTTTCGTTTTAAAGAGTTTGTTAAAGCGACATCGTTTATCTTTTCGGGTTTCTAAAAAATGACGCGATTATTTCTATTTTTATCCACATGCACACACTGCCATTCGCTAATTTCGTGGTGCTATCTTTTTTGTTTCCTCAAAACATGTTTTTAAATATCATCTATTTCTTCCATGTATAACAATATCGAATAATTATAATATTGGATATTCCAATATTCCAGTATCAGATAAGGTTAAAACAGAATTATACTCTTGAGCGATTATTTCACTCAGTGTTGATACATTGTCGAGTCAGTTTGATGTACGTGGGCTGCTTCTTATTTCCTTCGTGTATTTATGCATATCTGCCATTACCAAAAGTATTCCTGAGTTTTCAAAGAAATGAGTGACATAAAAAGGTCGAGCACCCACGTATGAAGTCCATGCCTTCCGTGACTGATTCCCGATTTCGTGCATTTTTTTCCCACGTGTTTTCGTGATATTTGGGCCCCCTACCACAAAAATATTACAATCATGTAGAGGTGCTCAAATGATTTTGCTACCGATAGATTGATTTGCCTTTAATGTGCCGGCATCGCTATTTTGGTTCGTAAAAGAGACACCAATCTTTAAAGCACATAGTGATATAGGTAGATTAGACATGCATAATTTGTTTCATTTGGCGATATGTAGACGTCATATTTATCCCATACAGTATCTGACGGTCGGATATCCGTTGCAATGCTCAGAGAGCCTACTCTATTCTTCGCTATTGTGAGCATTTGGAACCAGAATCGAATATTTTAAATCGAACTAAATTAAAAGCAATAAAATAAATTTTGTGCTTGTAAAAAATGCGGAAATCGGGAAACAAAATAAATATGCAAGATATTTTAGCAATTAATTGCAATTAAATCAGTCTTAATGAAAAGGAAACTGAAGAATTCTCGGTAAGCAATAAAATCATTTTATCTTAATCAATCTTTTTCTTCTATTACATTATTATATAAAAATCGTATTTCAATATACTTTTGAAAAAACGTATAATAAAATTTTCGCGACAAATGCCTAATATGTTCTCAAATTTCCTTCTATATCCAATATAGCTTTGTGTATGTTTTCAAGAAGTACTCAATACATAAAAAACGCAGTTTTTAATAACAGTGTTTTTTTTTCCGCACCCACATGATGTAGTAGTTAGCGTTCTGAGCTACCACGCAGTGGGCTTGGGTTGAAATCCCGATTAAGGCTCGGTTGTGTCCGTGTAATCCCCCTCATAGGGAGCAATGCTGGTCACCTATAGGGTGCTCCCATAATAAAGTACTTAGTAAAATGGCGGTGAATAACAAATGGTGAATGTTTAACGGCAAGTGCCTCCGCATTAGATAAAAATAAATAAATAAATAACAGTGTTTTATAATATTTACTAGCCAACAATCTTGTTGTAATAAGTGGAAAGCAAATTAACATACTTGATACCTCCAAAATTCTCCCAGAAATCTCTATTCTTTATCTATTTTATGCTTACGTTAAACTTCTTCATCGGATTACCTCTATTTGGTCAACAGCTTTAAGGGAACTGAGAAGTGTGCGATAGCTGAAGAGCTAGAAATTTGGGCTGTCATTTAAATACGAATGCACTATCTAAGCAGGCACATATCTATATGATTGTTTTACGATCTAAGTGAATATTTTACGATGAAATAAAGGCTTTTTTAGTTCGAAAAGAATTTTATGCGTCAACGTGTACTCACATACGTTTTCTTGCAAAATATTTTATGTACAAACTTAGGTTCATTTTTCTGAAAAAGCTGCAAAAATTTTTCCTTAAAATTTCATTTTTACATTCGCAAAATAGGTTTTAGATTACGAACATATTTTAATGTCAATATTAGATTTTGTTAAAGAATATGTAAAATTTACTCATTAATAACTGCCATATTTCTGAAACGCTAATTTACCATTAAAAGTATCATGGGACCAACACAGAAAATATATTAAGTTTGCAAAATCATTAACTGTATGTTATGATAAAATTTCATTCATGCGCAAGCCAAAGAACTTGCACTAGATGCATCGAAATATGAAAAAAAAAATCACATTTTGGGGAAAATACAAGATAAATTTATATTACGTAAAATTCCCATACTTATTGCAAATAAAAATGTTCCTCTTGAATATTCATTTTATTCTATAGTTTCTGCGTTTTTACTTGCGTTTACTTGCCATTACTGCTTTTTCTCTGCGTTTTTTTTTTCAATTTAACATCTTAAGAGAACTTTGGGACTCTTTGGTCTGCTACCCAAATTTTATGAATTTTACGAAAAGATTTGTCCATGTTTGAGACAAATTGAGTAAATCTGATAACTCTCTTTGACTTTTCCCTCTATCGTTAAAACAGATGACAACATTTATTACAATTTAAGTTTCTTGCACGTGCTTCCTTTGTGAACGGGTCCTTTTCCTTTGGACGACAACCGAATCGCTCTGGCGGTGGTGTCCGGAATCATTATTGGTCAGTTCCGCTGTAGGCATGGATGTTTGTAGCCGTTCGAAATCGTTTTTAACCCTTCAGCGGGCGTGCCAATTTTTGGAACACCAGAAGGCGCGCGTGCAGGGCCGTTCCTAGGGTAGCTGCCGCCCGTGTGCGAGAATAATTTTGCCCCCCCCCCCCTCATACCGTATTGATTAATTGAAATTTCTCTGAAATATTTTTACCTTAAATGAAACAACGAATTACGGGAAATATTATAAATTCAGTTTATTTTTTAATTTTACAACCTAACATAATAATTATTAATGTATTGATATAATAACCAAATGAGTATTTTATATTAAATACATACAAAACATATCTATTAATACATATACTTAATAAGACAGTCAAAAAGCTTAAATAATCTTTGATTTTTTTAATGAGGTTTTTTTCGTAAAGAACATATAAAAAAGGCGCAATGTAAGTTAAGCTGTTTCTCGATAAAGATTAACTTTTGCAAAGAAACATTCAAAATCGATTTTATTTTAATTTTGTTCATATTTTAAATACAATTCCCCCTACGTTTACTTTAATAAAAAAAATTGTATTTTCCGGATTTCTGAAAAAAATTACCATATTTCACGCACCTGTTAGAAAAAATAAAGTGATGCAGTTCAAAAATCCAAGTTTACACTTGTTCCTGTAGTATATGTTTAACATTTGCAAAATTAAAAAACATTTAAAATAGAATTAAGTAATGAATCCTAGCTTTTTTTTTTTTTTTTTTTTTTTGCAGAACAAATATCAAACCATAAATGTATTATTTCAATTTCTAACCGCTAACCGCGCAAAAGAAAAAATATCATCAAGTTTACTTATCTGTGAAATGTTTTTGGTCAGCAATCACAAAATCGAGCACAAAAATTAGAGACAAAAAGCTTTGTTTTTCAGTTGTTGGGATGGACGCGTTCAAAATTAATATAATGCAAATTATCCCGGTCCGTGTATTTATAGGCTCAGGGCATAAACGAGTATTTTCCTGCGACCTGACAAAAACCGCCCGCACCGACGCGATGCCGGCGATTCGACGCGATTTTGATGGGATGATGGGTTAAAGCGTGTTAAAAAAAAAACGAACAATGTATTTCCCAACTGGTTGCGACGTGGAGTAGCGTTTTTAAAACCAATGCGGTTTTGTTTGTTTCCAGTTATACTTGTAAAATGTATTTTCAACTCTAAGTAGTTACCTAGCATAATGATAATATTTTTATATTGATTATTTTACTAATAAATTAGTTTTAAATTTTTTTGGCCCTGCCCGCGTGGCACAAAGTGCAACGTCACTTTAGACCTGGATTATTCCTTTTGTAATGAACTTTTTTTTTTCAAATTGAAAATAATTATTCTGCGTTTCATGACAAGATATAAAATGTTGTTAATATTGAGATATATTTATAATAAAAGGCCAAAGAATGCAGATACAATCACCTTATTTTAAAACTGTCCTTTTTATTGGATCTAAAGACAACTTGCGAATTCATTCCTATTATGTCCAAAAACCTTATAAACAATGAGATTGTCCATCTTCGTGATATGCGGGATACCGTGTGATAGCTGCACATTTGATCGACTACATCAACTCCTGCTTTTGTCGTATTGTAATCCAGTATAATCGCTGGTTTACCACGGTTAAATCACGACTAACAATGAATGGAAAGGAATACAAGGGTCTGAAAATCAGATCTGCATTAGAAAGGGTGTAGCTATAAACAGAAATTGCTTAGAACATTCAAACCTTACATGTAAAATCAAACGATTCAAAATTAAGAAACTGTTGCACTTTGTACACAGGCGTGCCCGCTGAACAGTTAAACTGGGAGTCTTGGTCTATTTAGCCCTCGTACTGCTAAAGATGACCATCTTAGTCTAAACTTGCCAACCAACCTTTTCGCTTGACGCCATCTTCAAACAAATTAAAACAATATGTGTTTACACAATTTTTACGTTAAGGAAATGTATTTCATAGCCGAGGAGACCAATCTGATTGAACAAAGATATCTGAATTTTTACCTGTTAAAGAAATATCGGCTTAAACACCTTTATATTTCCCAGAAAAAAAAAATCCGTAAAATTCAATTCGTTATAAGCATTAATTTATATTCCACTATTCTTGAACTAATTTTTTCTACTCTAAAATTTTAAAATATTTTTTCCCGTTGTATGCTACTATTAAACTGATTATGAAACCCCCAGCTATGATAACTTAAAAAAATACAGCTGGAGGAAAAATCCAACGGAAAATAACACAGCAGACAGAGATAAAATCCAAACTACTATCAGCTGAGTAATAAGAAATAAAAAATAAATCCTACAGGAAAGGAAAAGGATGTCTGATCGCACAGTGAATCATGTGCTATTATTGCGAGAACACTAAAAGTTGTATCGCACACATGGGTCAAAACACTGAAAACGTGAAAACAGTTTGATATTTACACGTAAATTTGTTCTTATAATAAAATATTTTACTTTTTCCAGTTGTATATTTATGATATTTTCCTACATATTTCCTTAACGTTTCAAAAGTCTAGTTATATTAAAGTAATTTTTCTTCCTTTTGGTACAGTCCTCCAATTCAGAATTAAACATTTGCATGCAATAATAAAAAAACACCTAATTTCTGCTGGAATGTTCTGTATTTATAAGAAAAGTGTTTAAACGAAAACCAGTGGATTTGTACATGTAAAAATATTTTCCTCGAATTTTGATAGTCTAGCATTATTATGGCTCTGAAACGGAACAATTTCCAAAGTAAAGTTCGTGTATAAAGCACCATGTTATCTATAAATATATATAGGTCCTGTAGGAATTTTCTCTGCTTTCAAAATACTGTTGGATTTGTTTGATAATACGATATTTACAACTATATGCCTAGTATGTTAAAAAAAAAAAACAGTTTCGAAGGGGAAACGTACTTCAGAGGTAATTCTTTTCCACCTTAGCTATATTCCGATAAACTTTTACCGTAACAAATATGTGGTGATACCATTATTTTTTGGATTTTGAAAATGATATTCAAATTAAAGATTCCGTCAATCAGTTTTTTAAAAAAGGCTCAAAATATCAAGTAATTAAAATATGATGCATGTGCTGAGGAATTTTTTTCTTACTTTTAATCAAAACGTTGTACATCATTCATGACATACTTGACATTTATTGGATACCGCATTGTGCCTTTTGATATTTAGACGAGTGATTTATTGAACCACCATGGTAATAGTAAAATTTTTTATATTCCTTGAGACAAAATTTAATTCTATCTTGCAATAATTTCTCAGTGAAATGTTAACAGTTTCATGGTCAATGCTATCAAAGTGTACCAAAGTTCTCTTTAGATAATATTCAAAGTAATGATAGGAAGGAAATATATATACATTCAGTAATTTATTTTAGTTTTTTTTCCCGATATTTTCGCAGCATTTGGTATAATATGTTACATAAATTGGATAAAAGTTTTATCATCTATGACTCATACGGATAAAATAACTTACCATCAGTTATATATAGATGTTAATTTGACTAAAACAGGACTTCGAAGGTAGTAGGGAAATCCGAAAACAGAGATTATGGGTTCGATTCTAGGATTTGTTAAGTTGTTAATTAAACAATTTCTCGCCATGTAATAATAAAAAGCCATATCGAAATTTCGAAAAGTTCATTCATTGAAGGAATTTCATATCAGGGTAGAAGCAAAAAAACTCAAAATATCAAGTTATTAAAATACGGATGTGCTGAGGATCGATGCATTTTATACTTCATTGTAGATTTATTTTGCAATGTATGCTGTTTTGCTAATGACTATAACTTTCAATCCATAAAACTTTGTCTACTTTTGCACACTAAACTTGTAATATCTTATATCAGAGATTTGGGCTTACTCTGTCACTGAATCTTTTGGTTCAACCCCATAGCCAGAGGGTTACATGAGAATTTAAGTTAATCCATCATACGTTTAAAAAAATCTAAATTCATTATTTCTGTTTAACATCGATTCTCACTTTTTCCCCTTGGTTTTAAACACGAATGTTAGTTTGTCGTACGGATTAGTCGTAAGAAGGTCTATTAAAATTTTTACTTAGAAGAATTCGTGCTTGTTTCCAAAAGCGAGCGAATACCATCGAATATCAAGCGTTACCAAGCGTTCGAAATACCATCAGTTATCTAACTGCTGCCGGCTTAACAGCCTTCACATTCTAAATAGATATAATCAGATTCACTGAAGTTATGAATACTTGATTTGTTTACACAAAAAATAAAAGAAAAAAAGAAGTAAATAAAGAAAATATAGCATGGTGAATCACAAAAGTAAGGGTTAATTTTTTTTCTGATCTTTCGACCTTATTCCGAAGAGTACTAACTAATGGTGTGCTACGAAGCGCACGAACATAAACATGTATTGGTAACTAACGAGATAAATATTGTTGCTAGTTCCATTCCCGTCGCATCCAAAACAGCGTCTCCTTCACTACAAAAAAACCGAGCAAACAAATAAAAGCTTTAGGAAATCTGAATATATGCAAGGCTATTTCTAGTTCTCGGTAAGTATCTAATCAATAACAGTCTATGCCACTTCCTGTCGGACGTGTACAAATGACATGCTCGATGCGGTGTCGCAAAGTCTAAGTGAATTTACAAGCAGAGATTATTACTCCTTAATGTGTTTTGCTATTCAAGTAGTAGCTTATGAAATGCCTTGAAAACTGACAGCGGTAAGTTTCGCATGGGAGAAAAGTTTTCTGCTGAATTAAGTGGAACTTATGCAAACATTTAAACCAGTGGCGGAACCATGGTTTTAGGGTCGAACCTCTGCTCGAAACCTGATGAAATCGGTATATAATTGGTATCCCCAGCAATTATTCACATTAAAACTCGTACCCCCCTCCCCCCTCCCCAAAAAAAAAAAAGAAAATGTCTCTCCAAATATGGAAGTCTTGTAAAGGGGGTTTCTGGAAGCGAAACTTATTTAACCACTTTATGTTCCTTAAAAGATCAGTACCTCTGTGAAATACACAAACTAGCTAACAAGAAGCTCAATTGTTTTACACCTCGTGAAAAATTGAATTCAAAATATGAAAGTTCCTTCCATTGCCTGGATAGCTCAGTTGGTAGAATACCGGCCTCGAGTTTAGTCGACATTGGTTTGATCCCCGGACTAGCAGAAGGTTTTTTTTGGACATACTCGATCGCTGAAAGAGCGATAACGAATAGTTAATCAAGCAGATAACAGTAATACAGGGTTTAAACAAATTCGAGTTCATTTTCATCGACGAAAAAAATTGTTATCTAAATAAAATATGGGAACTGGAAGAACACTGACTCTATCCGAATCGAGATCCGAATTTGATACCTGCTCCTATCAGATGGTCTTTTTTACCTAAAATAAATTACAATTCATTCATACGATTTAATTGCCAAAAGCAGGGGTTCCCAAACTTATCCAAGTCATGGCACCCTTAAGAGAATTAGAATTTTTTTACGGCACCCTTGTCATGTAATATCTATCTCTGGTATAATATTATTATATATATATACTATGTACAATATATATATATATATATATATATATATATATATATATATATATATATATATATATATATATATATATATATATATATATATATATATATATATATATATATATATATTTCATATTTGTACGACTGTGAGGAAGAAATTAAAGAAGTGATAAGAACATTAATATATTAATACAACTTGTGTTTAAAAATCACGCAAGTACTTTAATTGTAATTAATAGGAAAAAGTATTAATAAAATTAATAATAAAATTACCTTCTAAATGCTGTTGGTATATGTGTGTTTAGTTTTAAAGTTTAGGGGGAGCCTGCTGCTCCCTGCACAATTATTCGAATCGTGGAATAAAGCTTGATACAGCTACTCTCATTTCTTTTTTGACATTAATTTTCGATCGATATTTGCTCTTTATAACAGCAACTGCTGAAAAACCAGCTTTGCACAGATATAAATTTGCAAAGGGAATGAGAACCCTTACAGCTTTTGCACTTAGAATGGGATACCCATTTTTTTATAAATATCCAAAACTCCGTCAAATCCAAACAAGCGAATTTCGCTTTCAGGCTTTTGTCACTCGATAGCTCAATTAGATTTTCATCCTCTTGTGAAGTGAATTCTTTTGGAGCTTCAATATGGAATGGATCTTGGATCCACGCAAACTTCTCGGTTTGGTCTTCTGTGAAGTACTTTGCGAATCAGTCAGTTAGTTGGGATAGGTACTCTGTGAAAACTGTCAGCATGCTACAGATGGTGGACAAAATAATACGAACACCTGTGAAATAATGGAAAATCTTTATTAATAGGGGGTTGGACCACCCTTTGACTGAAGTACAGATTTAATGCGACGCGGTATAGATGCATAAAGGTCATGGACAATATTTAAAGGAATATTAAGCCATTCCTCCTGCAGAGCGGTCTCTAATTCCGAAAGTCCGGACGGAGGTGGAAATCGGGAACGAAGTTTGGACTCCAAAAATTGCCATAAATGTTGAATAATATTCAAGTCCGGAGACTGAGAGGGCCAGGCGAGATGTTCAACTGCATCGTCATGCTCTTCGAACCATTCTTGAACACACCTAGCAGTGTGGATAGGGGCGTTGTCGTCTTGAAAAAGCGGTCGCTCTCCAGGGAATACAGTCTGGACAAAAGGATGGACATGATCCCCTAGAACGCTTAGATAGTGATTGGATTTGATCCTCCCATGCAGAATAACAAGTGGCCCAAGACCGCGCCAAGATATCGCACCCCATACCATAATGGAGCCACCCCCATGCTTCATAGTCGGCAAGAGGCATTCAGGATGAAACGCTTCTTTGGGCGTTCTCCAGACATAAACGCGTCCGGTCGTCTGAAATAGGGTGAATGACGATTCATCTGACCATATTACCTGTTGCCACTGCTGTGGGGGCCAGCCTTTGTGATCTCTGCACCATTGGCGTCGCTTGAAAGCATTAGTTGCTGTCACCAAGGGTTTACGAATTGCCACTCTGCCATAAATGTTCGCAGCATGAAGTTCCCTTTTGACAGTTTTTGTTGAAACGGGGTCCTGGAGATGACTGTTCATTTCGGATGTTATCTCGGATAACGATTGCTTGTTCTTTCGGGCTACTATGCGCTTCAAGACCCGTCTATCCCTATCAGCAAGCTTGGACTTTCGGCCACTGTTGTGCTTTGAAGACGTCGTCATACCCTCTTTCGTGTACGCTGTCATAACGGCTGATACCGTACTCCTTGCAAACCCCAAAAGGTTTGCTGCTTCCGTAACCGATGCTCCACTTAAACGCGCTCCAACTATCATTCCTCTTTGGAACTCTGACAGGTCTGACATTTCAACTTATCACAGACAGTTCGATAGAAGCATGCAACGTAGGTGATTGCTGTTGAGAGACGGATACCTTCCTCTTCACGCTCACTAGGTGGCAGACTTCTGTTGCAGGTGGCGCGGCTGTACTGCAGGTGTGAAATACGTCATACTTTTTCACAGGTGTTCGTATTATTTTGTACTCCATCTATATGTGGAACCTTTTCTCCACTACAAACCATGTACTGCTGCAAAACAGAGGTCTTTTGGAGTAATAGGTCCTTTGGAGTTATATCGGAATAATCCTTAGCATTAGATTAGATTGGAGATCATGGGCCCTTCGCGGCACCCCTGATCTCTCTGCGCGGCACAGACTTTGGGACCCCCTAGCCTAAAGCATTCTTCATGAGACGGGAAAAAACTCCGTTTAACTATGCTATATAAAAACAAAGAACAGTGAATAGCAGTTTATAAAAAAATAGACGGGCATCAATTGTGTTTTTAAACACGAGTAATTCATAGATGTATGATTATTGTCATATCATTAAAATTTATTAAAAGGCTTAGGTGATTAAAACAGTATCCTGTATTTGTTTAGGGGTCAATTATTACGACAAAAATCTGTACTCCCGTTTTTATTTTTTGTTGATGAAAGCATCAGACAAATCATGTATTTTAATTAATATTAACGTTTATGAAAAGCTGCTTGAATTAACTAATTTAAGTTCGAGTAAATATATATTTATCCAAATATATTTATTCAAAGCTTCATGCTGTGCTCAGAGGCTTCATACTTCGTTTACCAGACTACGTTACAAAAACATGTACGCTATGTTTTTAGATAATTAAAATTTACATCATTTTGCGATTGCAGTAGTAATATGATACTTTGTCCGTATCTAAACATTCTGTAATGGAACTTTTATTGAAAATAAGAATAGTGGTATTCTGCGTTCTACTTAAAAAGGATTAGAATTATCCATATTACAAAAGTTGATATTTTTTTGTCTTTTTTTAATTGACTTCCCCACGTTTTCCCCAAATCTCCCCTAAATTTTCGAATTAATTTAATTTTGCTGCCGTGGCTAAGATTTCACTCTTGCTTGTCTTTACCTTAATAAAACTATCCAATTAAGGGGACTCGGAACACATTTTTTTCTTAAACAAAGCCTATATTAAAATTATGGTATCATATTTGAATAAATCTGAATGATACAAAAAAATATTTCAAATTGCTAGCATTTTTATAATTTTTTATAAAAATTTGAGTTTTTTTTCAAAAAAATTCAATAATTTTTAAATTCCTACTTCTTTTTTAATTTTGATAATTGGATCTAGATTTTTTTACTGTTTGTTTATCATACCTAACAACACAAAACTACTGAGCGGATTTTAAATAAAAGGAGTAGATTAGGGTAAAAAATAAATAAAATATGGACGCATATGAAAAAAACGCTAGAAAATAGCACTTTTTTAGATTCATAATTTTTTTTAAATGTTTTTTTATAAATAACAAAAAAACAATCAGAAGATTTGATACATTGAGTATCAAGATCAATCAAAAAGATTTAAACCATTTGCTTAAGAATTTAGAAGCCTTAGCACTTAAAAGATAGGGAGAATTTGAAAAATCACAAACTGAGAAAAATGAGTTTAAAGATTTCATTTGTAGAAAAATCATATTAAATATAATCTTACTTCATGAAAACTTTTTTCCCAACAATAATTATTTGTTATTTAACATTATTTGTTTTCACAACAAAAATAAAAGCTAGAAACCTTAGTTTAAAAATTGAGATGAATAGATAAAGTGTTATCCACTCGTTAAATGCAGTAAAATTATCTTGAAATAGACAAATGCTGTAAATGTACAAAAATTAAGACATAATGCTTACTACTTACTTGTTATATATTTATAATAAGATGCACTACTGTCATAAATCCTAAATAATAATAAGCATAAACTCTAAAAATAGCTTAAGATATAAATTTTGAAAACACCAAATTTTAATATTTCAATTTCTAAATTTAATGAACAAGGCTCAATGACTTTCGAATAGATTTAAGTAGCCAGCATTATAAATAATTCCTTCTCTCTTCTTTTCTACACTTTCTCTTTTAGCTTTTGCCTTTTTTACAATTCTTCTTGCATGTTGATATTTATATCTAACATTTTTGGAAGTCTTTCTGTGCGTCACCCTGACTTTATTCCTAATATTTTATGAATTACTTTTAATGTAAAACTCACGCCTTTGTTATATTCACAAAGCACTTCTTTAACAGAACGATTTACATGTTTTTTATACACAAATGTGTCTTTCGTACACCTAGACCAAATCATACTATGCAAACTTTCATTTGCATTTTGAGTTTTGCAACTAATTCACTTTTATAGAAGTTCATTTGATGCCAGTCTTTGAAAAATAGGCAGTATTTTTGGCAAAAATTCTTCTTTAATTGGTGTTCCAACATTCAATTGATGATTTCCTGGTTTTGCACCTTTCGAACCTCCTCGTAAACATTGAAGCAGTTGAGATTTAAAAGGACATTTAAAGGGAAAATGAAAGATATGGGTCGTGAAAATTAACCAAAACTCCTTAAATATCTAATGTCGAAATGCCACGAAATTTGGGTGAAATGTTCTAGACATATAAAGGAATAATTTAGAATAAAAATATGAAATTCGTCAATTTTGTCATTTTTTGTCAAAATAAGGGGTACCGAGTCCCCTTAAGATTCTAAAATACCCGAGCTCGAAATTTTGTATTCATATCGGAGTCCCGCACACCATACTGTTAGTTCAGGCGCCAAGTGCACAGTTATAGCTATATCTCATAATTATTTGCATATATATATATATATATATATATATACCGGGTGTCCCAAAAATGACCGACGATTTGAAAAATCAATTAAAGAAAAACGGATGGTGATATAAATATACGGTTTACTGCATTCTGCTTAGGTAACCAGGGAATTTATTCTCACCAATTTTCAAAATTAGTTACAAAGTTCGTTAACAGATGGCGCTGCTGACTGGGAAAAACTATAAAACAATGTTTTCAAAGCAAGAAGCATACGCAAAGTGGCATGGATTGGCCTCCCTATTCGCCAGATTTGACGCCATGCGATTTTTTCTTTGGGGGTACTTGAAAGATCAGGTGTATCGTCACAATCCACAAACTGTAGACGAACTGGAACAATACATGTCTGCTGCTTGTCAGAACATTCAAACTGAAATGTTTGCACGGGCGTCTGCGAATTTTGACCTCAGACTGCGCCACGTTGTTGCTGCAAACGGTGGTTATTTAGAAAACTTTGTTTTATAGTTTTTCCCAGTCAGAAGCGCCATCTGTTGACGAACTTTGTAACTAATTTTGAAAATTGGTAAGAATAAATTCCCTGGTTACCTAAGCAGAATGCAGCAAACCGTACATTTCTATCGCCTTCCGTTTTTCTTTAATTGATTTTTCAAATCGTTGGTTATTTTTGGGACACCCGGTATATATATATATATATATATATATATATATATATATATATATATATATATATATATATATATATATATATATATATATATATATATATATATATATATATATGTATGTATATATATATATATATATATATATATATATATATATATATATATATATATGTATATATATATATATATGTATATATATATATATATGTATATATATATATATATATATATATATATATATATATATATATATATATATATATATATATATATATATATATATATATATATATATTTCAAAGATGTTTCCTGTTTAATAAATATCTTCCTGTAGAAATCCTCCCTTTCAATTCTTCACTTTAAGGAACATATAAAAAATATTCGTTAGCTACAGTTTCCCTTTTTTGTCTTTTCCCTACTACATTTCGAACACAGTCATTTCAATGATCATTTATCGCCTTTCATTTCCCCGGGGCTCTCCTGAACAACTAATGACTCGTGCTGTTCATTCACGTTTCGGTTGTTGCCTATTCTTATGAACTCTTTTTGCCTTAGCTGAAAGATACCTAAATGTATAGATGCATCAAGGATTATAGAAAAAATTCATTATGACAAAAAAACAAGCCTTTACGGATTGTAAATATAGTTCCTGGTAAAAGGTTTAATTATTTCATTGCTAAATGATGATTAGTGATGAAAAGGGAAATAAAAGAGCCAGATTTCACCCAGTCATTATATTCGTGATATGCCTAAGCATTTTGTCTACAGGTTTCTACATTAGAAATAAAAAATATATATTTGTGAAGATATCTTTGACACATTAACAGCCGACTTCTGTCAAAGGGGAAGCTAATATTTTAAAACAGGGGTTCTCAACCTTTCAGGTTCCGTGCCCCCCTTTGAACACTGATGTGAGGTCACGCTTACCTCCCTCCCCACACACACCACCAGCACCACCATATGTGGTCAATACAAGTAGTCCCATCGGAATTTGAAACTGAAGCTGTTTATTAAATGAAAATATAGAATAGATGATTTCATCCGCAAGATTCAATATTACTACACATATCTTAATTTGGAACATATTATCACTAGAACATATGAAATCAAAAAATTAAATACACATAAAATATATTTGAGGTAATCAAGGATCTAGGATGAAAGGCGATAAATGATCATTGAAATGTCTGTGTTGGAAATGTAGTAGGGAAAAGACAAAAAAAAAGGGGAAACTGTAGCTATGAATCTTTTTTATATGTTCCTTGAAGTGAAGAATTGAAAGGGAGGATTTCTACAAGAAGATATTTTAGACGATGTATATTGTATTCACAAAACTAAATTACATAAAATTCTTGTGTTTTAAATTTTCTATTTGACATCCCTTATTCTGAACTATCTTTCGACACCGCAATTTCCAGGATAATAATGCCTTTTGAAGTGTCAGAAGAGGTATTCTATCCCATTCCTCCTGAACAGCTTTCCAGAGTCCTGTAAGGGTTTTGGGACGACGTTTGGATAATGCAGATTTTAAAAGTCCGAAAGCACAAAAATCCATAGGTGATACATCGGGAGATTTAGTAGGGATATCAGTGAAGGGTATGGCCTTGATACCAGTTTTTTGTTCCATTTCTTTTAGGAAATTTACAGTGGATTTTGATGTGTGACTGCTAGCTTTGTCCTGATGGAGTCTCACAGATTGATGGCACTGTGGGTAAAGCGATGGTATTTCATTCAGAATAATTGGCGATAAAATATGTTCCTGTTAGTATTTGGAGTTAATCTTGACATTTTTTTCCACTCTCTTTATTTTTAACTTGCTATTATAAGAAAAACCAGCAACAATCATGAATCCCTTAGAAAAACTTTCTTTCGATTCTTTGAACCATGTACTTAAATTTTTTTCTCCCCTTTTATGATAATAAATGGCTCTTTTTTTGTTGCAATCATTTAAATACACCCATGATTCATCTATTGTGACAGTTGTTTTTCATTTTTCTTTGGATAAGTGTTTCTCATATAGAATTCTGCAGCGTGTCCTGCGTTCAGCTATATGATTTGGAAGAAGACGATGCACATTGCATTTTTTCGCTTTCTTAAGATTTAAATCAACGTTTATCATTTTGTTTACAGTGGACACCGAGCATTTTAATGATTTTGCAACTGTCCTTTGACTAGGGGGTTTTTCTTTTAACATTAAACAACGTACCTTTGCAATAGTCGAAGATGTCCGTTTTTTCCTTGGATACTTGTTTGGAATTTTTGTCCCACTTGAGGCTCCAATTTGACGTTTTTTTTCCTTTCTTGTTGACGATATTACCTATCGACGCTTTAGATATCACAAAACCATGACTCTCACATCGTTTTCGGATAACGGAGTATGCATATTTCTCTTCGGAAAGAGCATAAATATAGCCTTCGAACCACTGCTTTGTTAAAAACGTCATTTTTAATAAAAACAAAACTTTCAAGCCGCAGACGATAATTTTGACTTTTAAAAACACAGTACAATTGCAATTATTTCTTTTGCAGCAAACGATTTTTTATTACCGCTTACCAAAATCGTCTAAAAAATGTGCGACCAGCCTCTGTATTTATCTTATCCAGCTATAGCATATGTTAGAGCTATTTAAGGTTATATGCGTTGTTTTCTTATTTTTTGGTTATTAATATTTTCGAACAAGGAACGCTTAATTTTTTTTGCCAGTTTAAATAAATAATGTATCCATCCCCCCCTCTCTCAGAAGCTGTATACCAATGTCCTCTACAAACAGCGCTCAGCTTAACACAATTAATTATTACTAGTTGGTACCCGTCAAAACATGACAGCTAGATAGCAAATAAATGTACTAATACACAAATTATATTCAACACATCATTGCAAAATGTTGAAAATCATAATAATGCACAGAAGCAAATTAATGTGTTTAAGCAGCCTCGTGCTTAGTGAGTATCTAAAGCCAGATTTAAAAATGTCACTGAGCATGCGCAGAAAACAATTTTTTTATTGTAAATTATCGCTAATTAAACAACGTGAAATAAACAATTTCCATCAGGTTTAATCTTATATTTCACAAACATAATTATCATAAAAATAAAAATAAAATTGGCAGAGAGAAATTTAGATAGACTCCTCAGAATAAAGGTGTTTATGATTAAAACATGTCACTGAGCAGGCGTAGAAATAGCAGGTTTCTAAAGCCAGATTTAAACATGCCACTGAGCGTGCGCAGAAATTGATTTTTAACTGTAAATTATCTCTAATGAATAGAAATTGCGGCTACAAAAACCAAATTTGACAAATCTACAGATTACAATCTTTCGTTTAAGAGCAAAATGAAGTCAATGGATGCGGTAGTTTTCTCTCACGGACTGCCCAAAAAGTCGGCTTAGCAACTTAAATATATAGATTATTTTTATAGTTTAAAATTGTTGGATTTCACTAAGACCCTTACAGTAATAATTATTTCTCCACGTCAAAAAGACTTTTGCGGATCATATCTGCGAGTAATTTTCCGGAAATTACTCTCAGATATGTTGCTGATTAATAGCGCGTCGTTCCAAATGATTTTTTTCTTTAGCCGCTTTGGTAACCGCTTTGTCTTATTTTCGAGTTGGTGAGGAGGGTCTAATCAGTTTTTAATGGTATAATTTATTATTTAATTCTTTACTCTCATTGGATTAATCTCATCATTGGAAAATATTTCTTATTTGTTTTAAAAGAGAAAATCTTCTCTATCTTTAGCTAGTTAAAATTATAGGTGATTTTTCCTCCGAGTATTTGCAGGTTTTGTGGCTATTTTACTAAAATAAGATTTTTCTTTTGATCTCGGCCGAAACCGTTGTAAAGGCGATTTAACAAAACACAAATATTTTCTCGAAATATGCTTATTTTCTATTTCTTTCTAAAATGAACATTCGAGTACGCTGAAGGGAAAAGTTATGTATATAATATACTAGCTGAAAACTCGCACTTAGCTACGGAGTACATTCAAATTAAATACAACGGTCAATGTATGCAATTAATGCCAAAAAAAATAAATGAATATATATATATATATTTAATAAATACGACGATCAATGTATACAATTGATGTAAAATAACCGAGAAAATATACTTATAAAAAAATCGTAAGGGATATTTTTATAGACAAAATAATGTAGAAGAAAATATTCAAATTAAATGTAATGGGACATACTAAAGAATATAGTGCAGTTAATATAGTACAGTTTAAGGAACATAATATCTTTTATTGTATTTTAATATATTTTTGGATAATGTACAATCGTCTGCCGGATTAGCAAGAAAAAAAAATAGTTTTTTGTCTATTTAGTTGTTATGCACGTGACGATAAATTTATTTAAAGTACCAGAAAAATAAATCACGTGATCAGCATTTAATATATTAAATTCTAAAAACTAATCTTTAAAAATTCATCAAAAATCAGAAAATGGAGGTAAAGATTCGAAAAACATTTCATTTTAAAGGAATTTTTAGGATCTTTCTCGTGATATAAATTCTATAACCCTCAGATTATTATTTTAAATGCAAACTTAAAAAAAGTTACTAAAACAGCTTAAAATTTTAGTTTTAAAAAATCTAAGAAGAATTTTTCAAAAATATTTTTTAGTGCACCCCTACACTATAAGAAGAATCGCCATGCAAAATTTCAGCCCTTTAGGTCCAGCGGTTTGGTCTGTGCGTTGTATGTCAGTCAGTGAGTCGGTTAGTTACGGAACTTTTATATATATAGACTACTTAATTATTAAATTCAGTTATGATATTAATAAGATATTTTTAGACACTTACGTCATCGAAATGTATACAACTGAAGAATACATCTGTTTCTGTCACAGATATATTTTGATGACCATCAAGTGCATTATAAGCATTAGATGTGTTGATTAAATTAATTGCAGTTTAATTGATCATAAATATAGCATAGAACATATTTAGCATAGAACATATCAAAAATTGGCCTAATTAAAAATGTTCCATGCGCATTTCTTTTGCATATAATATGGTAATTTTTATTCACAGGATACCTTATAGAACTGACAATGAAACTTACTGCTTATTTTAAGCATTCATTAAAAATATATAGAGAAAAAAATAATAACAGTGAAAACACCCTTTTTATTACGCAAAATACCTATAAATCATCTTTTCAAATGCAAAATTTAGAAATTCTGAGCTACGAAGCATAATTTTTTTTCATTAAGATTTATTTCATATACAGTTAAGTATATAAAACTTAAATTTCAAAGCAATACGATAATTAGAAAGTCGCCTGGAGCAGTTTGAATACTCGTATGACATAAAAAATTTTATTTTGAGAAAACGCATTTAAAGTTATTGCTATTAGTAACCACATAATATGTAAATTAAATACAAATGCCTCTAACTAGGAAAGTAATCACAAAAATTAAAAATTCTTTTTGCAACACATTCCTACTCGTCCGTAGTTTCACAATTCAATAAAATAAAAAAAAAATCGAATTTTTGGACAAATTTCCCAATTTTGAAAGTCCACTGTTCCCTTAAGTGGCTAAAGCAGTGTCCTGCATTTGTTTCCGAGGCGAATTATTACTACATAAAAATGTGCTCTTGTATTAGCTTTCTATTAATGGAAGCATCAGACAACTGAGGTGCATAAGTCATGCATTTTAATTAATATTAATACTTATGCAAAGGTGTTTGAATTAAACACCAGAATTATATTAATTCAGAATTATAATAATACTGAAGCTCTGCTGAAATTAGATTGAAGGGTTTCAATTTTGTGACAATTGGTTTGTAATCAAGCAAGTTTCTGAAACGTAATCCACAAAAACCTAATTTATGCTCATGCTATTTACATAGTTAACGTTTCCGAAATTTCTTCGTTCTCACGCGAGGGCGATAAAATGCGACTCATTTAGTCTAGACTGCAACATATTTTCAACCTGTTGTTTCACCAGCATTAACATGCTGCGCAACGTTTAAGAGCTTTCACTGAAACTAATTATTATTTCTTCCAAAATAAAGACACGTACTTTTAAATGTTGTAACGGTTAAAAGCATCATGCATAATGAATTTGTAATCACGTATTATAGTGTTTTATAAAGAAATATATTTGTTTGAATTTAAAATAATTTTGTATATTTTTCAGCGTATACTTTATTCGTTTGTACTTATTCGGGACCACTATGGTATGCGTTGAATTAAACATTCATCATGTTGATTCTCTTTTGAATACTTGTCTACCTACTAGTACTAACAGATTCTTTTAAGTTCACTGTCTCGTTTTCGATAACTATTTTCCTATAAATATAGAATAAAAAGAAATTCAATCTAAATTTTTTCTTTTAAAAATTCTTACATAAAAAAGGCGTTAGTAATTGCTATCAAGTGGTATATGCATTTAATGGTACATAGTGGTATGCGAATAAGTGAATGATGTCAACTGAGTTTATTTTCCTCTTTTTAAAAATTAACTTAATGCTATCCATCACGCTCCTCATCGGAGTAAAATTATGCCTAATTTATGAGTCACCGAACAGCTATGAAATAAACGTATTTTAATTTTTGAACGTAATATTACACGCAAATTGTTATTCAAAAGTACAAGCATTCCGTATACGTATGATCAAAGCATATGCATCAGAAATGCATTCATATTTTTAAATAATTTCATTTATCTAAATAGGTGAATTTGAATACACAATAGTGTATTGTAAGCCTGCAGTCTATTGCAGGCCTGCCAGCACTCACTGTATGGCCCGCGAAGCTCTTTTATTTATTTATTTATTTATTTATTTATTTGAACTAAGGGGCTTCGCCCCTAGGCTCGCTCCTCTGTTATGGCTAATAGCGAGATACATAGGGGTGATTCTCGGGCAATTTATGAGATCCATTTACTGTTCCATTTACTGTTCTCCGTCCATTTACTGTTGTCACCCTTATTGCGAAGGGCGTTTCATCACTGTTGAATTATCAGCTTTAAAATTCAATTAAAAATCGAAAATTTAAGATGTAGACTTGAAATGCGGTTTATATGAATAAGAAAGCTTTCAGCTTCCAGATGATGTAAATATTTTCTTTGTGAGATAAAAACTCGAGGAGCGTCGATATTACATCCACATAGGGGACGATATTTCTTGAAAAACTGTGTTTCATTTTTTGATGAAAATATTAGTCTGTTTTAAAATATTTTTAAACAAATGAGGTCTAGTTTGAAAGAGAAATGTCTGTTGTTTTAGATTGTAAAAAGATCAAAATTCTACGATCATTTTTTGGCGAGTTATCGTAATCTGAAGATGAAAAAGTCAATATTTTCCACATAAAACATAAAATTTAAAAAAAACTTAAAGTCCGACGAAGATGAGACATGTCTTACTTTGGTCCCCCCATTTTTCTGCATCCACTGGTATCGCTATCAACCCTATACACCTAGCGGTTTCGGAGGAGATAGGGTGATAAGCTTTTGACAGCGGCAGCGGGAGTTACTTTTTTTTAGAATAGAGAGAAACTCATAATATTAAAAATAAAAAAAAAACACGGAATATTATTTTGAGATTTTTAATATTACGAAAGAAATATATATGTAATGAATCTTGATATTTATATAATTTTAAAATAATTAACAAGTTTTTGTTAGATAAAATATTTTTCGCTTTCCCATCTAACCCATTTTTATTTATTTATTTGCGGCCCACAGCAGCTTTATATGGCCTTCATCATTTCGAGTTGTGCAGTCCTGGTATGGCATATTTCATTAAAAATTTTTATTTATTCGGAACATATTTAGTCGCAGTAATAAATGAATGCATGTAGGGTTGAATATAATTCAATTATCTTTTTTTTTTGGAGGAGGGAGGGGGGGGGGAAGGCTGTAAGATTGTTCAACAATGGTGTATTTTTCTCCTAATCCTAAGTATACCCTTCATGTATTATTGATAAAATTACTTTAATAAATAGTATTATACTACTATAAATAACTAATTGTGAAGAACTTTTTACTAAAGGTAAATAAATATTTAACTCAATTAAGAGAAAGTATATAATATACATCATGCAATTTGTATATCCTTTCACATGCGCTAAATTTTGCTATCATATAATTTCAGAGTGTAAAAGCTCGCTTCTAAAAAATAAGAATGAAATTTTAGTGCAAAAATAAGCTTTTTACCCACAGTTTTCAAATAAAAAGAGAAAAATATATCTGGCATAGATAAAAGCATATAAATGAACAAAATAAACTGTTTTTATGGTGAAAAATATTTTGAGCATAACAAACTTTTAATTAAGAACTTTCAGTGTTAAGGAAAGGGATACATTGCATCTTAATACAAGAACTTAGTTTTACAAAATATTTTCGTAAACTTTAGTGACTAAAGTTTACGAAATTATTAAAAAAAAACTTTTATGTGCACCTTCAATTTTCAAAATTTAGTTATAAAATTTTTTTAATGCATTTTATGCATTATCAAGTAAGAATCTTTTCTGCAACTTATATATTTTCCTTTAGAAAACCCCTGTAACTTTTCATATTGACTTTTGAACTTCAAATTGCTGACTAAGAAGGTGAAGTCAATTCTCTACGAGTTTCTTTTAAAAGGTCAGTTACTCATGTTTAATTTATTTCTCTTAAGCTTAAAGAAATAAAGGAGACTCGCAGTTTTAAAAGAAATTTAACAGCAAAATAAATTTAAAAAAGCATTATTTTCGAAATTCAATAATGTTTAATTTAAATGAAATTTATAATACAGTATAAATTGTTATAACATTGGTAGTAATCTAAACATGGTAAATTCATTATTTCTACGAGATAGGATGGCAAGAAATTGGTTGAAAGTAGCATATTACTTTATGCTATATTTTAAATTTTATTATGAAGGAAATAGGTCAAGTTGCATTTAAAAATGTGTTATATTTTTACCCTTCAAAGGAAATATGATGTCCTTGCAGCAAAAGTTAAACTCTGTTTTGTAAGAGGCATATATATATAATATATATATATATATATATATATATATATAGATAGATAGATAGATAGATAGATAGATAGATAGATAGACAGATAGATAGATAGATAAATAGATATTGTATATATTAGAAAACAAATATTATGCACAAAAGTAAATGAAGTGTTATAGAAATGCCATAATCAAATGTTTAATACATGTTTATTTTACATATCTCACAACTTTTTTTAAAGCGTAGAGAATAACTACTCTATGTACATTTTACATAACGCATTGTGGTTGATTTCAAACTTACGAAATATTTCACTTTGATTGTGCATATTGCTGTCTACATGTAGAGAACTCTAACTTAAACAATAAATGAGAAGTAAATACTCAGAAAAGTTTGTGAAATAGCTTCAGATTAAATAATTATTTAATCAATTTTACATTACAAAATTATTTAATCAATGTATGTTACAAAATTAAATAATTATTCGGAGCATTTTCTAAATTTCCTTTTAAACTATTTTTGTAGGAGCAGAATGTTTTTCAACGCTCTTTTGAACTTGCAACTTTTAGTTATTAAAATTTTTAAGACAGTATACATATGATTCCTGCATATATAAGAACAGTTTTTCTTTCTTAATCGCTGTATGTCAGGAAATCAAAATCCCAACGGAACTCTAAATTATTTAAAGAGTTTATAGGTCTCACTGAATGCAAAATTTATTATGTTTAATTTAATTCTTAAAATATAATAAATACAATTAATTACACCATTATACTCGTGCATTTATATAACTGCAGGATATAATTGCACCATTGAGATATAACAATTGCACACAAGATATAACAATTCCTTTACATTATTCGATCACAAAATATAACTTAAGATCATATCAACTTGTAAAACTGAGTTAAATATCATTTGCTTGTCATTGGATCAATTTAAGTACTTCAATATGTAATTGAATTAATTTATTTTAATTGCTGCACGAGGAATGTACATATATGTAAATTAATTATGTTAAGACAGTCGTATAGATATATCTTTAAAGTTATTATTTAATTTTTGTTTAAATAAATTTCTGCTTTTTTTCACGAAAAAAAGTACTAAATGTCGTTCATCGCTCGC
Organism: Dolomedes plantarius; assembly: GCA_907164885.2. Taxonomy (NCBI): domain Eukaryota; kingdom Metazoa; phylum Arthropoda; class Arachnida; order Araneae; family Dolomedidae; genus Dolomedes; species Dolomedes plantarius. The sequence continues at coordinate 35,984,329 of OU015497.1, forward strand.
ATCAAATCATGGGATTTGCACACACATATTTACACAATCAATACGCAGACACACAAACTGTTTCTTACCTGCGCGAGGAAAGTTTCTTGTCCTGACGTATACATGCGCTTGCTTTAAACAACAGAAGATCGGAATAGTTCCGCGCCGAGCTGCGAGCCGTAGAAGCATTTACCTGCGACGACCCACAATGCTTTGCGAACTTCGACTTTTTTGCTGACTATCGGAGGGCATTTTCTTTTTCGGTCGCAAAACTTTTTTTCATTATGGCAGTAGCAAGAAAATTTCAGGGGATTTGAGGTGAAAGATATAATTGATTATAAATGATTTACAGTAGTCCCTTGGGTATTTGGGGGTCTTGACAGAGTTTAATCGTGTTTTACGACTGTTTCATTATTGTTAGATTCCTTTCTTTTTCAGAAGTTACTTCTGTTGCATGGGTTCTTTGAACTACTGAAAATGATGGAATGGTTCGAAGAAAATGTTGCTTCTAATTTCTTTCGACAATGTATTTTTTTAAAGAAAAAGGTATGTAAAAAAAATGTGAACAAGTTCAAGATCATGTTTAGTAAAAATAAGTTTTCTAGTTAAATGTCCTGTAACCTGGTTAATGCTTTATCTATCCGATTTCTTAGAATTTTTAACCGGTGAATTCATCATGAATAGAATAAGTTTAGGATATAAATTCTCTGTAGAAGATTTTCAGATTTTGTTCTTATTTCTGACAAACAATATAATTTAAAACGTTTCCATTAAAAAATTGAGGAAAATTTCAAAATTTCAAAATAAATAAATAAAAATGAATAAATAAATATTCTTTAAAACCTTAGATATTTATTTTTTAATTATATATATATATATATATATATATATATATATATATATATATATATATATATATATATATATATATATATATATATATATATATATATATAAGGGGTGCAACGTAGATCTACCTCCTCGTGGTGCACCCTGGGTAACGCTAAGTGATCTACATTTCTGGCATTATGTGCTGCTCTGAAAGAGGATTTTCCGTGAAGGTCCTTCAGTGGAACGCAGGTGGTCTTTGCCAAAGCAAGAGAACTGAATTAATGCAGTCTTTACGGGATCATGATATTGACATTTTTACAGTGATGGTAGCAAATCTTACACCGGAAAAACTACAGTTCTTTCCCTTTAATGGTTATGACCTTTTTATTTTCCCCAAATCAAGACAAATAGCTAGTGGCATTTTAACCGGTGTAAAGAAGGGACTTCTGGTCAAATTCAAAATAATCAAGGACATGAGTCATAGTTCGGACAAAAGTGAGGTTACACTTTTGGATGTGTGGAAACACAACACACACTTTAAAATATATGCTGTATACAATCCTCCGAACAACAAACCAAGTATTACTTACCTCAATAACTCATCAAAGGCAATTCTGATAGGAGATTTTAATGCCCATTCTCCAACATAGGGTTACCAGGATGTAAATGACCCTGGCAGAGAAGTGGAAGATCTTATAAACTCCTCTACGTTCGAATTGGTCTATGACCCCAAGGACTTAAAGACTTTTTTGCACTATAATGGAAAATCTTATAATCCAGATCTTTTACTCGTTTCATCAGATATATCCCCTAATACCAAAAGACAAGTTCTAGATGACCCTGGTTCAGGATATCGACAGGTTATATCTGACGTTACTTTTTCTACTCCAGATCAGAATCTAGGAACATCAAAAACGTCTTGTAATTTCAAAAAAGCTAATTGGAACGGATTTAAAGAGCTAACGGACCATGCGCTTGGTCCCAACAAAATAGATTGGAAAGCTGGAGTTGATTCATCTACCCAACTTATTACAAATAAAATTATCGAATGTGCCAAAAAATGTATTCCAAGAGGTAAAAGCAAAGCATATAGATTGTTCTGGACAGAAGAACTTAAGACAATAAAGGATAAAAGAAACAGACTCCGGAAAAAGGCAGAAGTAACAGAACGTCCAACCGATCTTCATGGCGTAGACAAGCCGCGCTTTTTAAGAAAGCTGTTCTCTCAGAGAAAAGAACATGCTTTAATAACTTTATCTCCAAAATGAACTTCCAGAGAGATGGGAAGAGAACTTTTAAGTTCCTTGCAAATATTAAAAATGGCAATATCAGTACCGCAAAGAAACCATTTATAATCAATGATATGACCATTTCGTCATATCCAAAAATTGCAAATGCATTTGCACAACATTTCTCTGATATTAATCAAAAATCTAAGTATTGCAATAAACAATCCAAAACTTTGAAAAAGACTTTTAAATCTATTTGCAGTCCGACCTCCTCGCCCCAGCCCTCCCTGCCAATTTTCTCTGATCAAATTACTTTTGATGAACTCTCTACGGCTTTAAACCACTTAAAAATCAATAAATCTCCAGGTGAAGACGCTATCCACGCCGAATTCTTGCTACACCTGGAATCACGAGCAGTGGAGACTATCTTAAAGCTGTTTAACCTTATATGGATCTCTGGCTGTGTCCCTTCTTTGTGGCGCAGATCTATCATAATTCCAATCCATAAAAAAGGGAAAGGACAAGGGAGATTTTAGGGGTTATAGGTCTATCTCATTAACAAGTATCCTATGCAAAACCATGGAAAGAATAATTGCAGGGAGGCTTAACTGGTATATCGAATTCTGTGGCTTTGTGGCCAATGAACAAGCAGGATTTAGACAATTCTGATCAACTAACCAACGTGTCGCTCTCCTTAGCCAGACGGTAAAGGATGCTCTGGACAAGAAACGCATTCTCTCAGCTGTTTTCGTAGACTTAAAATCTGCCTATGATAAGGTTTGCAGGGAAAGCCTTTTGTTGAAGATGCATAATATTGGTATCCACTCGAGTATGTTTCATTGGTTCAGAAGTTTTCTCGGCCAGCGTATCTGTAGAGTACGCTTCGAAAATTGCTTCTCGCATTTCAAGAATCTTAAAACTGGTCTCCCCCAGGGTGCCGTCACAAGTTGTTTACTCTTCAACATTTATATAAACGATCTTATTATTGACCTGCTGAAGATAAGTAATGTCAAATGTCTACTTTATGCAGATGATTTGGTTATCTGGACCGAAAACCCTAAAAATCAAGCTATACTACAAACTGAAACTACCTTAAATCAGGCTTTAAATAAATTAAGTGATTGGTGTCATGTTAATAATATGGAAGTTAATCTAGAAAAAACTGTTTATCAAACTTTTTCCCTCACGCACGAACCGATCACGCTGAACTTATTTTACCAAAACTTCCCTGTTCTTCAGACCACCCACTTCTCCTACCTGAGTGTTGTTTTTGACCGAAAACTGACATGGAAAGAGCACGTTAAAAATATATTGGAAAGAGCTACCAAGAGGCTTACTTTAATGAAAAGAGTCGCTGGCTCTAAGTGGGGATGCTGTAGAACAACCTTGGATTTGACTTATAATTCCTATATTATGCAACTTATCACTTATTGTTCCGAACCTTTGGTGGCGGCAAGTAAACAGGTTTTGGATTCCCTGGAAAGATTCCATAACCAAGCCCTTAGGCTTATAACGGGAGCTGTAAAGACAACCCCGATTGATGCACTTTTGATATCCACCCAACATTTGAACATCAAATCAGTTATAGAAGAGAGGGCACTTATTTTATGGGTAAAGATTGAAAGACTACCAGATTGTCTTCCCTTGTGGAATAGCCCTTTGTCATCATCTACACGGAACCTTAAAACCCAAAATGGTTTCCTTCAGAGAGTTTTTGAGATGAGAGAACAACTAGAATTGAACTGGAAGAAGGAAAATCTTATCAAGTCACAATGTCCTACTGCTCTTAATGATCTAATTGAAAACCATAGAGAGGTTGCGTTGCAATGGGTGCCAGCGCACTGCGGACTCCTGGGAAATGAGGCAGCTGATTCTCTGGCAAAAAAGGCAACCGAAATTGCACAAATAACAGATAAACCAATCCCTTTCTATACCGCCAAACGTTTAGTTGAAAAATCTATTAGAGTGAACTTTTGGAATAACACAAAGGAGGCCTAAATAAAGTTTTTTTGTATTAATTTTTACAGTGGTTAAAGATAATACACATAAATGGGATTTTTAAAGAATTTTGATTCCTTGACCATTGATAAAAATTTCTTGGAAATTTGTGTGAGATTTCAATGTCACATCAGTGCAAAAATGAAAGAGATGGGTTGAACCAAAGAACAACAGTTGTTATTTCCACTTAGCATCACTTAGCATGTATTTCTCATATGTATCTCATAACTGTTATGTATGTATCTCATAACTTGAAACGCCTCAAGTTGTAACAAATAAATATATTGTCTCATGCCACCTGAATTAGACACAAAATCTGATGAATTCTTTTGAAATTATTATGAAGATAAGTAGAAACATTTAAATAACTGCTTCGTTCATATTAATTCAGTTTCATGGGAAATTTTAAAGTCCTAATTTTGAAATTTTAAATCCCTGTACATTGAACTCCCGAAATTTATCTTATGTATAGGCTGAACTTCGAACTTATAACTGAAGGAAAAATAGTCTAGATGAAAATTGAATTTTATCAAATAGTTACAATATGGAAACTGAACTCCCCTGGAAACTGTATTAATTAAATTTTGCTTAATACAGTTGATCTAGTTCGGGAATTTTTGTATTCATTTCTCCATTTTAGATGTTGAAAAACAACACTTTTTGGACATTGCTTTACAACTGGCTAATTTAAAATTTAGCTAACATCCTAATTCTTCTATTCAAGTTTCCTCAAATTCTTTCCGTGATTTCACAGATTTCAGTAAATTATACAGATCCATTGAAACTTAAGACCATCTTCATAGTCGTCAGGTATTTTGATAGCAATCGGTAATTCACTGATGGCAATTTAAAATGTTTCCCAAATCCTTTGTTCATTTATCTTTATCTTATAAGTGAATAAAATAACAGACGAAAGTTTTGCAACTGGCTAATTTAAAATTTAGCTAACTTCCTAATTCTTCTATTCAGGTTTTCCTCAAATTCTTTCCGTGAGTTCAGAATGTAACCACTCTTAGTGTTTAATGCTTGTATCTTACCTTTGGGGAGAAAACTGCTTCAAAATCATTTCATATCATTTCAAAGTCATGTGTAGAATTTACTGAACTTATGAATGAATCGAACGTAGAGTGAATGTGACGAGCATATGAGTGAATCATTATGAAAACCGCCCTGGCTAGGTTTATCTAGCATGCAGGGAGAGAATCCCTACTAATTTATTTTAGAGAAATATCCAGAACATAGTTTCAAATTAGAGTATAGTTTCAAAAGTTACGGCAGAATAATTCAGATAATAAAATAAAATTACTTTTGTACGAACTCATTGAAGTCTTCTTTTAGAAATTTTTAAAGACATGTAAATAGAAACGCAAGTTTAGGGTGTGTGATTTTTATATGGTAACTTACCATATATTATAATGGTATGTAAGGATTACTCCCTATTCAACAAATAAAGAAGAAATGCAAATTTTATCATACAATTCCGAAACTATAATGAAATCTTTTTTTAAATGGTTTGAAACTACAGTGAAATTGTTATTAATAACTATATTAATAATTTTGGTTGTACTATAAAGAAATCGCTGATCTGAGAATAGTTGTATTTTTTTTTCTCTGTTTTGGAAAAATGAATGAAAAATATGGTTTCCTTAAAGTTTTGTTTAATTCAGAGGAAAATGTACATAGAACTTGCAAAATATTCGATCTTCATGACTTTTTACCTGATTTAGTAAATTATAAGATTGTTGGTATTAAACTCCGGATATTCTATATCCTGGTATCTTGATTACGAAGGCAATCAAAATTATTTTTCCTGATTTTTCATCTTATTATTTTTTAAAGTATTGTCAAAGGCCTCCACGGTTGCAATTTCCTCAGTTCAATACTAATAAATTCCTTTTCGTTTATATATATATATATATATATAAAGCAATCTCTGCCTACAAATAAATCCTACGACTTTCTTATCGTTTAAACCTAGAAAATATTTCATTCAAGTTTATATATTATGTAGATTAGGTGCGTTAATAATTGATATACTAAGTTACATATAATTAGCACGGAGTATCATCCTAAAGGACGAAATAAGTTTCCGATCAAAATATATATATATATTTGTCTACCGTGTTACTTCGCTTGCATTTAATTACTGCGGATGGGAAAAAAATCAGGAAACGGATTTATACATAGCTGTTTGCTTACTCTTCTCATTAAGGTAATGATGGAAATATTGAACGGCACTTCGTGAACGGCACTCATGAGAATAACGCGATTAATGGTAAATTCTTTAACGATTCATAAGATTTTTTTCTTGGTGATGCAGGTAATTTCTCTCTTTTTCATAAAACAACCTTGGGAACCACCGGAGTCTCATAAAGACTTAGGTAAGATTATAATTCTCGTTCCCCAAAACATATTTTTTTTTGCATATTGATACACTAACTATTCAAATTATTATTTATACCATACTAGCTGAATACCCGTGCTTCGCTACGGAGTACATTTTAGGATAATTACAATGAAAAAATAATTAAATTGCTTTTTAGAGGATTTCCTTATAAACAATTTTTTTCTTCATTGGGCAGAACTAATATTACCAATTTCGTCCGCGAACTTACGCGTGAGCAAACTATGTAAAACGCGATCGTGGGAGAAACAATTTTCTCTTAAATTTACGGCAGCATATTTTAAAGTTTGGCCTTGAAACTTATTTATCGTCATGGCGAAGCATGTTTTGAGGGGAAATTGCAGTTTTATATATGCTTCCACCTTAATTAGTCTAGTGGTTAAATTTTATCTTTTACTGATTTATTTCGTTGTCTTGCACGTGACGCAAAATTAATTTGAAGTATCACAAAAAGAAAAGAAATCTCGTAATCAGCATTTAATAAATTAAATTCTAAAAATTAATCTTTAAAAATTCACCAAAAATCAGAAGATGGATAAAGGTAAAGATTCGAAAAAAAGATTTCATTTTAAAGGAATTTTTTTATGATCTTTCTCGTAAAGATCTTTCTCGATATAAATTTTATAACCCTCAGATTATTATTTTAAATGTAAACTTTAAAGAATGTTACAAAAACAGCTTAAAAATTTAATTGTTAAAACAATCTAAGAAGAATTTTTCAAAAATCTTTCTTAGTGCACCCCTGCACTATAAGAAGAATCGCCATGCAAAATTTCAGCTCTGTAGGTCCAGCGGTTTGGTCTGTGCATTATCTATCAATCAGTTAGTCAGTCACGGAACTGTTATATATATACACTGCTGGCCACCCAAATTGCAACACCAAGAAAGACAAGAGATATCGCAACAAAATTTATTTTGTAGATAACATGTTGACCAAGTATCAAATGATTAAATTTATAGACTTCTGTGAAGTGTGGTTCCTGCCAAAATCAGTAGCCAGAGTAGCCGTCATTGTTGGAGATCACCGCTGCCACACGCCTCGGCATTGATTCAAAGAGACTTTGGATGAGTTCTTGGGGTACAGCAGACCAAGCAGCTTCCACACGTTGCCAAAGTTGATCGGCTGTGGCAGCTGGGGATGGAATCTGGATCAATCGTAGAGCAACCATGGACCACATGTTTTCTATCGGCGAAAGATCCGGAGAGCGAGGCGGCCAGGGAAGCAATTCAAGCAATTCTGGCGATTGACGAAGAACCGTTGGACAATGCGTGCCACGTGTGGTCGCGCATTATCCTGTTGAAATATGGCTGTGGGCAAGCCCTGAAGGTAAGGAAGGACAACTGGCTCCAACACCTCGGAGATGTAGCGCTGGCTGTTTAAAGTACAGGCAATGCGTACTAGAGGTGTGCGAGAGTGATATCCAATACCGCCCCATACCATAATACCCGGTGCAGGACCAGTGTGGCGGTGCATAACGCAGCTGTTCAGCATCCTCTCTTCACGGTGTCTCCAGACTCGAATGCGACCATCGTGGTGTTGCAGACAGAAGCGTGACTCGTCAGTAAAGACAATTTCATTCCATTCTGCCGTCCACATCCTTCTGTCATCGCACCATTGGCGGCGGAGACGTCTGTGGTTCTGCGTCAAGGGTAGACAAAGCAATGGACGTCTTGCGGACAGACCACTCTGCTGTAAATGGCGTCGAATGGTACGCGCAGACACTGGATGATGCGTTACAGACTGCATGTGCTGTTCTATGGTTAGTGATGTGACTGAGCGATCCGTCACTGCCATGCACACAATTTGCCTGTCATCACGTGAAGTGGTGCGCTGTGGTGGATGCGATCGAACACGCCGGTCCGTCGTACCCTCCTGCATCCAACGATCACATATCCGAATTACAGTTGTTTGGTTTCGTCCAACATGACTACCGATTTCCCTGAAAGATAATCCACAATCTCGGTAGGCCACTATCCTTCCTCTGTCAAACTCGGATACTTGATCAAAAGATGATCGCTGTTTTCGACGAGGCATAATTGATCGTTTTTATGAAAAAACCACAAGAAAAACACAATTGCTGAACTTGAAATCGTCGAAATCTCCAAGCCTTAAATAGCGCTTTGAAGTGGCGCCACAGGCGCGCGTGATGTGAGTCTGCGCTGAAATTCTAATCATTTGCATATCTCACCTCCGCTAATGCATGTTGTAAATTTCATGTTATTTGCATGTTTCCTTCAGGGTGTTGCATTTACAGTGGCCAGCAGTGTATATATATATATATATATATATATATATTTATATATATATATATATATATATATATATATATATATATATATATATATATATATATATATATTACTTTAAGTGTTGTTGTTGTTGTTTCTAATGCCCCCTGGCTTGGAATGTATTCTAGACCAGGTCCATGTAGAATAGCGGCCCGAGGGGTGCGGCTCCAGTTTACAATAGCACCACAAGGGTCGGAGTCCGATTTAGCCAGGTGCCACATCAATTTTGACTCCCCCCAGGGGCGGCATCTGGGGGGACCGTACCCTCATCCACCCGCTCTGACCCCATAGAAGGACTTTCATGGTCTACGGATTTAACGTGCCCATATCCGGCCTAGACACGGAGGTATTTGATGACGCTTGTCCGACCACCCTGAGTACCGAAAGCAGACACGCTACCGCTAGGCTACCTCGAGCCCTTTAAAAGTGTAGATGATAACAACAGGAATTAAAATTTTCTTCAAGCTGTTTGTATAATATGGATAGTGAAAGGATAATTGAGTTAAAAGAAAGTCTTATCGTTAGTGCACTACTCAATTCGTCGACTCTCTCAGTTCCTTTCTCGAAGATGAAAAAAAAAGCAAAATAAAAAAGTTTAAAAAAAAGGATCAATATTTACGCCCATATAAACAGTATTTAAACAAGTAATATATAAAAAAAAATTTAAAGTCAATTCCTACTTAGGTCAACAAAGAAAAATTTGAGTGTGAACTAATAGTAGGAATTGAAAAAAGGATTGCCTGCCAGAACCTTGCCTACTGTGCGAGATTAGGAGGGGGGGGAAAGAGAGAGAAAAAGTTTATCAGGTTGGGGATTCGATCCCGCAACCTACGGGACGTGAGAAGCCCGCGATACCGCTGTGCTACCGTTTACACAGTAACAAGAAGGAAATTACTATTCAAGAGCAAGAGACGCTCTAGGTCTAAAGCTAAAATTTATTAATTAAATTTAATTACTGAATTAATATTTGAAAAACTGTATTAACATCAAGTGTCATCCACTACAAGTTTAAAAAAATGTATTTGAACTTGAGTGGATGAATAAAAAGTACTTTTATTAACGATTGAAAATTTGAACAAGATATATATGGTCTAAAACTAAAATTGATTAATTAAATTTAATTAATGAATTAATATTGAAAAAACTTTATTAACATCAAGTGTCATCCACTACAAGTTTAAAAAAAATGTATTTGAACTTGAGTGGATGAATAAAAAGTACTTTTATTAACGATTGAAAATTTGAACAAGATATATATGGTCTAAAACTAAAATTGATTAATTAAATTTAATTAATGAATTAATATTTGATAAAACTGTATTAACATCAAGTGTCATCCACTACAAGTTTAAAAAAATGTATTTGAACTTGAGTGGTTGAATAAAAAGTACTTTTATTAACGACTGAAAATTTGAACAAGATATATATAGAGAGAGTGTGAACTAATAGTAGGAATTGAAAAAAGAAACAGACTTTGTTAAGGATGTCAGGTATGTCTCAAAAAGTTTTCCTTCCTAAATATCAACGATAACAATGAATCAATACCTGCAACATCTTAATTTCAGGAGCTGTAGATCAGAAACTTCTGTTGCGGGTTTTAAACTGGATAGACGTCAAATGAATCAGGTGGGAAGAACGTTGCATGCAACTCCCCTTCAAATGGACGTAAAAGAGTGTTTGAATTAATGAACACTTCTTGCCTACCACTCTTTAAGGAATTTTAAAAAGGCACAATTTAAAATGCATTGACTTCTGTCGATGGAGGCATAGAATGTTAGCAGTGAATTAGTAAATTAAAGTGTTTTCAGTAAACACGCCTCGTTCATTTAGAAAAATAAAGGTAAACATCTTCCCCATATTTCCGTTGTTTTATTTTTTGTATTTCAGTCATATTTTAAAACACGGGTAATATTAGTGGTGTAGGATCAAAGCCAGCAATCCCCATTTTTTGGAAAAATTGAGTTAAGGATCATATTATTTCTGGAAGGTGATTTTTCGTGACGATCCCTTTTTCTCCTTTCATACTTAACCAAAATCGATAACGAGGTACCATTTTAAAGATGTTTTCCCGCTTCTGCCGAATTGTCAATTTAGAATTAATTACACATTGTATTGTTTGTCTAAAAATTGACTTTTGGCCCTAGAGTTCTTTCCCTCGTGAATCGACCATGCGTCGATACGGCACGGTCAAATATTATGTACAAAGAGGTTTTGTAATGTAAATATCACATTTTTCTCTAGTTTGTGTTATACTTAATTTTTAATATTGTCTACAAATGTGTTTTGACGTGTACATATCTCATGCTCCCCTGTTTTGTGTTATGCTTCACCTCTAATATTGTGTACAAATGTGTTTTGTAATCGGTTTTGTATTATCCTCATGCACCACTGTTATTTGACAAATAAACAATAGCTACAAATCAACCAGTTCTTTCATCCTACTACAAACCACCCACCTCGCTATAAAGTTAATCGTATTTTAATCGCATACGAAATTTTCGCACGGACCACCTAGTACCTTTTTTTCAATTCCTACTATTAGTTCACACTCTCCCTATATATATCTTGTTCAAATTTTCAATCGTTAATAAAATACTTTTTATTCATCCACTCAAGTTCAAATACATTTTTTTTAACTTGTAGTGGATGACACTTGATGTTAATACAGTTTTTTCAAATATTAATTATTAATTAAATTTAATTAATCGATTTTAGTTTTAGACCTAAAGAGTCTCTTGTTCTTGAATAGTAATTTCCCTCTTCTTACTCTGTAAACGGTAGCACTGCGCGGGCTCCTCCCGTCCTGTAGGTTGCGGGATCGAATCCCCAACCTGACAAACTTTTTCTCTCTCTTTCCCCCCCCCCCCCCCTCCTAATCTCGCACAGTAGGCAAGGTTCTGGCAGGCAATCCTTTTTTTTCAATTCCTACTATTAGTTCACGCTCAAATTTTTCTTTGTTGACCTAAGTAGGAATTGACTTAAATTTTTTTTATATATATATTACTTGTTTAGTATTTCAATCAGTTAAAAGCGAATTTTTTTGCAAAATGGCCCACTAATAAAAAAAATAAATATGTAAATTTTTCAAAAGGTTATCTCAAATTTATATCTTTAAAAAGGCACAAGATATACTTCTTTGCCCTTTACCGAAAGAAAAGGTCTGGTGGAGTCTGTTAGTTTTGATACTACACCACTCATATGATGTCGATAAAAATAAATGATCTTGCAGAAATATTGCAACAGAAGAGATTTTTCTGCATTGTGTTGGAGTATTATTAGAACCATACTTGAGACTTGGGCCAAGAACAGTAATTTCCTCTTATAATTACTTGTTTATTGATATATTTAGTTTTTACTGGATAACTGTGAAGCCACTCATATCATAGCATTACTTTTTATCTTTTGATGACTGTTTCAAAAATAAAATTTATAAAAAAAATCTATTAAAAGCTCTTCTCATTGCTTATTCTGGCATATTTATGAATTTTAATAAATAAGATGTTTTTAATTTTAAATAAAAATTGTGTAATACTTTGATGAGGATTTAATTATAACAATAATGGAACTGTCGGTTTATAAGAATGTTGGTTTTACTTCTTTAAGAACTCTGACATTTTTTCCCCAATTTGCGAGCAATGTTGAAATATATTTTGGACATTTTGTACTTTGCTTCTAGCTTTTCTTCCTAGTAATCTAAATATATAAAACAGTTCCGTAACTGACTGACTGACTGACATATAACGCACAGACCAAACCGCTGAACCTATAGGGTTGAAATTTTGCATGGCGATTCTTCTTATAGTGTAAGGATGCACTAAGAAAGATTTTTCAAAAATTCTTCTTAGATTTTTTTAAAATTAAATTTTTAAACTGTTTTTGTAACTTTTATCAAGTTTGCATTTAAAATAATAATCTGGGGGTTATAAAATTTATGTCACGAGAAAGATCATAAAAATTCCTTTAAAATGAAATCCTTTTCGAATCTTTACCTCCATTTTCTGATTTTTGGTGAATTTTAAAAGCTTAATTTTTAGAATTTAATTTATTAAATGTTGATCACGTGTTTTGTTTTCTTTTTGTGATACTTTAAACTAATTTTGCGTCACGTGCATAACAACGAAATAAATTGAGAAAAAAAAAATTTCTTTCTAATGCGGCAGACGATTGGATATTATCCAAAAGAATATAAAATACAGTAAAAGAAATGTTCCTCAAACTGTACTATATTAACTATACTATATCGTTTAGAATCTTCTATTAGATTTAATTTCAATATTTTCTACATTATTTGTCAACAAAAATATCCGTTACGATTTTTTTATAAATATATTTTTTCTAGCAATAATTGCATACATTGACCATTGTATTTAATTTGAATATTTCTTCTACATTATTTTATCTATAAAAATATCTGTTACGATTTGTTTATAAATATATATATATATATATATATATATATATTTTTTTTTTTTTTTTGCAATAATTGCATACATTGACCGTTGTATTTAATTTGAACATTTTCTTCTACATTATTTTATCTATAAAAATATCTGTTACGATTTTTTTATAAATATATATATATTTTTGCAATAATTGCATACATTGACCGTTCTATTTAATTTGAATATTTTCTTCTAAATTATTTTGTTTATAAAAATATCTGTTACTATTATTTTATAAATATATATTATTTTTTGCAATAATTGCATACATTGACCGTTGTATTTAATTTGAATATTTTCTTCTACATTATTTTGTCTACAAAAATATCTGTTACGATTTTTTTTTATAAATATATATTATTTTTTGCAATAATTGCATACATTGACCGTTGTATTTAATTTTAATAATTTCTTCTACATTATTTTGTCTATAAAAATATCTGTTACGATTTTTTTTATAAATATATATTATTTTTTGCAATAATTCCATACATTGACCGTTGTATTTAATTTTAATATTTTCTTCTACATTATTTTGTCTATAAAAATATATGTTACGACTTTTTTTTAAATATATATACAGTGGCTCCCAAAAGTGTTCGTACACTTACAAATTTCAAAGAAATAGGGGTCTATCCATTAATTAAAATGAATATTTCAGAATGGGTATTTAATAATAAGATCTATAACCTATTCTTAGCAAAACTACATGAAATATTTTGAAAACATAGTAAAAGTTTATTTTTAAGAAACCAGTAATCAAAAAGTAACAAAAACTTTATCTCACAAAAGTCATCGTACACTGAAATATTTTCGGATAAATTCATAATTAAAATTATCGACTGGCGATTTATTTTTATTTTTGAATTGTGGTGGCATTTAAAATATCGTTTGGCTTTAATTTTTGCTTGCCTACTCCGTAATATTCTATTTATTAATTAAATATGGCTCGTAGTCGTAAAGAAACAACAAACAGCGTTCGAAAATTGATTATTTTTCATCATAGTAGTGGTAAATCAGTTCGGAATATTGCTAAATTACTTAATTTATCCCATTCTACTGTGCAGTATGTGAAAAAACGCTTTAAAGAAGAAAATTGGAACGAAAACAAGTTAAGAAAAGGCCTTTCGGCAAAGTTAACAAAACGTGATCAGATATTTATAATTAGAAAATTTGTGAAAAATTCACATTTGAGTGCTGTAAAAGTTTCTGCAGAATTCAATAAAACATTTTCTACTTCAATTTCACCTGAAATTTTTTGACGAGTTCTCAGAACAGCTGGATTACATGGGCGTTTTGCCCATAGAAAAATTTTTGTGAGTGAGAAAAACAGAAAGTTTAGGCTTCCCTTCGCACTATCAATGATAAATAAGCCCCAAACCTATTGGAATAATGTCTTATTTGCCGATGAACATTTCTGGTGCTGATGGGCGTAAAATTGTATGGAGAAGAAAAAATGAGGAACTTAATCCCAAGAACTTAGTAGAAACAGTTAAGCATGCCGGTGGAGGTATCCTTGTGTAGGGGTGCATGTCAGCATCAAGACTAGGAAATTTGGTATTTATTGATGGCATAATGAATCATGCTGTTTTTATAAATATTTTAAGAGACAATTTAAAATTATCAGCTCAAAATTTGGGTATTGGAAACAACTTTGTTTTTTATCAAGATAACGATCCTAAGCACACGGCTCTCAACGTTCACATCTGGTGTCTCTATAATTGTCCACAAGTTTTGAAAACAACACATCAATCGTCAGATTTAAACCCAATAGAACATATTTGGAGAGAATTGGAGGTTCGAGTACGGAAACACGACATTCACACGAAAAGCGAACTAAAAACAATTATGATGGAAGAATGGATGAACATTGAGGCAAAAATTACAAAAGAACTAAAGCAATCTATTCCCAGATATATATATATATATATATATATATATATATATATATATATATATATATATATATATTTGCAATAATTGCATACATTGACCGTTGTACTTAATTTGAATATTTTCTTCTACATTATTTTGTCTATAAAAATATCTGTTACGACTTTTTTATAAATATGTATATTACAGAGGCTGTTCACACATTTTTTAGACGATGTATATTGTATTCACAAAACTAAATTACATAAAATTCCTGAGTTTTAAATGTTCTATTTGACATCCCTTATTCTGAACTATCTTTCGACACCGCAATTTCCAGGATAATAATGCCTTTTGAAGTGTCAGAAGAGGTATTCTATCCCATTCCTCCTGAACAGCTTTCCAGAGTCCTGTAAGGGTTTTGGGACGTTTGTAAGTTTGATATTTGTGCAATAGATAGTCTTCCGGAGTTAGCATTTGGGCATTGGGAAATATTACACCTCTCAACAAATCTCATGGTCTATTGAATTTCTGTCATAAATTTTTTGAATATTTTATCTGCGGAGTATTTCAAATT
Source organism: Dolomedes plantarius (assembly GCA_907164885.2). NCBI lineage: Eukaryota > Metazoa > Arthropoda > Arachnida > Araneae > Dolomedidae > Dolomedes > Dolomedes plantarius. Next base: position 35,999,950 of record OU015497.1, read on the forward strand.
GTTAGTACGGCTCTGCATGGGATCAGCGCAACTGCACACTCAAACACAGTTGTTAAGATATATTCGAACGTATCCATTTAGATCAATTTGGCCTGAATGAAAAGAAGAAATAAAGTGAGATTCTTTTGTCTTCGATCGAACTTGTTTGTTTTTATTTTCTTAAAGAAAAAATTCCAGTGTGGTAGGCAGTGCAGAAAACGATACGAGTAGTTCTCTAATTACTGAAAAGGTATTAAGTTACGCGAAGTTAACTGAAGTTACGGAAGTTTTGAATTCCTTGATAAGGACTCTTTCAACGATTATCGAGTGCAGTAAGTCGAGTGTTTTCTGATATTCTCGCTGGAGTTCTAAGGCAATGTGCTTTTTCAATCTTCCTTGTTATAAATGCATCTATATTAAAACAAATCGAAAATGTAACACTTTCAGAATCTGAGAAGGGACATTAACAATTACTTTTCACTGGAAAGATTTTCACTTTTCTTGAGATAAATCTTTAACTTAGGATTATGGAGACAGCTATGTGCATATTTTAAAATAAATTTTTTATTCCCAGGCAGGAGAAATATGATGTAAGGTCGCAAGTTTTATTTAAGATACACTTTGAACATGCTTTTAATTTAAGTATAAACACACACTCAGTCATCGTTTCTCATTTGCACTTCTTTTGTCAAAATGACTTGCCCCGCTCGGGAATCAAGATCGAGACATCCGGCTTTCAGGACAAAGTAGTGAATGGGGCGTTGTAGTGGCGTACCCAGGATTTTTTTCTTGAGGGGGGGAGGGCGAGATGAACGGATAAAAATACACTGCTGGCCACTGTAAATGCAACACCCTGAAGGAAACATGCAAATAACATGAAATTTACAACATGCATTAGCGGAGGTGAGATATGCAACTGATTAGAATTTCAGCGCAGACGCACATCACGCACGCCTGTGGCGCCACTTCAAAGCGCTATTTAAGGCTTGGAGATTTCGACGATTTCAAGTTCGGCAATTGTGTTTTTCTTGTGTTTTTTTCAAAAAAACGATCAATTATGCCTCGTCGAAAACAGCGATCATCTTTTGATCAAGTATCCGAGTTCGACAGAGGAAGGATAGTGGCCTACCGAGATTGTGGATTATCTTTCAGGGAAATCGGTAGTCGTGTTGGACGAAACCAAACAAATGTAATGCGGATATGTGATCGTTGGATGCAGGAGGGTACGACGGACCGGCGTGTTCGATCGCATCCACCTCAGCGCACCACTTCACGTGATGACAGGCAAATTGTGCGCATGGCAGTGACGGATCGCTCAGTCACATCACGAACCATAGCACAGCACATGCAGTCTGTAACGCATCATCCAGTGTCTGCGCGTACCATTCGACGCCGTTTACAGCAGAGTGGTCTGTCCGCAAGACGTCCATTGCTTTGTCTACCCTTGACGCAGAACCACAGACGTCTCCGCCGCCAATTGTACGATGACAGAAGGATGTGGACGGCAGAATGGAATGAAATTGTCTTTACTGACGAGTCACGCTTCTGTCTGCAACACCACGATGGTCGCATTCGAGTCTGGAGACACCGTGAAGAGAGGATGCTGAACAGCTGCATTATGCACCGCCACACTGGTCCTGCACCGGGTATTATGGTATGGGGCGGTATTGGATATCACTCTCGCACACCTCTAGTACGCATTGCCACTACTTTAAACAGCCAGCGCTACATCTCCGAGGTGTTGGAGCCAGTTGTCCTTCCTTAACTTCAGGGCTTGCCCACAGCCATATTTCAACAGGATAATGCGCGACCACACGTGGCACGCATTGTCCAACGGTTCTTCGTCAATCGCCAGATTGAATTGCTTCCCTGGCCGCCTCGCTCTCTGGATCTTTCGCCGATAGAAAACATGTGGTCCATGGTTGCTCTACGATTGACCCAGATTCCATCCCCAGCTGCCACAGCAGATCAACTTTGGCAACGTGTGGAAGCTGCTTGGTCTGCTGTACCCCAAGAACTCATCCAAAGTCTGTTTGAATCAATGCCGAGGCGTGTGGAAGCGATGATCTCCAACAATGGCGGCTACTCTGGCTACTGATTTTGGCAGGAACCACACTTCACAGAAGTCTATAAATTTAATCATTTGATACTTAGTCAACATGTTATCTACAAAATAAATTTTGTTGTGATATCTCTTGTCTTTCTTTGTGTTGCAATTTGGGTGGCCAGCAGTGTATTTATAATGCAAAATCAATATTCATAACGCAATTTCTATTTCTTTGGGGGGTGGCAGGGCCCCTTCCCCCCCTGGCTGCGCCACTGGGGCTTTGTATTAGTTGACCTTGCAATCAGCCAAGTTAGCAATCAGCCAAGTTATTTTTCTAATCAGAGATTAAGAAACGTAAATATTTGAATTTTTTTCCGTTTAATATGAGGGTATAAATACGAAACGAGTAGTCTCAAAAAAAAAATAATAATAACCGTAGATATTCTTTTATCAGGGCATTAAACTATTGATATCTATCACTATTTTAAAAAAATTAAAAAATTAACAATAAAAAAATTTCATGTAGTCTCTTCTAACGAAACTACCGCGGGTTATTAACATAGGATTGCTTATCGTTGCTTACCTCTTTTGTATGTACGTATATATATATATATATATATATATATATATATATATATATATATATATAATGTCAAAATTTTGACGCCTTTTGGTACATTTCTCTTTAACTGTTTACTGCTTGCCCAAGCGATACAGACTGGGTTTGGCACGCTGCCAAAATTATAACTCGTAACGGAGGAATCTGAATTTTTGCTTTCTGGAGGACCGTTATGGAGGAACGTAATCCTACGTTAAAATCGAAAAATTAAAATCTAGATGTAAAATTTTATGAAAAACATGTGCAATAAAGATTTATTTTTAAATGCTGATGAAAATATCCATTCGCTAATTTGTCCTTTTTGAAAAGCATCTGGAGTAAAATTACTTGTTGCTTAACACTGGAACTGAAAATTAGCAACGTCAAAGGATGCACTACCGGGATCGGCCAACATTTAATCCGACTGGACGGAGATGCTGGTCTAAGGTTATCTACATAAGACAGAAACACAGAATTTGTATATTTATAATTCAAGACAGCATGAATGGTGCAACACAGTACCATATTTTAAAGCATGTATTCGGTATCCCGTCGATGAATGGGAAAAAAAATTAAAAAGTGTCACTGAAATTGAGCTATGATTTATCGAGTTTTAGATATTTTTTGTTATTATTCGTCATTAAATTTTGTTAAAAGATGGCAGATTCATTTGAAATTTTATTGCTGCCATTTTTATGCGAAAAGAAGAATTTTTTATCTATATATATGAAAAACAGTTCCGGAACTGACTGACTGACTGATTGACTGACTGGCATACAACGCACAGACCAAACCGCTAGACCTAAAGGGCTGAAATTTTGCATGGCGATTCTTCTTATAGTGTAGGGGTGCACTAAGAAAGATTTTTGAAAAATTCTTCTTAGATTTTTTTAAATTAAATTTTTAAGATGTTTTAGTAACTTTGTTTAAGTTTTCATTTAAAATAATAATTTGAGGGTTATAAAATTTATATCACGAGAAAGATAATAAAAATTCCTTTAAAATGAAACCTTTTCCGAATCTTTACCTCCATTTTCTGATTTTTGGTGAATTTTTAAAGATTTATTTTTAGAATTTAATTTAATAAATGCTGATCACGTGATTTCTTTTTCTGGTACTTTAAATAAATTTATCGTCACGTGCATAACAACTAAATAGACAAAAAATATTTTTTTTCTTGCTAATGCGGCAGACGGTTGGACATTATTAAAAAAAATTAAAATACAGTAAAAGATATGTTCCTCAATATATTAACTGTACTATATTCTTTAGTATGTCCTATTAGATTTAATATGAATATTTTCTTCTATATTATCTTGTCTATAAAAATATCCCTTACGATTTTTTTAAGTATATATATATATATATATAAATTTACATAAATTGTATACATTGATCGTCGTATTATATATATATATATATATATATATATATATATATGTTTATTTATTTATTTATTTATTTTTGACATTAATTGCATACATTGACAGTTGTATTTAATTTTAATGTCCTCCGTAGCGAAGTGCGGGTTTTCAGCTAGTATTAAATATAAATGCTTCATAAATACGCAATTAATTATTTAAAATGGCCAACAAGTGAAACGCTTCACCTTTATTTCTAAATATTGAAGATTAAAGAAACTTTTAACTTCAACAAATTCCTTCTCTAGGTACAAGAATATTTTGTTTACGGCAAAACGATTTATTTCTATTTTCAGAAACACTAAGCTAACTCATTAATGTGGCTTGATGGTGCCCTAAGCCCAGAAATAAGAACGTAAATTTGAAAGTTCGCAAATTAGTCTTATATATTGACATCAAAAATACTCTTTATTTAACACAGAATATCTAGAAAAATTAAGGAAAATTTACTCTGATGATTGAATCAAGAATAACGAGAACAGATTGAAATACTTAATTAAATTATGTCACTATAAATCTCAATTCCGGTTAATCATCGAAGTTAGCGCAAATTCTATGAATAGTGGCTGAACCATTGTGTAATTGCCTAACTTTAATCTAGTCAAACACAGCAGGTATAACTTTTTGATTTGCAAATGGGGTTCCTCTGTTTATATTGGCATCATTAATTAACGATTTACATTAAAAAGTGCTCATAGTTAAAAATTCATTGAAAACTCTGTTACATAATTTTCCAAGATGGACGATTCTCCCCCTTATCAAATCTCACTCAAATTTTTGTCCTTATCTTTATAATAACTATAGTCAGACTCTAAAATCAGACACGGAACTCCCGATACCGTAAAACCAACAAACCATGCCAGCATCTTACACAACCTTACAAATGTAACACGTTACGCAAGACTGAGAATCTTTTTGTTTATCAGCTACCGTTTTTTATGTTTCCGATAATGTACACATCGGATGTATTTATTCCACGTAACGAATGAAAAAAAAAATAAATGACTACTTTCAGCACTGATTTGAGTTTTCTAACTGCTTGTAAACGGAATTTTTTTTCCGAACATATCACGAAAAAACTAAAGAGAGAGTAAAAGTGAGAAATAATTTTTGATGTTTTTAAAAATAATGTGATTGATAAGGATATTATTAATTATTGTCGTTGCAGAATGTACCAGATTGGCGCAGAATGAGTTGGCCGACCTGTCAAACCCCGTTCTTAAAGAGCCAGAAACTTTCCCGGGGAAGAGTGTAGATACAGCACGTCGAGCTGTATCCTTATACACCTATTTCTCGATTTACACGGTAGATGTGTTACAAATCATGTAAATTGAAATCGTGTAAAACAAGACACAACATTCATATTAAACAAGGGGATAGGTGCAAGCCGTAGTTATGTTTATAATCACAGTGTAAAAATGCAAAGAGTTTATGCCGAAATGAAGACAAAGCAATTTAAGTAATATGCAATGATAAATTATTTATTTACATATGCATTTCAAAAATTAACGTCTCACATCGTGTAGAACTGAACTAGGAATGACAGATGGAAATGAAACAAAATCTACTTTAATGACGCCAATGCTAAATGCAACTCAGTGCACTTATGACGTCTGTGCAGGTAATTGACGAGTGCGCTCAATGTAAAACACTTAGATAATCAAATAATACATCGATATATTTTTTTAATTTATAAAAAAGTGAAACCGTGTAAATCGAGGGACAGGAGTAGTAATGTTTTTTCTCCTTCTCGTCCTGCTAATTTGTCCATTAGCACTTGGAGGACCCCAAGCGTAACGTAGTTTTGAGGCCCCCAAGAATGTACTATTTCTTTTTGAAGCTGCTAACTTTCGGAGTTCCCTGACAATCGGAGGCCCCAAGCGCGCTCTTCTTGCTCCTGTATGATGATCTGCCACTTCTGCTCTCAGCCACTTCACTGAACCCCCTACAGTCCGAAAGATTATTCTCCCCTTTGTGGTTTATACATACACAAGCTGAATACCCGTGCTTCGCTACGGAGTGCATTCAAATTAAATACAACGGTTAATGTATGCAATTATTGCAAAAAGAGTCCTGTAAGTGTTTTGGGACGACGTTTGGATAATGCAGATTTTAAAAGTCCAAAAGCACAAAAATCCATAGGTGATACATCGGGAGATTTAATAGGCATATCAGTGAAGGGTATGGCCTTGATACCAGTTTTTTGTTCCATTTCTTTTAGAAAATTTACAGTGGATTTTGATGTGTGACTGCTAGCTTTGTCCTGATGGATTCTCACAGATTGATGGCACTGTGGGTAAAGCGATGGTATTTCATTCAGAAAAATTGGCGATAAAATATGTTCCTGATAGTATTTGGAGTTAATCTTGAGATTTTTTTCCACTCTCTTTATTTTTAACTTGTCATTATAAAAAAAACCAGCAACAATCATGAATCCCTTAGAAAAACTTTCTTTCGATTCTTTGAACCATGTACTTAATTTTTTTTCTCCCCTTTTATGATAATAAATGGCTCTTTTTTTGTTGCAACCATTTAAATACACCCATTATTCATCTATTGTGACAATTGTTTTCCATTTTTCTTTGGATAAGTGTTTCTCATATAGAATTCTGCAGCGTGTCCTGCGTTCAGCGATATGATTTCGAAGACGATGCACATTGCGTTTTTTCGCTTTGTTAAGGTTTAAATCAACGTTTATCATTTTGTTTACAGTGAATACCGAGCATTTTAATGATTTTGCAACTGTCCTTTGACTAGGGGGATTTTCTTTTAACATTAAACAACGTACCTTTGCAATAGTCGAAGATGTCCGTTTTTTCCTTGGATACTTGTTTGGAATTTTTGTCCCACTTGCGGCTCCAATTTGACGTTTTTTTCCTTTCTTGTTGACGATATTACCTATCGATGCTTTAGATATCACAAAACCATGACTCTCACATCGTTTTTTGATAACGGAGTATGCATATTTCTCTTCGGAAAGAGCATAAATGTAGCCTTCGAACCACTGCTTTGTTAAAAACGCCATTTTGAATAAAAACAAAACTTTCAAGCCGTAGACGATAATTTTGACTTTTAAAAACATAGTACTATTGCAATTATTTCTTTTGCAGCAAACGATTTTTTATTACCGCTTACCAAAATCGTCTAAAAAATGTGCGAACAGCCTCTGTAGGACTCCCAGCGAGAAAAATGTAATAAACTCAGATTGCATCTTAAAAAAAAACCCAGATTGTAACAGAAAAACCCCATCTTTTTAAAATATATATATTTATTTATTAAAATAATAAAAAAAAATACAAATAAGATGATATACACCCCACTTTCTAAAATTACTTCAAGTTAAATTAAAATTATTTTATTTAATTGTAATCAAATTTAATCTATTTAACCATTCACTTCCAAGTTAATTATCTGAAGTCCCCCCCCCCCTTTTTTTAATGCTTGCTTCTTGTCGTTTATAACGCTCCTTTTATTATGCCTTTTAATATTTCTGCTTTAGGTATCCAGGTAGGACTATTTCGATGATATCTATCAATTTATTTTGCCATCATATAATCGTTTACGGTTTCAGTTTTATGAGAAATTTGTGTTTTGCTGTGATTCTATTAACTTTTGAAAAAGTTCTCTCTACGGACTCAGAAGAATGAGGTAAAATCGTCATATAGGTTAAGAAGATTTCATATTTCGGATTATTGAATCCATTTTTGATATTACTTATCAAATACCAAAATTCTGAAATGGTGTCGTAAGAGGGAGATATATTACGATTCAATCGAAATGATCTCCACTTGTATCATTTTACATTAATTAATTTTTATAATTACATCATTTAATTAAATAATTAAATTTACATAATTCAATTATGCTCACAATCAGAAATAAATATTAATTTTTTTGCTACATTTTCAACTTACAGGGGGAAAACCCAGATTTAGAGATACGTAATTTTGAGAAAAAGACCCATAAACCCATATCTCTCACTCCTTTCAACAACGTCATATCTCAAAAATTGGCGATTTTTAGTTATACTTATTTTCAGAATGCCCTGAAAGAGTAGTATATCCCTGCAAGATCGTCCTATCCAGTGGCGTAGCGAGGGGGGGGGGGGGCAAGGGGGTCTATCATGCCCAAGGCGCCACTTGCAGAGGGGCGCCAATATAAGGTCTCTATTACATTACTATATGTTTTTCGGGGTGGGGGTGCCAATATAAGGTTTATATATTATATTACTATATGTTTTTCGGGGGGGGGGGCGCCAATATAAGGTCTATATATTATATTACTATATGTTTTTCGGGGGCGCCAATATAAGGTCTATATATTATATAAGTATATGTTTTTCGGGGGGGGGCGCCAATATAAGGTCTATATATTATATAAGTATATATTTTTCGGGGGGGGGGCGCCAATATAAGGTCTATATTTTCTATTAATATATGTTTTACGGGGGGCGCCAATATAAGGTCTATATATTATATTATTAGATGTTTTTCGGAGGGGGCGCCAATATAAGGTCTATATATTATATTACTATATGTTTTGCGGGGGGGGGGGGGCGCCACAAAGGTATCGTGTCCTGGGCGCCAGTTATGCTCGCTACACCACTGGTCCTATCTCACAGCTCAATATTTAGCCGCTAGAGAGCAGAATTAAAATTTATTTTCAATACATTTCAATGTACTTTTCAACTTTCAAATCCCTCTCCTGAAAAATCTTGTTTTTTTTTTAGATATGACGTTGTTGAAAGGAGTGAGGGATATGGTCACTGAAAAACCCAGATCTGGTTTTAAACACCTAGGTCTTGGAGCCCGGATTATATCCATGAATACAAATTTCACTCTGTTTTAAAATTAAAGGTGGCCATTTGAGAGTGTCAAGGAATACAGAAAAGGCTTTAGTAGCATAAATGTGGTGGTCACAACACCTATGATACTGAACCGATATTTTTTTTTTTTTTTTGAAAACCAGAAACTAAACAGCACAGAAAAAAACTACTTACCTGGGCTTAGAACTGGACTCAAGATTGAGCTGGTCCGGACAAATTAAAAAAGGGCCATTGATCGTGGAGTAGCTATATCAGGGCTATAAAAAATAACGTGGGGTTCTACACAGGATGTCCTTTGCACCACCTATAAAGCTAATGTGAGACCTATGATTAAATATGATAATGGAGATCTTATTTCAGCTTCAGTGAAACGAATAAGAAAAAACTAAATGTTTTTCAAAATGGTATTTAAGGCTAGTGTCTGATGGGGCTAGTTGAACTACTCATATTGACGTGGAGCTTCAATCTGGTCTGGAGCCGTTGGGTGATCGCAAAGTAAGAAAGAATCTTCAGTCTTGTGGAAACAATTTTGAGGAGAAAAAGCAACTTTTTGACTCATTATTGGTCGACAACAGAGTGGTTTAGGGTTCAGGGATTTTTTTTTCTGTAAAGGAACTTAATAATATCTATGATGCTTCCGTTTATCCCTCTCTAGAATATGGTACTCTCTTGATGAACGTAGACTGGCTGAATATCATTTAAATCTCAGTTGTTATCTTGTCTTCTCAGTTGTTGTTGTCTCTTATTCAGTTGTTAAAAAATCTCATTGGATCCCGACTTAAAAAAGTGCAGTCCTGGCAACTATCCGTGAAATATTACCCACTGGAATGTGGAATTTGTAAACGTGAATTCGCTGAATGAGTGATCTGAGATAAATGCAGGATCTTGGGGGTTTTTCAACAAATTTCATACTATCTTGGCTATTAGGAAAATTTTATGATACCTTTCATGAAGAAATTGCTGTGGTTTCTCTGGAGATGAAAATAAATCCCATAAGGTAATATTGTATTTTTATCAGGGCCCGATTTAGAAAATTCTTGACTATAGGCACAACTTGGGGAGGGGGGGGGGGGGGGGCTAACACTGATGTGGCCATAAAATTTCCAAAATTGACACACACAAAAAAATAACTATGAATCATTGTGAAAGTACCATTTTGCCAAGAATTGACTATTTGAAGTGTAGAAGCCTAGAACATTATCAAATAACAAAAAGCAATACAACATATTAACTTCATCATTAAAACACCAATACAATGCAACCAGAAAAACTTAATAATCCTTTATATACGCTATAACATACATATGATGAACTTAAAAATCAAATTTGTAAGGATAAAGCCTTCCTTTGTCTTTACGTAGAATAAAAAGATATATCTATTCAACAATTAAAGTCAAGTGGACCCGCAAATTAGAGAGGAAGCAATCGACAAGTAGAGTATCTTACTGAGAAAGAGAGTCAGAATTCCGTGTTCTTTACCTAGAACTGTTGCTGTTGCGTGTATCAAACTTATCACAAGACATGATTAGTTGCAAAAACACAGAATATTGGAGAGACAAATTCAGCTACCTGTCCACTTTTACCTGAATGAGTCTGGAAACCACCTCAACAGTTTCCCTATGATTCTTATCCACACAGCTTTCAGTACTGTGGATAATCCCATTAAATATTTTTTAAATTGGGGTAACTTAAACTGGGCTACCGTTGCCTAATAGGCGAAAGACTGGAGACAGTTTAGGATAAAAAAAAATAATAAATAATTAAAAATGGTCCGTAAGCTGTTTGTTAATTTTTCGCTTCTTTAAACCCCAGAAGTTGTCATTTAATACAGATGTGATGGATTTTTATTGTTCTCCGCAAATTCTTTGGAAATCAGGAACGTAAATAGGGGGGAGGGGAGGGGGGAACCTTCTGTCTCTTCTGTCCCTTCACCACCGAAATTTAAGAATCTTATTACAGTGTAATAACTTAAGCAGCCTTTTATTTTTGTCAAACATTGTATTACTTATCCTCCCGGATTATTTTTTGGCTGCTCTACTTCTGTAACTACCATTACAGTTTGAAGAAATTTTTTTTTCCAGGGTTGCTTATGCAATCATTACAGCTTTTAATACACTGAGAAGCTACTTCATTAGTTTTATCCATTACTACAGAATTAACCACCTTTGTTTTCATTACTGGTGGAGCGAGTTGAACAGATAAAAATATTTTTAATGTAAATTCAATAAAATTCATTAAATTATTATAAAAATTTATTTAAAAACTAAAATCCAATTTTCATTTCTTTTAACAAACTCTTCCATTGAGATTTCCATCGCACCGGATGGGGCCTGGCATAGTAACGAAGGCCCTTCAGGTTTTGACCCCCGCCAGTGGATGTAGACCGCAGCTGGCAGCTATTCCCCCTCCACGACCCATCCCAGCACCCAGGTGCCCCCACTCCAGGCCCACAGAGCAATCCAGAGAGGGAGCGAAAGCAGCACAACAAGCTGAATATAGGCCATTTAGGATGGCCTGGTGAGGCGGAAGTTTGAATAAGATAATTTGGAAAATGTGCCTAAGATGGATGCTCCAGAGGCGAAGAAAAAGAAAAGCCCAACGACGCGCAATTAGTGGAGGTGGCACGAAGACGCGAAGCCAAGAGACAGAAAGCAAAGACATTGAAGAATTTTGCGATATCAATGCAACGACTATCTAGGAACCAACCAAGCCTAAAACTGATATCCGGTCAATTTTGCAAGGCAACAGTCGAGATCCTGGTTCCGTCTCCCGCTGTTCAAATTAATCGACGTACTAAGTCCACGATTAATCAGCGTCGCAAGTCGGGCCCACCTTGCAGACCCTCATTGAAGTGGCGTGTTTAAACTTCCCTTCAGATCGCCGCCCTCCGGAAAACTTCGGATCGTTAAACCCGAGGAAAAAAATTAAGGGGGTCGCATTAATAAAAAAAGAAGAAAAAAAGAAACAAAAAACTTGATGGCTAGTCCAGCTAGCCATCGGCTAGGGCTGCAGTTGAGGGGCCAGAATCACTATGCGTAGGGCCCAACTTCTGACTTACTCAGGTCCCGTGCACTTTGTCATCATGGCAGATCCCTAAAATTTTAACCCTAACTTACCCTCTTTGGTCAGGGGCTATTTACTGTTACACAGTATCTTCCCTTTTCCTCAGATGGGGAATCCTATCAGCCAATGAAACTTCTAGACCAGGCAGAACTTGAAGAAGGGTAAATTTTGACGATGAGCTCAAAATATGTATTAAGCTGGTGACTGAAAGGTAACTGCTAGCTAAGGCAGAGCCGACGATTAAATGGAGGTATGAAAAAGGGTATTTACGTGAAGTCGCGTAAGTTAAAACTCGAGTTACCTTGTGCGAAGAAAAAGTCGTTTTAAAGAATTCTTCTTGGCTTGTTGTGGTGTCTGTATTGTACGGTGGAGAGCCGTCTTGGAGAATCCTTCTTGACATTGTTGTGGAATCTCCCAGGAGGTTTAAAACCTACTTAGTCCGCTAATAAAATTTTGATGTTGTCCTTACAGATGCCTACCCGGGAGATTAAAAACACTCTTAGTGTCTTCCTTTTGATGCCGTGACCCTGCTGGCACTAGACCTAACAAAATGCGACTGAAGAACTTTATCTTTCCCTTGATCGTGAACACACACTTGCACTGGGGAATGGGGGAGGGGGGCTGCCATTTTTTTTTAAACAAAGCTCTTGAATGACTTTAGTCGTGGTTACATTAACCTCTCTGTGTATATATAACAAAGTAAGTCTGTTCAAACGTAATTGTGTCATGGTATATCTTAAATATATTTTTTAAATGCATAAGGTAAAAAATGACCTTTTACTGGAGCAGGTTGTTATCGGAAGCGTTGTAAACATTTTTAATAACTTACAGATGCTAGGATATATCATTTTGTCACACTCGAAAACTGCAGCAATGGTATTTTTGAATGGAGCTATTGCAAATAATTTTTCAAATTTTTTATAGCACAACTTGAATTCGGAATTCAAAACTGTTGGAATTGTAAAAAGCAAATAGCGAGCTTATCATTCGCTGATCTGACGAAAATCATCTATTGCACTTGCTGTTGAAGATTTCTTCCATATGGTAGAAGAATTAAAAAAATTTCAAAATGTTGCGGTGCCGAGTTAAACGTTCTTGAAGTTGAGCCACTATTTGGTCATAAAATAGAATAAAAACAGTCCTCCTGAAATATCGGTTGGAAAATTGGACCTGATTGGTAACTTTCAAGAGATGGAAAGCTAAGTTTCAAGTTCAAGATATGCTTTCCAATAAACTCATTGCAAAATAGCACAGAATACGAACGTTGAGTAAACAATTTGAGAATATACGCTACGTACGTATCGCATGCGACTTATGACTGAGCATCTGCAGTGATCGCTAATACACGATACCCGTGATCTCCGTTGGCCCGAGAACTACTTCGTTTCCATTGTGTTCACGTCGGATTTGGGGGGGGGGATATTTACTCGTTCTTTCCAGTTTTCTTTGGAGGAGGGGGCGGCGACCCTTTCCCCCACACCTCTCTGGGTACGCCACTGATGCCAAGTGTTCAGGGCAGTATAACGGGGCCGACGCAGATTTAATAAGAATCAAGGCAATCAGCAGATATCGAAGAATTTACTTTGTCCAATAAATAATTGTCTTGTAGGCCCCCGACTATGAGTCAAGTGGGACGAAGTCAAGTCAATTTAGTACCGTAAAATAAAGCCAGAGAGTCTAATTCTTGAAACAGTCGGTCTCGTTTGAAAACGAGGATAATGTGTTGATGATATCTCACAGACAGATGCAAATCCTATTCGAAGTTGAGCTGCCTCGAAGCGTTACTGAAAATCTGTGTAAATTTCTATCACACAAAAAGCAGCAGCAGGAAAAATACCCACGCTGGTGATCGACATTTAGGAATTTATAACAAAAACCAACTTATCACTGTCCGTTTATTTAAAAATATGACTTTTTCTAATATAAAAATTATTTTCCGCTGAAGAAGGAATATAATTTCAATACATTAACCATTTTACTTAAAAATTTCCATCATAGATGATATTAAACCAATATGCTGTACAATGTAATTACAAAACATCTTTCCCATGATTAAATATTGTATATCTCCCATATTACTTGCTCCAGGAAGGAACTAGCTGTAGACATCATAGCTAAAGGAATTAAAACTATAGAATCTTTCTCAAAGAATGAATTCGTGTGAGCCTATACAGAGGATCTTCAGATGAGACAAACCTCCACGATGGAGTCAGCATATATCTTGTTTTGCTGAACGGAAACATAAAACAATACAAAAATGATGTAGAGAAAAATTACCCTAAATTATGTATGTAAATTTATTGCAATGTAAGAGACCCTAAATATTTACATTACTAGAGACAGGCTAGGTAGAAGGTGACAGTGACGTAGCCTTTTTGGCTCCCCCCCCCCCAAAAAAAAAAAAAACATATAGTAATCTATATATATAAAAGTTCCGTAACTGACTGACTGACTCACTGACTCACTGACATACAACGCACAGACCAAACCGCTGGACCTAAAGGGCTGAAATTTTGCATGGCGATTCTTCTTGGGCTAGGCGTCCACTGGCGATTATTTCAAAGCAAGTTTTTAATCACAAAAATGAAACACATTGATTCCTTTGGTAAAGCGCCCATTGGCGATTTTTCAGTTGCGGCAACTAAAAAATTCCAACATGTTCGATTCTATGGGTGATGAAACTGTTGCTGGTGAAAATAGATCATGTTAGTTTAGATAGGACCGCGCCCACTGGTATTTAGTTGATTGCAATAGATCTGATCATAGGCGTAGCGTGCTTCTAACTTTCTTTTTTTTTTTTGGGGGGGGGGGGGGGGGGGGCTGCACGAGTTGAATTCAGTTAGGGCCCTCTTCCGCGCATTGACTGCCAGACGGTCCTTAAAATATGAAATATTATGATATTTTTGAAATTGAATGACAATATAATTGATGTCTGAGTAGTATTCAAAAGTTATACAATGAGAAAAATAAATATAATATAAATAAAATGAGAAAAAAATTAGCATTGAATTTTCGTTATGGATCATATCATTGTTAAAACCTATGTTAAGGCTAAAGGCATAATCGGAATCTTTAGTTTCACAGTTCAAAAAAGCGGGAAAAAAACAGTTTTCTTAAAAGTTTTCTACAATTTTCCGATTTTAGATGAAAACTTCTATTAACGTTTTAATTTATTTCAAGTTAAGTTGGGGGGGCACGTCCCCCCCCTCCCGACGCTACGCCTATGGAGGGCGTGTTTGGCTAGTCCGATTCACGAGGAGTTGGCAAAGTTGAAGATCACCAGTTTGCTTCAATACTCGGTGTAAACATGTCGCTGGACACTGAACTATTTATAAAGTTCAGTGTGATTTCATAAGTGAAATTGAAAAACAGCCAGCTTTATACAACATAAAATGAAAAAAATATTCTGACAAAAATTTAAAGAAGATTTTATGGGAGGAATTGTGTCAACAATTCATTGAAAATTGGGATAAGTTGGAGGAAAAACAAAAGAACGAAAAGAGTAAGTTGATAATATTTTAATATTACTCTTTTCATTTATCATATACAGCTTTTATATTAAATTTTGTCATACTGCCAAGTAACACTTCCTTGAGGAGAAATGAAATAATATGTAAAATAATCTCTTATCGAAACCTTCATTGTTGGTTCTTACTCCAACTGTAGAGATTCTTTCCAATGAACAGTCAAAGAGAGTGTCTTCAAAACGTCCATCATATTTTCTAAAAAATTGTGTAGAATGCAGCATGCTTTAATAACAGATTCACTGAATTCAATACTGGTATCGAGAGGCCTGTGGAATATTCTCCATTTGTTTGCTAAAATTCCAAATTTCCACAGAAAATTCCAAACAAATGGAATTTCCTGTGGAATAATTCCATTTGTTTGCTAAATTTGTACCAGTCTGCGGACTGGCACATTCTACCAGTCTGCGGACTCTTGTTAATCTGTAATTAAAGATACGTTGTTTTACGGACAGATTTCTGCTGGGATATGGTCGTAATACAAACTGTGAAAGAGCAAACGCCTCATCCCCCACTAGAGTAAATGGCATTGCCGTTCCATTGTCATCATTAGGGAGACAACTTTGTTCTGGAATTTTTAATTGGTTTCTTTCAAGCAACCTTGAAAATGCTGACTGTTTAAAATATTAAAATCACTTGATGAACCGTATGCTCCAACTTCTACATAAATGAACTTGTAATCGTAATCCACTATTGATAGCAGCACAATAGAAAAATTTTTTACAAAAAAATGTTTGTAATATGTATTTTATTTCAATAAACTTGCAAATTTTTAAGAAAATCTTTTTACTTAGCTTAAAGTCACAGTTAATCTTTCCTGCGGTTGTATAGCCAAACGTAATCTTGTATTTTGGTAAGCAATACTGGGCCCCACTAATAACAACAGGTTGTCGAAACTTTCAACGCTCATCCGAATTTAGTTGAAAATTTTTGTTAGGTGTACTCTTAAATCTTCAAATAATTTATAAAATTGCCCCTCAAATAATCTCCTACTTATTATTGGATGGACCCAGGGCCGCCCAGAGACTTTACGGGGCCTGCAGCAAACTTCTGTTGGGGGCCCCCAAGAATATTTTTCAGAAGACTATTTTTCAGTAAGAGAAATCTGATTAATCGAGTAATTTTTTGTTTATTTTTGGAGGGGCCCCTTTTTTCAGGAGATTATTTTGAATTTTGAAGTACGGTACAAGTTTCAGAATTTTCTTTCGAAGGAAATCTAATAAATAAATTTTAAAAAAATTTTTGGGGGCCCCTCCGGCAGTTGGGGGCCTGGGGCAAAGTACCCCAGTTGCTCCCCCCTCTGGGCGCCCCTGGATGGACCCAAAATCTTCTATGGTTTTGTTTACGTTTTCGCCGTAGAGCGAGGGCACAAACACATGCAGCTTCCACGAAATCCATTTTCAAACTGAGTGCAAAGCAACTATTTAGTTGCCAGTGGGCGCTTGTCGAAGGTATCCGGCAACTTTCAAGTAACTAAACTGTTTAATCGCCCAGATTAAAAGTTGTCAGTGGGCCCCTGGCCTTAGAGTGTAGGGGGTGCACTAAAAGAGATTTTTGAAAAATTCTTAGATTTTTTCAAATTAAATTTTAAGCTGTTTTTGTAACTTTTTTTAAGTTTGCATTTAAAATAATATTTTGAGGGTTATAAAATTTATATCACGAGAAAAATCATAAAAATTCCTTTAAAATGAGATCTTTTTCGAATCTTTACCTCGATTTTCTAATTTTTGGTGAATTTTTAAAGATTAATTTTTAGAATTTAATTTATTAAATGCTGATCACGTGATTTCTTTTTCTGGTACTTTAAATAAATTTATCGTCATGTGCATAACAACTAAATAGAGAAAAAAAATGTTTTTTTCTTTCTAATGCAGCAGACGATTGGATATTATCCAAAAAAATAAATATCACTTACGATTTTTTTATATATATTTTACATCAATTGTATACATTGATAGTCGTATTTATTATAAATATATACATTTAATTTTTTTGGCATTAATTGCATACATTGACCGTTGTATTTAATTTGAATGTACTCCGTAGCGAAGTGCGGGTTTTCAGCTAGTATAATACATAGAATTATTGAAAATGACCATTTGGTGCCTGTCTGCAAGTGGCGCCCGGGACCCTTCCCCCCCTCCCCCCCCCTTCGCTACGCCACTGGGGTGAAGCATTTTTTTTGTGATTCTAAAGCTGCCTTTAAGGCAATACAACAAGGTAGCTCAAGACATACACAATATTCACTCCTTGCTCGACCAGGTAAACCATCAGAAGAAAAGTTATACCATGCAATGGACACCATAGTATGTTGGCACCAGTGGCGCACCCAGGGGGTGGGCAAGGGGTCCTGGCCTCCCCCAAAGAAATAGAAATTGCATTATGAATACAGTGGTACTTCGAATTACGAGTTTAATTCGTAGCATGACTTAGCTCGTAACTCGAAATACTCGTATCTGGAGTCAATTTTGCCCATTGAAATGAATGGAAATGTCATTAATTTGTTCCGGGCTCCCCCCAAACACCGCAATTATTTGTTACATGTTTTTAAATAATAAAAACGGGCTTATAAACGACGAACATTGTATAAAAACGCAATACAATAGAATGTAATGCAATACATTTGTTTTATTAAGTGTAATGTACAACATTTACCTTGGAGATCAGACTTGAAGATGCTGATAGAAGAGGAGGGGAAAGATTGGACTGAAAAATTAAATCTTATTCGTTGATTTTCGATCTTTTCGCCCCGCTTTCCTGACTTTCGCTTTTATTACCAGCTACTCTCTTAAAGTGAACGAGTGAGATACGGAAACTGGGCGATTATTGCATCGTTCACTGTGGCTGTAATAGAAGAGGAGGGGAAAACTCTTACTCTTTCTGAGAATCCGAAGGTGATTACTCTTTCTGAGGATCCGAAGAACGTTTTCTCAGAATCCAATCCGAAGGGTGATTACTCTTTCTGAGAATCCGAAGAACGTTTTCTCAGAATCCAATCTCTCGGTTTAAGACTGGATAGCAGTCTCAGAATAATATTATACAATTGTACAATAATCGTACATAAGGGTTGTAAATATTATATGCTTCTTGTGTTCTCATTTGAGGAGCACGTAACACGGCATTCGCTGCTCAAAGTAGCGGTGGGATATCTGAAGCTTGCTCGTAACCCGAATTTTAGCTCGTAACTCGATGCAAAAAATCTGCAGAGAGAATGCTCGTATCTCGAAAAACTCGTAAGTCGAGGTACCACTGTATTGAATTTGCATTACAAATATTTTTATCCGTTCAACTCGGTCCCCTCCGGAACTAAATCATGGGTGCGCCACTGGTTGGTACCACGGTAATAATGCCCTTCTTTGGCTAAGGAAGACAGACAACTCAATAATGAAATGTTATTCTTCCGTTTCATTGCCCCTGTGTGATGTGAATACCGTAGCCAAATTAAGACTTACCAAAAAAAAAAAACTAATAGAAAAGAAGTATCAAATTTCTGAACTAAATGCAAACAAAAAATAATAAAAACTATTGCATGACTCAAAACCAGTGGCGTAGCAAAGGGGGGGGGAAAGGGGGTCTATCATGCCCCGGGCGCCACTCGCAGAGGAGCGCCAATGTAAGATCCATATATTATATTACTATATGTTTTCGAGGTGGATGCCAATATAAGGTCTATATATTATATTACTATATGTTTTTCAGGGGAGGGCCCCAATATAAGGTCTCTATATTATATTACTATATCTTTTTTGGGGAGGGCGCCAATATAAGGTATATATATTATATTACTATATTATTTTGTGGGGGGCGCCAATATAAGGTCTATATTTTATATTACTATATGTTTTTAGGGGAGGGCACCAACATAAGGTCTATATATTATGTTACTATATGCTTTTCGGGGGGGGGGAGTGCCAATATAAGGTATATATATTATGTTATTATATGTTTATCGAGGGCGCCAATATAGGGTCTATATATTATATTACTATATGTTTTTCAGGGGGGGGGGGCCGCCACAAAGGTATCGTGACCCCGGCGCCAGTTATGCTCGCTACGTCACTGCTCAAAACACAACATTACAGAGATATAATAATTCATCCGGATGCTACAGGCACTTACACAGATTGTAGAAACTGTTCTGAAACTGAGCTCACTCCAAATCAAGCTATCTCCTGTCCTGCAACACTGGCAGCTCTGCAGGCATTGATAGCTACCCTGTGAAGAAACTATACAAAGACTTCAAACAGGTAAGGAGGTGCTGGCCGCTTATGGTTTAATCTGACCTCTCCAATGGAACAGACACCAACCAACCAACTTAATAATAAAATTTTCTGTCGGACACATGAGGCAAATACTTCTAATTTTTCACAAATCTAGGGGGGAATAATTATAATGAAGCTTTATTGAAATTTGTTTACATTAACTAAAATTCGGTAGAATGGGGAGTTTTTCTTAATATAATTAGCTAAATTTAAAACGTATTTGAATTTGTATATATTTGATATCCCTAAAATCAGATAGAAATCACCCCATTATCGTATAAAAATGCATATCAAAATTTTCCCAAGGATCTGTAATAACAGAAAACATGATTTATTAACTCTTTTCACATCCTGTGCTGTTGATCAAGGGGTGGGGTAAAATAAAACTGATGGGTTCGAGAGTTAAATTTAATTCAGCCAATCGCATTAATTTGTGCCGGTATATTTGGCATTCAAGGCAAGATGGCTCACAGTATAAATATGACCGAGCGTGGTTGTACATCCTGCGGTCATAAATTCATAATTCCCATAAATTTTATGATTGAATGGAGTGTAAATGTAAAAATTTGTTTAGACACTGGTTGATACTCTTTAAATATACTGTGCAATCTTGACTTAATCTTGTATGAAGAGTTTATTTGATGATTGGAATTAGTTCAGTGTCCTGTTTATGAAATATTAATTGAGGTCTCTATTTATTAGTGTAATGGCTTCATATTAATATCATCTGATAACACGGGCATTTCACCGAACGTGTTCTATATTTCATTTTTATACCATCATCTCACTATGATCATGAAATGTAGCAATCCATCTCCGTCCCTAATTCATGATGTTTCAGGTTTATGAAGTAAATAAATCAAATCAACGAGAAACACTGCTGTTTACGGTTTGATCGAAAACAGAATTGAAATGACGTCTAGGTAAGAAAAATAGCATGGAAATGCAATAAAGAATTACTTTATGAAAGAATACTTTATTGTGCTGAGTAACAAATACTACATTTTTTAATTTGTTATGTCAAGAATTTGTTGCTGATCGTCTTACATTTACGTACATATTAACACAGATTGATACATTTTACCTGTATTTACATCTAATGAATATTTTGCGCGTATATGAAATAATTATTGCTACTTACAAATAAGTTTATATCACTTTAACTGTTCATAAAATTTGTGAACTCTTTAAATGTTACAAATCCATTATCATGTCATTTCATTCATTTGACATATTAAAGTGGTCCCATACACGATTTTTCTTTAAAAATATTTTGATTAAGAACTTTTTTCAACTTCAAATATCTAATGGTTTTCCTGTTGGTTCATAAGTTCAGGAACATCCACCTTATTTTTACAGTGCCATATATTCATGGATATTTAATATATTCATTTTACATTTGACCCATAAGAAGTTTTTTGAATTAAAGAGAATATTGCTTAATTTTTGTAGTGATTTTATGAAGCAATGTTTTTCTGTTTTATTCACATTGTGTTCTTTTCTTTTAGTTAATAATTGTCAATAATTTTTAAATTATTGAAGAAAACTTTAAAAAATTTTATTTTAAGGTTTAACCATTTTGTTAAATGCTCAAGTTAATAAGAGTTTAGAGATGGTTTGGACTTTTTCATTAATGCTGTAAATTGTATTTGGTTTCACTGACTATGGTCTAATAATAAATTTTTTGATGAATTTTAAACAATATTAATTTCTTAGATATGCTGTATTTTATTTGTTTTACAGATACATATTTCTATATGGGTTTGAAACTAGTATAAATTAAAAAAAATAATTCAGTTTTCAACTAATATGTCGTTAAAATTTAAAAAAAAAATCATTCAGGAGCAAAAATTTTCTGCCACCCTAAATTAATGTATATGACTAATTGTATTCACATTTTATTAAAGGGTAAATAGTAAATATTGCTTGCCATTCTGTGTTAAAATTGTTAGCCTGCAAGAAAGTTATTGGTCAGCATGTTTTGTAATTCTTGTTTTTTTAATACTCATTAAGAGACATGCAAGATGAGAATGTGTATTATATAAATTAGATAAATAGCTAATATGCTGTTTTTTTTTCTATTTCAATTTGGAAACTTTATAAAAGTAGTCTCATTTGAAAAATATATAGTATTTTTTTGCATTAGCTCCATACTCATGCCGCCATACTCCCTGTGAGCGGTTTCTTCAGTATTTAAGGAAACTCTAAAAGCTAATGACTTTTTCACTAAATTACATTTTCTTATTTTGAGTTTAGTAGATAACGTTTAATTGACAGTGTGAAATATATAGTATAAAATTTCATACCTTTTAATGTTATTAATTTGGAATGCATTATTTTTTAGATTAGATCGTTTGTTCTTATTGTTGGATACTGGATCATCACCACTGACCAGAAAAGCTGCTGCTGTACAGCTGGGTGAGGTTCAAAAATTGCATCCTCATGAACTACATAATTTATTAGCAAAGGTATATTTATTATGAAATTTGTTATATCAGTTTATGATTAAATTAATATTTAAAAATATTATAGCATGTAAATATTTTCTAACTAATCATTTCATTTAATGATAATGTGTACTACTTATTAAGTGATGTTATTGAAATGCAAATCTGCTGCTTTTACTGATGAAAGGATTAGAAAGAACAGATGTAGTAAAGTTGTATCTTCTGTATAATAGCTAAAATACCTGTAGAACATTTGCAAAATAAATCTTGGATGTCTCAATTTTTTTATTTTGTCGTAAGAATAATTTTATGTTTTATATTAATGTTTCATTATAAAAATTTTCATTAGGAAAATTTGGTTTCCAGGGGGAAGTCAGCTATTTTTGACGTTTCCCCTAATTTGACACATTTTGTAGCCTCTTTTTAGTGGCAATTATTGCAAACTGGTAACCTTGCTGGTAACCCCTTTCACCAACCACATCATGTTGTTGCCCATGAAGCCAAACTGCTCCTGACATATGTAATCCTGGGGTTGTGCACATCACAATCCAAGGAACACTGCTAGAGTGTATTTAGCATATAAAACTGACTAGAATTCACTGGTATTTTCTTAATTTAGAACATTTTTTTTTTTCACATAATGAAATACTTATATGTAAAAATGTTTAAAAAATGTTACTGCTAAAATTTAAATTAGACTGTAAGAACATAGGAAAAATCCTTCAGATGCTTTGACAAGCTTGGGAGATATTAACATATATTGAAAATGCCTAACAGGTGATATATTATGACACTGAAAAAATATTTTTTATGTTCTAGGTTCGTCGCTACTTGTACAGTCCTAGTTGGGACACTAGAATTGCAGCTGGTCAAGCAATTGAAGCTATAATTAGTAATGTCCCTGAATGGAACCCTGTTGGTATTAATATCAAGAATGGTAAATTTTTAATATTTATGCACAATGAAATGTACTTTTTTTTAAAAATTGAGTCTATATTTTAATGAGTAGTCATCTTATCTCTATTTAAAAATTATAAACTTTTAATTCAGTGACTTATTGATGAATACTTATCATCTTTGGCTTGACAGCCTATTGTTTAGGGATTTTTTATAGTTATTGTACATGTGTTTTAGTATGTTTTTGTTTATTCTTTTAAACTATGAGTGTTTTTGTTTATCAGTAATAAAGTTAACAAATATACAGATCAATTTTGACATTTTCCTATGTATAAAGTGTTATTTTTATTGTTCATATGTTAATTTATGCAGATATCTAGGGGAAAATATACTGGTATCTGCATATATAGATATATGAAATGACTCGAATTGGGTCATCTCCTGATAAAAACACATCATGGCCAAAATTAATACGATTCCATTTCAAAGAACAAATGCAGTTTATTCCATCAAAACAACATCACCTTACAATGCCTGCGTCCAACCCTCTTCTCTTTTAGTGAGCACACCCAAGTACTCCAAACGGGTTGCCGGAAATTGGCAGGGTAGGTTAGTATTCGATAAATCGCTAAAGGATGGAAAAGTTACCATATAGAGAGAAAATTCATATTATGGGCTATTAAAGATTAGAGATGGTTAGAAACTATATTACATATATAAATATAGATATAGATTATTAATATGAAACCTTGATTTATTGTTTTTAAAGGGACTTATTGCACTGAATGATAAATACGGGAACAAAACATAGAAATATTATCTTCGGGACTAAATGAAGTAAACAACACAAAATTGAAAATGATGATTCAAGAAACGATCGATCAAGATTCCACTGTATATATATATATATGTATATATTTGTTTGTATATGTGCATTTTCAACAGACTTATGTTATACTTATAATTTTATGTTACGTCATCAGAAAGCCTTTATATAATTAAAGTTTTATAAAATGTATTAATGCAATATATAAAATCTCTAGTTATATGTAAGTGCTAATACAAAAATTATGCACAATGATGTATAAGTACAAATTTTATACCTCAAAATTTATCTAAGTGAAGTTGAGATTGATTGGTCTTATGAATTCCTTACTGGTTCCGAGAGAAATGTTTAAATTATATTTATCGATTATTCCTTAGAAATGTATTCCACAGACTGACATCTTTACCTTATAAACACTCAATACATTCCTAAATTTTGTTGTAGCTGATCAGATTAATATCAATGTGTTATACCTTCTATGAATTCAAATATAATTCTGATGAATAATATACAGTAACCACCGCTTATAGTGATCAGTGGTTATAAGAATCAACCGTTTATAAGAATCAATATCGCAAAAACAAAAACAAATGTATTATTTCCATGTTAAAATTTTCGCTTTAAAGAATCAATCCACCGGTTATAAGAATCAGTTTGCAATCTTCGCCTTCCTTTCATTTTTCCAAAAAATGCCACTTGAACTCTCAAAAGGTACGAAATTCTTTCTTAAGTTTTTGAAAAGAAAGATTGATAAAACTTTGGGGTGGAAAACAGTCGTAAAATACATTCCTTTAGACATAACATACGAGTTTCTCCTTATACGTTTTTGCTAAACACTGCTTAGCAAAATTGAAGCTTTATGAGCTTTATTAGCTTTACCCAGGGGCATTTAACCCGCCCGGGTCCGATTTCACTTTTCTCCAGACAGGCACTCCTTTTTTCCCACCACTTACTTTCTGGTTGCGGATTTCTGGACCCTGAAACACATAAATCTTCCGCGAAGTGTCCACCATCACTTACGCAAACGGGACAGTGGATTCAGCACTTCAAACCGTGAAACGTAAACGGATCCATTTGCTGAATCAGATGAACCAGATGCTGAATCAAACGTTTCACGGTTTGATTCAGAATCAAACCGTGAAACGTAAGCTATAAAGGGAATCTTCGTCTGAGACTGTAATAAGCATACGTCGCTAGTATTCACTTTAGTTTTCTAACAAAATTGCCAGTTAGTGTTAGAACTTTTTGATAGTCGAATTCAAATAAGATAAAAACAAGGAAAACTCTTAGTTTTTCTGAAAAACAGAACTTGTTAATTAGATATGATGCTCTTCCAAAGTGTAGTCAAAGAGAAGCTGCCTCTTGTTGATTTTATAATCATGTGTTGTTACTTATAGGTCTAGAAATTGAGTTATAGTATTTGTTTAGAAATTGAGTATTTTTAAAATTATAAAAAATAATTTAAAAAATGATAAATAACGTAAATTAAAGAGTATTTAATAGTTAATTATGTATATATGTGCCTGTATGTTTATATATATGTACAAGTATATATTTGTGTATGTGTGCCTGTCCAAAGGGAAGTTTCGGTTATAAGAATCAACCGCTTATAAGAATCAAAAACAGTAATAACAAACGTGATTCTTATAAGCGGAAATCACTGTAGTTTACTTTGTGCTTGTCTAAAGTAAACAGGGCTTACAAATTAATTATATAATTTAGGCTGTTTTTGAAATTCCTGATTTAATTTACATCCATGGTAAATATACATTAAGTCTATAGTTCTGTTCTTTTTTAATTGAGGAGTCCTTGATAATTTTCACCTTGATTAAAAAAAAAATATGAAGCACTGACATTTTTTACTGGGCATAAATAAAACAACAAACCAGGGACTACTGAAAATGCAAAATAACATTCTTAATGGAAAAAGCAATATATTAATTCTAGCTGGTAATTAATATGAAGGTTTATCTTTTTCTTTCAATGCTGGATGATTTGAAAGTGTTTTGATAGCAGATGCACTTCATGATAAATAAGAGTATTTACTCTCCCACTATATATCTAATATTTTTACTTGTACAGCTATGTTACAGTTCTAAGATGCTTAAAAACTTGAATCTTTTCAGATTTTTTTTTTCTTCTAGGTTTTAAAATAAAATTTTAAATATCTAAATCAGTCATTCTCTATTTATATTTTACCTTGATAGCAAATCATTGCAATGTTTTTTTTTTTCCCGTGCTCTACTCTCTCATAATATTGTTAAAATTAACAGCAAAAAATATTTAAAATTGTAATGGTAATGTTTACCAAGCAAAGAACTTAACAATGTATCATGTGACTTCAGTATACATATGTTTATCAGTAAGGTACATGTAGGAGTGAATTTTATGTATAATTTTTCTAAATGAGCAAGGTTGAGTTCAAAGAACAATTTTTTTTTTTTTTTAAAGTAGCAATTCAATATAATTAATGTTAAGAGCTTAAAAAGTGATGCATTTATTTATTTTTTAATGTGGAGGCATTTGTCATGTGACATTTTCCTTTTGTTATTAACCGTGAGGTCTTGCTGGCTACTTTATTATGGGAGCACTATTTAGGTGAGCCAGTATTGTTCCCTATGAGAGGACAACACAGTAACGACCAAGCCTTACTCGGGATTTGAACCCGAGCCAACTGTGTGGAAGCTCACAATACTTAACTGCTTTACCATGTGGGCAGTACTATAAGAATATGACAGTGCTGGAAAGACTTGTTCAGTTCCACATTTTTGAAGTAAATGTTAATTTAATTGAAGGAAAATAAAGATAAAAAATATTCAATGTATAAATTAAAGATGCTTAATAAATATACTTAATGTATAAGTTAAAGCTACAATGTGTAAAATAAAGATATTTTGGAATGACATTTTTATGTTGAATATTAGCTTTATAGACGCTCACCAGTTACAATACTTGTTTTGTTTATTTTCCCCACTCTTGAATCTGTATTTATTTTGTAATTGATAGTAACTCACTAAAATTGTATCATCTGTGTAAAACTGATTTTTTTTAACTCTCAATTGTAGAAAAAGATGCTGCAGAAGTTTGTGACTCATCATTGACAGGAAGAATGAAATTTTCTGAATTTGACATCCATAAAGTTATAAAAAATGGTAGCGATCTTCTTGCTTGTGAAAGTTCTAATGTAGAAGTTGATGAAAACATGGGTAAATATACTTTAAATTACATTTTTTATTATTATAAAAATGTGTTTAGAATGCTTCCTGTTATCAAATTTTGTAGTACATTGTATATGTTTTTTTCTTATCCCTTTATCCAGTTATTTGTAAGTCTCCAAAATACAAGCACTCTTTAATTAAAAACAAAGCTTAGTAATGCAAGTTGTATATTACTGATCTCTACCTAAATTTCATTCATTTGTACTTTTCTCTGCTGGGAAAAGAGCAGCATTTAATTTTTTCACTGCAGTCAAACCCCGTTATAACGAACTTCAAGGGGCCAAAGGTTTTGTTTGCTTTATCTGGTGGTTTGCTATATCCAAACCATTAAGAAAAATGCTAGAGTTCACAAAATTAGTTGCAATGTTTATTCACTAATGATGTATTAAAAAATGATGAAATCTATTGAAAATGATAATTAATGAGATAAATTGACTAAAATTGATTACATTAAACTGATACAATACTAATTAAATTATGTATAATAGGAAAACGACGGGACCAAAATTTTTGTTCATTATATCCGTGAGTTCATTATATATCGGGTTCACTATAACAGGATTTGACTGTAATTAGTTGTTTTGCCACAGGCAAACAAAGTGTCTTTTCAAATAAGTAATGCTTAATTAGCAAATAACAGTATTTTAAATGAGAAAGTTGAGCATGATTCACAACTTCTGATGTCATTTCTGGAAAGGAAAAAAAATAAGGCAGGAGGTAAAAATGAGTTAGGAATAGTGAAGTGAAAAAAGAAACATCCTAGATCAGCACTAAGGAGCTTTAGAGGTGCACTTACCTCTTTTGACACTGTAAAGCAGGGCCGCCCAGAGACTTTACGGGGCCTGGGGCAAACTTCTGTTGGGGGCCCCAAGAAATCTGATTAATTGAATAATTTAAAAAAAAAATTTTTTTTTGGGGGGGGGGGGGGCCCTTTTTTCAGGAGATTATTTTGAATTTTGAAGTACGGTACAAGTTTCAGAATTTTTTTTCGGAGGAAATCTAATAAATAATTTTTTTAAAAATTTGGGGGCCTGGGGCAAAGTGCCCCAGTTACCCCCCTCTCTGGGCGGCCCTGCTGTGAAGTTGTCTAAAGATAACTTTACAGTGTTAACTAAAGGTGATCTAAATGAAAAAAAAAAAAAAAAAGAAAGTGTCATAAATAACATGAACTTTGAAAATTTTCCAACAAACCAATGTAACAAACTGTTTTAAAGAGTATTACAACAGTAAGTATTCAGTGTATTAAATTAATATAATCAATAGATTAATGATATATATATATATATATATATATATATATAATCTTGACAAATGTAGACATTAATACAAAATGAATTTAAAAAAGAATTATTTTCCTGTACAAATATGTACACTGTATACATGTATGAATTAATAAATTAATATAAATTATAATATTTTCTAACCAGATAAATGTGTTTTCCATCCAAATGAAATGTAGATTTTACAAATTTAAATTTTTATGCATTATTTTAATTTTCATAAAGTTAAATATTGAGGATCACACACACACACACACACATATGTATATATATACACACTATACATACAGTGAAACTTCTCTATGGCGACTAGTAATGGTTCTGATAAAAAGTGGCCATTTAAAAGAGGTTATGTCCATAACATTGGCTCTATGGAGTCTTGAATTGGTTCTAAACAAAATAGAACTGTTCAGAGGGGTGGCCAGCTAGAGAAGTTTTTACTGTAAATTTATATATCTATATATATAAAACAGTTCCGTAACTGACTCATTCATTCACTGACTGACTGACATACAACGCACAGACCAAACCGCTGGACCTAAAGGGCTGAAATTTTGCATGGCGATTCTTCTTATAGTGTAGGGGTGCACTAAGAGAGATTTTTGAAAAATTCTTCTTAGATTTTTTTAAATTAAATTTTTAAGCTGTTTTTTTTACTTTTTTTAAGTTTGCATTTAAAATAATAATTGCATACATTCACCGATGTTTTTACTTTGAATGTACTCCGTAGCGAAGTGCGGGTTTTCAGCTAGTATATATATATAATATGCAAGTATTAAAAAAAACAACCAACTTAGTAAAAGAATTTGCTATAGATGTGGTGACACATCTTAGATGTGACTTTTCTTAATTTTTATTATCTTTCAAATAGTGGTTCATTACATAATTTGTTTTATATTTATGTTTTAAAATATTGAATCAAATCTCTCTTCATTATTGATAATGGGATTATTTGCAAATAATTGCTAATATTACATTGCTCTTAAGTAAAAATATTCCTTCTGGTCATTATTAGTAAGTAATAAAAGGCCTTTAAACCTCTATTTACCTGTGTATTTAAATATTGTACTCCTTATCAATTATTCAAGGAAAGTGTTACCTCTACCTTAATTGAAATCATCTATGGATATTATACTTCTTAAAGCTGCAGCATTGTTATTCATATTAGCTTCTGAATTAAGTTCATTTTTAGGATGTTTTAAAATATAAAAAAATCCTGTTATTGCTTTTAAAGAAAAAGTTTTCAAATTCATGGTATTAAAATTAGTTCTCTTATATTTGTCTTAGCTATTAAATAGAAATTACACTTCAGGCAGTGTAATATGAAAAGGGTCCTGTGTATTTTATCACTTTTTAAATTCATAAAATCAACAAATTTAATGATTTTAAATGTTAAAGTTTTCTTATTTCCATTTTTAGATGTGATATGAATTATATTTAATAAAAGTAACCACCTTTATTTCTCTAATTCTTTTTAGATATTGATCCTCAAGAACATTTGGCAAAACAAAGAGAAATGTTGAATAAGCATTTAGGCCTGAATTTTTCTTCATTTATTGGTATAGATTCCAGTTACATATCTAAGGAAGATTTTGAAATTAATCAGAAGCCAAAACCCCCTGAGGTTAAACAAGAAAAAGTATATATGTATATATTACATGAGTGAAAAATAATATATATTTTAAACGTAGCATTTTCCTTAACTTCTCTGTAAAGATAATGTTGTATATAAGCAACTCATTTATGAACAATGAAATAACTATGTATAATGTTTGTTCAGGGCTTTGCATGTCTAAATGTGCTTATGAATAGGAAATTTTTATTTCAGCCTAGTTATCCTGAAACTGTTAATTCAGTTACTTCACCATACACATTGAATTCAAGGAAACCTTTTCTGGTGAAGCAGAAACAAAGCCCAAGAAGACAAACTTCAATGGATGTAGATCCATTCTCTCCAAATGGGTAATTTAGTTTATATTACTTGAAATTCCTATGGGCAACATATTATCACATTGTTGACAGTATCATCAAATGCCTGATTTCCCATACATCTTAGAAAAATTTCGCCTGAAATATGAATGGTTTAATGTTGGTAATATTCCTCTCAAACATTTCAAACCAAAAAAGCAAATTTATGCCTACCTTCAACAGTGTGTTAAAATGGAAACCTTTTGAAGATATAAGCTTTTCTTTTATCAAATAGATTTAAGTTTCATTATAATTAATGTATGGATGACAATGACAAGAATGTTTGTGTAATTCACACACCTCACTATTCATTCTTATCACAAGAGTGACACGTTTATTTTTGTTGATAACCCTCAGGTCTATTCTCTATCTTAAATATTATATCAATTGATCTGCTAAATTCAGTTTACTTCTGAAATTAAGGCAATAGTAAACTCCTTTGTTATTGAGATTTTGGTTTCGTGTTTCAGTACATCTGTGTTAGAAAGCCATTTTCTGTCTCCTTTGCTGCTCATGCCTGATTTAATCATACCCCAAGTTATAAAACTCCTGTTACTATTTTTCTTACATTTATGCTCAAACCCCATTTCTCTTAATTTTGAAATTTACTTCATAAAAGCTATCATCAGAAGCTGTAAATCTTCAGTTATTGATAAAGCTGTCAAAAAATTCAATTCACACTCAGCAGTGTCTATTCTTAACCCTTTAATTTATTTTAGTGTATTTGATAAGTTAGTGGTTGTCCTTTTTACCTATCTGTGTATTTTAAAGTGAGAAAAATCCTACTTCAGTTTAATTTCAAAGTTTAAAATATGAGGGCTATATGAGAATACACATAAAAATAAATGAACATTTTTCCTCTCACTAAAATTCCGACACCTCAGATTCATACAAGGGGATGTTTATAGCACCTTTTAGAGATTGAATAATACCTTATGTTAGCTGAACCAAACCAAGCCAGCTATGGTTACAAGCATAAGAAAACATTCAAGATACAGTCGGACCTCTATTTAACGAAGTCGCTAAATCCCGAAAAAAAGTTCGTTATATGGAAAATTCGTTAAATAGAGATTCACCTTTTAAAATACTTTAAACTAACAAAACAGATTTTAAATTCATAAACACTAAATATTATTAATAAAAGTAATTGATCACACCTTTATTTTGTAAATTAATGTCTATTTGTTTTATATATCTTACCCATCAAACAGAAATCTGCAAAGAAAACAAGAATAAAACAAAACATTTTCCGGGAATGCACTGTATTTTCAATTTAAAAAATTATATTAAAACTAATGAATTTTAATGACAGTATTGCATTTATTATAAGAAGTAATTTTAAGCATACATTACCACACGCGTCCTTAAATTTAAGTACTGATAAAGTCCATTAATTTTGTTTGAGTTTTTTGTTTGAAAAAGTGATTTCTCTCATAATACGTCTCTCATCTTTGCAATGTCACCTAAAACCCCTTCAGATGTATTTTCTTCAAACTGCAACCCGCGTCGGAATGTGTTAAAAGAAAGAATAAGTTTGAAATGTTCAGAAATATTTGAGAAATATGGAGAAAAATAATATTGAATCAAGAAAAAGTTCGTTAAATAGAGAATGCACTTCGCTATTTGGAGGTTATTTACGAATTCTCAAAATGTTCTTGGTTCCAAGGAAAGTTCGCAAAATAGAGGTTCGTTAAATAGAGGTCCGACTGTATGTTTAAAATTGAGAATCATCTTAATCCATGATTGCTTAACACTCCTTACACAAATTTAGGCACAAATTGAAATTTTCTGTCCTTCCATGTGGTAGAGGGATGGGGGAAGGTACAAACCATCCACATGATGTCTATGAGGGTGCTTTATTAAAATTGAGGTGGCACAAGGGGTAATGTTGACTTGCCTGTATGATGAATAATGACTCACCTGTATGATGTTCCCATATAAGTAGTGGTCAGCAATTTCTGCAATATAATGTGCAAATGGCTCATGATGAGTGCCTCTGCATTAAAAAAAACAAACTTATTGATTTGGTATAGGGATACGTAATTTTCGTATTTACGAAATAGATGCGAAATTTGCTGATATGAGCGAATAGACACGAAAATTATTTTTTTTACTACTTTTCGCAGAAACTCTGTGACAGACGGCTTTTTAAGCGAATTTATAATATAGTAATAATTTGTTAACATAATTACTTAACTAAGACCATCCGGGGTTCTTCAACTGAGAAATATCACTCTCCTTCGGATTTGCTTTGAATTTCACCTGGAAAGTTTGTCCGTACCGGAGTCGAACGGGAAAAATCTAACTGTAAAAATCAACCATCAAGTTTTGTGGAACAATTAGTAGATTTAAGAATGTTTTCTTGGGTCTCCA
Source organism: Dolomedes plantarius (assembly GCA_907164885.2). Taxonomy (NCBI): domain Eukaryota; kingdom Metazoa; phylum Arthropoda; class Arachnida; order Araneae; family Dolomedidae; genus Dolomedes; species Dolomedes plantarius. Next base: position 36,032,678 of record OU015497.1, read on the forward strand.
AAGTCAAGGATATTTCGGCTACTTACATTAGTCAACCAAGAGACTTCTGTTGATGTTATACAGATTTTAATTGCAACGAAATGCTGCTACCTTAACTCTGCAAAGGCTATACAAAGCCTCTCTTGTTGATAGAGTAGATCCTCGGATATTTTAGTATGTACAACATAGTAATTAATGACAGAAGGCAAACAATTTAGGAACATAATTTGGAAGACTACTACAATGTTAGTTTTTAACTAAGAATTTTGATACTTATCCAAGTAAGTAAAATTATAATTTTTTAAAATAAATGTGAAATTTTTGAATTTATATATTTTTGTGAATAAATGCGAAATTTTATATATTTAATTTTTTTGCTGCGAAATTTCAATATTTTTCATGCAAAATTTACGTATCCCTAATTAGGTATTATAAAAGATGAAATAATTGTATACAAAATTAAAACCAATTTTTGGTTGATGACATAATGATGTATCATTGGAGAATTTTTCTGTAAGATAGCCTCATCATTATGTATAATATTAAAATTTGTTTCCTAACATGTTGTTGAAAGTTTGGTTTTTAGAAGTTAGATTAATTAAAATGCTATCAAAATTCAGTATTTTAAGGTATTTTCAAAATTAATTTTCTAGTTTTTTTTTCCTAATTTATTTTAATCTAATTGGCTTGGAGAATGGTCATTTGATTTTTATTGCATGGAATTGAATGGTAAAACTATCAAGATTGAATGAAATTTTTAATTTGCTTGCATTTCTGGCTTAAGCAAAAATTTTCTGAAAAAGAACTCTGTTACTGTCTCCCTACAGTTTTATAGGCTTTTATAATTTAAAATTTAATAAATTTTTAGAAATTTAAGCTAAAAAGGAAAAAAAATTAGCTACACACCTTTATAGTGTTTGAAATTGTGTATGTTCGGTTAGTCTAATCAGAGTTCCAATGATTCTTGCCATGTGATGAAATTAAAATGAGTATTCATAATATTTTACTTCTTTAAAGCTAATGCTGATGAGTAGGCCTTCAGATAATTTAAATTATTTGCTGAGAGCATCTACTAGGAGTCAACAAGTGTGTAAATTATTATTTCTCTCTAAGATCTAGATGAATCTTGAATTCAGTTTATATTATTCTCATCTAACACTGAAACATTTTAAAAAGTCAATCAATTTGTGTTAATATTATTTTTATTCTATTTTATTATAAATTATAGTTCTGATTGTGAACCCTCGCCCAAGAAAATTAAAATGGAAGCAATACATGAAGATTCATCTATTCAAAATAATTTTGGAAATCTCTGGGAAGAGGTTAGTATATTAATTTTAGGGCTTATAGTTGGCCTTTGTTAATTGTTTTATTAGTTCTCCTGTGCATTCATTTACTTATAAAATAGTAATTTAATAGCACTTAAGAAAATATTCAATTCTCTCCCTCTCTTTATATATCTGTATGTCCGAGGTAAACCATCATAAGTGAATTTTCTTCATTTTCAACATTTTTATTGTGACTCCTTTTGGATGGAGCTTCTTTGAGAAAACCTGTCCTATATGCAAAACAAGATTGGGGGGGGGGGGAAATATAGACTTATTAACTATTGCATATGTAAGTCCTAATGACAGGTAAACCATCACAAAGCTCTCCTGAAAAATGAGAAAATTCACTTATGATGGTTTACTTCTAACAGACACACACACACCACACTACACACACACATATATATATATACACACACACACACATAGTATACCTCAAAGTTGTGCAATAGGTGGACCAACGAAAGATTTCGTAAGTCGGTGTACAACTATGCATATAATACATGTAAATTTTGTCTAATTGAGACCAAGGAATTACAAAAACACCAGTTTAAAGGGAAAATATTGTATTAAAATTAAAATATTATTTTACATATCAATATTATACGTATGTATAAGATAATAAAAAAAAATTATGTTGATGGTTTTAAAAAATCCAATCAACATAAAATCTAATTAAAGTAGTCTGCCGTATTAGTGTCTTTTTTTCTTCTCAAAGACTTTCTTCATAGCAAACTAACATTTTTTTTTGTATTCCCTGCTTTGTCGTGATCACACTATCTTTATTAGGGTCCTATATTCTCTAAACTCTGTAACCCTTTCTCAGTTGCACTGAGACCTGTCAAGTTTTAATTGTCATTAGTTTTTCTTGTGGAATTGGGTCTGAAGTGTCAGATTCTTCAGTGATGCTTTGGTTGCACATCTCTATGAGATCATCAGCTGTCAGCTCCTTGAGATAAGAATCCATCAACTCTGTCAACTTCCATATCTAATTACCTGGCAAGATCGTCAATTTCATCTATCACACGAGCAATATTATCAGTTTCAGGCATTGTTTCTGTCTTGTTTTTAAAAAATATTGGACAAAGTTCCTTCCAGACACCATTTAAGGATTTTGGGGAATTTCGTTCCAATGTTTAAAAAGGTGAAAACAAGTAAAATCTAAAACCGTGTAACTCGTGAGTTTGCATAAGTTGTGGTAGTGTAAGTCAAAGTATTACTGTTGTATATATAAAAAAAATCAAGGAATCTTCAACCTTCTAAGGGCCTGTTCACATAGAATCCTTCAGCATCAGCGTTAAAGATTCCGTTGGCACTAATTGGTTTAAAAGGTCAATGATTGGTATATGATTGGTTAAAAAATTTTACGTTGACACTGATGGATTCTATGTGAACAGGTCCTAACTTTATATGTACAGGACATATTTATATTTATTATTCAAAATTACAAATGTCCTTGTAAATATGTGTTTTCTACCTTTGCTTCTTCTGATTCTTAATTTTAATCTTGTCAAATATTTTTAATTTTTTAAAATTAGTTTCTAATGTTTTATCTCTCATTATTGTTGATTGCTATTAAATCTCATGTAATAAATCAAATAACATATCACATTTCATAAGAAAGGCATTATCTAGATTTTAATTAAAATGAAGAGTTCTTTTTCAAGACTAGTTTATCATAATGTTGAATTAATAATATTTAATGTTTTTTAGTCTCAACAGTGGCCTCTCGAGTCATTCAGTGACATTTTAGTTCATGACCTTCTGCATGCATCTTGGGGAGTAAGACATGGAGCAGCAACAGCTCTCAGAGAAATTGTTCGAGTGCATGGCAAAGGTGCTGGCAGAAGAGCAGATGTGTTAAAGAACAGGTGTGGCAGTGTTTATTATTTTTGTCATTGTTAGTTTTGGATTTAGAAAATTCTCATACTTTAGATGTTAACAGAGTATCAATAAGTTCAGTAACTGTTTACATTAATGAAAGGCACATGAATCTAATGAAAATGACATGTTTCAGTTTTATGGTAAAATGCACCATTTTTATATATAGTACAACCTCCCAAATCCGGAATCGTTGAGGATCAATTCAGGACACGGCATTCCGAATTTGGGAATTTTCTGGATTTGAGAGGTTTTTAAATAACACTACAAAATTTTAGGAGAAAAAATAAACACACTTAAAAAAACATGTAAAATGGTTTTAATTATTAAATAAACCTAATACAGAACATAATAATTAACATTATAATTTAAACATGTCAGTCAATAATGTCTTGCTATAGTTTCAGCTTATTAGAAATTATTTTTCTCGAATCCTATATAGTGCCATACTTCATGTTCCGAGATAAAATTCCGGTGTTCTAAGCATAATATTATTTTATCTAATGATGTTATCAGGTCTTCTGTTGACATTCTTTCGTTTTCAGGGCATTCTGAATCACTTTCATGATTGCTGTCATCAATTGTCACCTTTGTTATTTACCACACACTATCAATAATTTCAGAATCTCTCAGAGAAACGACGATCAGCACATTTTCTTCGATGTCTAAAACTCCTGTATGTCTGATTATCCATGTGCCTTTATTTGCACATTCTACTAAATCTGGCTATTTCAGCTTCTTTCCCAGACACTTGAAAGCCCTCAAAATTGCTGCTGTTACTTCCTTGAAGGAAGTGCATTATTTTACCGGTATTTTCGTAGCGACATCTATCGGTAAAAATGGAAAAGTAAAATTGGCCGTTTATTAAAACATTCCAGATTTGAGATGTCCGGATTTGGAAGGTTGTACTGTATTAATTTTTTTTTTAACATGGTAGATTCTTATTTTTAATTGTATATGTGTATAAAAAAATCGTCTTTCACTGTTTCTTGTAACATTATTTCTGTGTGTCAGAGGTAAACCATCATAAGTGAATTTTCTTCTGTGAATTTTCCCATTTTTCAGGAGAGCTTTGTGATAGTTTACCTCTCATCAGGACTTACATATGTGATAGTTTATAAGTCTATATTTCACCCACCATCTTGTTTTGTATATAGGACAGTTTTCCTCAAAGAATCTTCATCCAAAAAGAGTCATAATAAAATATCAAAAATGAAGAAATTCACTTATGATGGTTACTTCTGGACATACAGATAGATGTATGTCCTCTATTGTTTAGACAGAAGTTTTCTGTTGGGATCAACTGACTAGTATGACCTACAGAAATTACATATGTAAAAGTTAAACAAATTTTCAACTTTTTAACTTATTTATCTAAAAAATTTCTGAAGAGAATTTATGAAAACAATTTAATGATAGACTTCTCACTAAATGTTATTGAATACAAAATTTTTACAAAATTGTATGTGATTTTTTTTTTTTTTATATATATATAATATTTCTGTTTTGAAAGCATGTTTTTATATTAATTTTCAATGAAAAGAATCTGAACACAATCCTTAGGCTATTATTAATTTAACTTGGATTATATTTAATGATAATCTCATTCTTTTATTAATTCTTAGTTATTTAAAAGGAATATAACATCTAACATTTTAATTATGAAAGTTTTTTTCTTTTAAAATATTCTCAAATTTGTTGATTTTTATGATGTTTTTTTCATAACAGATGGACACTCTGAATCAATTGTGGTTGGAAGATTTAGCCTTGAGATTAAGTTGTGTGTTAGCCTTGGATAAATTCGGAGATTTTGTGTCTGATCAAGTAAGTTTATATTCACTTAGTTATGTATTTAAAGTTTATATTTTTCAAAGTCTATTTTATTTTTAGTAATACGGGAAGTAAGTAGTTTTGATAATTTTTTATGGGAATTTTATTAATATGGTTAATAAATATTACAAAATATTTTCACTTTAGGATCTGGAAACAGAATGAAAACTTTATTGTTGAAAAGTAATAATCAGTGGTAAAATTTTAAATTTATCATCTAAAGAAAGAAGCACTTGTCTGAGTCAAAGTGTTAGCTAACATATTTATGAGGATTTTTTAAAAATTTTTTTATGATGAACAATTGTTTGTTAGTGTTAAAACTTTCAATATTTTTTATTATAAATTTTATATCTGCATTTTGTCTAGTTTTTGTGGCTAATTTAAAAGTGTGAAGAATCACCAAAATTTGAAGAAGCAATAAAACTAATTATTTGTCAATTTAGGCTTAGTTCTTACCTGAATTTATTTTGACTTATTAGCACTTCACGTATATTTAACTTCTTACACTAAACCATTGAAAGAGAAAAAATTAGCATTTATAAAATCGGATGTAAGAATCTAATAGTAAAAACAGAAGCATTGATAAATGTTTTTCCAATATTTACAATGCAGCAAATTTTGCTTCCATTTTTATATTACATTTAGACTCTGAAATATGTGTACACAGAGTATACATTTAACTCTGACTTGTTTTAATTTAGCATTGTAATGTCTGTTAAATACCTGGGAATTTTTTCTAAAATTACATAGTAATGATGTAATCATAATAATGACTAGTAGCATTTATTAAAATTTATAGTTATGTTTTAAATTGTATTAATAGCCTTACTTTAAATTCTTTATTTTAATAATAAATAACTAATTTCTCTGTAACCCCTTGGAGTGATCACTGGAAATTGGAGGTGGCACCAGAGATAATATTGATTCACCGTATGGTGCTACCAGCTAAGAAGTAGTCAACAGTTTCCCGTAGTACATTGTGCGAATGTTTCAGGACAAGTGCATTATTTTTTATTTTATTTTTTAATTTTTTTAATTTTTTTTTTATCTCTGAAAATTTAAGAAATTTTGAAATTTATTATTAGAATTTAAGAAATTTTAAAATTATTTTTTCTAGCTCACCCAGATATCTTCCTTATATCCTTAATGTGTGAGCAAATGGAAATAGTGTATGCTAGTAAGGGGAATTCAAGGCTCACATGCATTTTAAAGGGTATTGACAGAGATGCTTGTAGTTACATTTAGCATCAGTGTGTTACACTTTCTGAGCAAATGCTTCAAAATGATAGCAAAAAAATAACTTATTTATTCTGACCCAGTGTAGCAGTTTTGACTTAATAGTAAAGAATTTTTGCAGTTTGAAAGAAATTCCGGTCTCTTTCCTTTTCTTTAGAATGGATTATATAAAATTTATCTGCTAACTTCTGATTCTGAAAATTTTTTCTTTTGCCCATGGAAATTACATACTCAACAAAAGAAGGGTGTGTATGTTGAGGTTATCACAATTTATGTTTATATCCAATATTTAGATTCTGCTATGTAAATGTATTATTATTTCAAACATCATAATGTATTTATATTGAGCAGTGCATGATCTATAGTTTATTTTCATATAATTGTGATATTTTATGTAATTTTATATGCATACATAAAGCTATGCTGTAATTCCTGTTTATTAAATGTAAGTAATTGTATTTTTAGGTGGTTGCTCCTGTCAGGGAAAACATGTGCTCAAGTTCTTGGAACAGTTACTAATATATGCAAACGGAGCAAGTTGAAAATGTTCTCAGGATATTACTTCAGCTGTTGGGTCGCCCAGGTGGGAGGCAAAGGCATGGTGGTGTTGCGGGCTGAAGTATATCCTTTCTGTCAGAAAAGGTATCTGATTATGCAGTACTTATTTTATATTTGTCGGCTCAATATTCCATCTAATTTAAAGGAAGACTTTCTCCTATATTTGCTTAACTGCTAAACGTTAGAGTTGTACCAGTGTTAGAGTGAAGTGATTCACTGTCACAACTAAAGAAGTAGAGCATGCTGTTTTTAGTAAATCCTCAATTTGTGCTTCCGTTTTGAATATTGCTGACTTGGGTCCCATTTCCTGATATTATGTTAACATATAAATTTTGTATTTTTATCTTCTTATTGCTGACACGAAAACAAACAGCTGCAGGAAATGTGGGTGCCAATTCGTCTGGCATGACCATCTCTTCATGTAAAATGCTGAAGATAATGTGATCAGCAACCGAACTTTGAATTTTTATTCTTTTTGGAGTCGGATTTTGGTTTTCATAGAGGGAAAACAAACAGTAGTTTGAAAACATATTCTGTCGGCAAAAATGCCTATATCAAATCTATTCTTTTTGTTAATTATTTGTATATTCAGTGGATTAAAAGTGCATCATGAAAGATGCATATGTGAATCAAATAATTAATTAAATCAGAATTAATTGGCTGGGATATTTATTTGTGTCCGAGTGCCTAATTAGTCTGTAGTGGAAAAAAAACTGGGAGGTGAGTAAAAAACCAATTATTCTTTTGGTTAGTCCAGTAAAATCAAATTCTTTAGTTGAATTACTTTCTTTAATTCAACACTTTATTTCATTGCAATCCATTTTTAATTAATTTCTAATTTTTTGAACATTTAAAAAAAAAAAAAGTATGACTTTGGCAAATATTTTTCAAATGCAGATTTATAACAAGGTACATTACTACTTGGATTTGTTGCCATTTTTTGTGCTTAACTTATTTTTACCCCTTTTTTTAGGATCTTAAGTCTCGTTATGATACCTCTTGTCTTTGATCCAGTGTGTGAATGTTGAAAGATAATGTAGATGATGTCAGTGCAGTTGCAGCATCTGCACTGGTACCAGTTACTAATGTGATAGTTTCGACTTTACCAGAGAAGGTATGTATCAATAAACTTATTTAAATATTGTGTGTTTTGCTCATAGTTTGCAAGTCTATATATTGATTGTAACAGAAAAGAAAATATTCATTACTTGTTTTATTTACATTTTATCATTCCTCTAGAATGTTGATATTAAACAGATATTCTCACCGAATATTTTAGAATTTTTTTTTTTTTTCAAATTCTTTTATAGTTTTTGATTACTCAATTGCATGGCAATCTTACCATGAATAGTGATTTTTAAATAAATTTTGTTTTGCTTAATTTTCTGTTTTCCTAATTTCAGATTTCATGTGTTGTAGCATCTTATGGGATGCACTATTAGATCTAGATGACTTACTGTTCTAACTAGCAGCATACTACAGCTGTTAGCCTCTCTCCTCTCTTATTCTAACCAATTATTCTGATAGGTGAGTAATCTCAGAGTTTATTTATAGCACAAAAAGGCTTTAAATTGTAGTTTATTTTTTTTCAAGTTCATAATTTTACCTGAAGGTTTCTTCAATTTGCTGATTTTAAACTGATTATAAACTTTGGTAATCTTCAGAGTGCATATAATATACAGTTTTATGAGAATTTTCAATCCATTTTGATGATTGTCAAACATTATATATTGGTTTTATAACTAGAAATTCAATTAAATTATCAGTATGCATACAATTGATTATCAAGATATGTATACAGTCAAACCCTGTTATAACGACCTTCAAGGGACCAAAGGTTAGTTCGCTGCATCCGAAACGTTAAGAAAAATTTACAAATTACATACAATAGGAAAATGGCGGGACCAAAATTTTCTTTTTTTATAGCCATGAGTTCGTTACATATGGGTTTGCTATAACGGGGCTCGGCTGTAATAGACTGTGTGCCTCTAGTTTTGTATGATTATTTTTTTCTTATGCTGAAGTTGTGAGGTAGGGTTATAACTTCATCTTTTCAGTATGATGGTCCAAAGTTCTTGGTAGTGTTTCTAGAAAATGATAGATATCTCCTGCCCCTCAAAAGTTCCCTTAAAGTCCTCATAACCTCATAATTATCCTGCTTAATATGTGTCCATTAACAAAACAAAAATACAACTATGAGAGAAAAATATTATGGCCGCTTTATATATTCGAATGTTTCAGAAAAAGTTATTTTTAAAATTTCTCAGTCTCAGTATTTACTGTATGTCTAATTTCAGTTCCATAAGAAATTTTGAAGATCTTGTCCCTCGTTGTATCCATTTCTAAGCCACAATTCATCTGTTGTAAGAAAATCAAGTTCTGCAGGCTCTCCTAACATTGACTTCTTCTGTGGTATGAATGTTTGTATGTGCTAATGATATATGTATTGAAAAAATTTATTCAAATGTTGTTGTATTTTCTCAGTAACTTGACATTTATTCTAAGCAGTTTTATGTATAAAATATATTGTAGCAGTTTTGGATTTCACTACATACAATGTTATTTGTATGTATGATTAATGGATGTTAATAATGATTTTTTTTCATCTATTTCAGTCATGTGCAGCATGGCTGCCAATATTTTATCATCTGCTCTAAGGTTACTATTCAAAGGAGCTTAGTTGAAAATTTACCAGAAATACATGACTTGTTGTATTCTGTAAGTATTCATTTCTTATGACAGCATCCTAGATGATCATAATTATTGCTGTTTATATAGTAAACATCTAATAACCTGATTAAAAAATATATAAAATTTTTGTTTTAATACCATTAACTAAAAACCTTTAAATTTGTCAAATGTAATTTTCCCCATATATTTCAGGTTGTGGAAGAATATGTTAAATCCAATCCACCATTGTTGTCTGTTGTGTCTTCTGCTATTCCATATGTAAGTTCATGGTTATCAATGATGATTGCAGCCTTCTACTATTCAATCAACCAAGCACTAATACAACTTGGTAGAAATACATCATAAAATTAAGGTAACTATTTCTTCTATGATTGACAATTTTTATACTGCAATCTAAAACTATCAATTTAGTATCCATTTAAGAATTACAGCATTTGCAACGTTGAAAAGTGATGAAACGACTATATAAGAAAACTCTTTTCTATATAGTCGAAGCTCGATCGATCGTCTCGAATCATCGTTTTCCTGTATGCGTCGTTTATTTCACCCCAGTCCTGACAATCATATGCTTTGCTATGCATCTATCGTTTTCCGCATTTATCGTTCCAGTTTAGTCGGTACCTTGTAAAACGATAGATCAAGATTCCACTGTAGTTCTAAATTTAAGTCAGTAATTCTAGATTGATGTGTAATATGTTATGTTATTCCCTAAACTAGTGACAACTCTTGTAAAAATTTTGTATCGTTAATTTTTTGGTGATGGTAATAATCAAAGTGTATTTAATCATCATAGTTTAGGATCTTTGACCTTATCGTTATATTACCATACACATTTTAAAGTCTATCTATCTTTTCTTTTATGTATGCACTTATTCAAAAAATATTAGTTATTATCTCTTAATGACACAACACTTACCTTTAATAATTCACAGTTAGTATCTTAACTCTTCTCTTTGTTAAAATAGAGAAGACAGAATGTTTTAAACTTGAAACATAAGTTTCTGAAATTAAAAGATTGGATCTAATAGGTGTTCATACAAAAAATTAGTGATGCTAATAAGACCATTGGGGCACGGTGGCCCAGTTGGCAAAGGCATCGAGCCAGTGATCTGAGGGTTTGTGGGTTCGATGCAGTTGCTGACAAAATCCATCGCCGTGTTCACTAATGGTGGCGCGTGCACGTTAAATCGTTGTGGCTGCATGTCCTCCAAGTTCTTAAATTACCTCTGGAGGTGTGGGGTCAAGTATTCCGGTTTTGTCACTTGACTGGTTCTAAATTACGGGGACCAGCTTGTAGGGGTAATGCTGGCACCCTATATGGTGCCCCTTATATGATTGCCAGCAGCTTGCCCTTTACTGAGAACAAATGGCATCATAGCCAATCTTCCAGGCATTTGTAATAAATAAGACCATATGTTAATGTTAGAGGTACTGTATAAAACAGATAGATTAAAATTGAACTCTAATGGCATTTTGTATAGTATTTAATTTTTCTGCTTTTATACTTAATGGTTAAGCAGCTGAGAGTTTTAAACCTAGGGCAATTTATTAGATACACTAAAGAGATTACTTACCAAGTATTTTTGTTACACTAGCTCAATCTTTTTAGAGTTTAAACATAAACAGACTATTTGTTTTTAAGGTCATTTGGAAAACTTGATTCTGAAATATATAATAGTTTGTTTTTAATGTCATTACATTGTTTTCCCCTTTTCTCAAGTATTTTTAATTTATTACAGGAGAAGTCCAATGATCGCTGTCGAAATTTCAATATTCCTGGATGTTCAAAAATTATCCAAGAACAGTATTATATTGGAGGAAATGAGTCAATTAATGATAATCCAAGAGAACGGGAAAAATGTGTTATTAGAGCTAAGCTGACAGCTGCCAAGTGAGTGAAATTTTAGCTAGGTTCAAACAAGCTGTTTCAAACCTGCAGTTGTGAAAAATTGTATCTTTTGTAGTAAAATAATAAAATCCAGTACCTTAATGAGGAGAATAATCTTAAAATGAATGTGTGTTACTAGGAAAAACTGTATGTTTTAACTAACAAGCATTAACTGCTTGACTGCCAGGCTTAATTTTGCCGGTGAAGGGCTATATACCAGGCTATGCGATGTAAAATGTTAGTGTCATAAATCATTTAATAACTTCCGTGATATAGTGATGAATTTAAGGTTCGTTAAAAGATTTATGACATTATCATAATATGTGTAATATATAATATATAAAACTTACACATTATATACATACATTGATATACATACATACATTATATACATAAAAATCAGAGATTTATTTTAAAGATTTATGATATTCATCAAAATGACTTGTACTGCACAGTCATGGAAAGTCTTCACAACCAGAACACATTAGCTGAGTATCTTTCCTAACATGTTTAGTTGTACAAATATGGCATCGCTTTCAGGGACATTTCTTTTGATCTGTGCTTGGGATCTGAACAATCTTGTAGTAGAATAAAGGTCATTACTACTCACCTCCGACCAGTACCATGTTATATTAGTTGCATATCATTGACCAATGCGGTTCAAATATGCATTCAATTACTGTGTAGTGAATGATGTACAGGGTGTATGAACTGGTGGCTGATTACTGAAATGAGAGGACATACGCTGCATACGTCCTGGCAGTCAAGGGGTTAAAATATTTAGTTACTGCTATGTTATAGGTTTGAATTATAACTTCTTAATTTTTATTTTTTTTGTCTTGAACATCGCTGTATTTGTTGAATTGGATTCTTTAGATCAGTGGTTCCCAACCTGTAGAAGTCTGGAGACCACTAAGCCAGAAATTCAACCATGTGCAGACCCCCGCCACACACATACCGACTTGAGGGGGGAACCTTACTGGGGGGTAAAGAATTTCTAGCAGGCAAAATTGACACAGGATTAATGTTATTACCCTATTTTTGTTTCAACCTTGTTTTCAGTCTTTAGAATTAGATAGCCTAAATCATTTAAGCATACATAGGTTATGAAAATTATTTTGTATCATATTCAAATATTAAAATAATTATGTCAAATTTTTAGAAATTTTAATTCAACACCTGATAGTCATCAGATATATTCAGCCCATCTAGTTCAATGAAAATTGCTTTCAAAATTCCCATTTTCCCCATTTTTTTGGCGACATTTTTATATGTGGTGCCAGACCACTCCCGAGGCTCTTGTGGACCACAGGTGGTCCGTGGACCCCTGGTTGGGAACCACTGTTTTAGATTCATTGTACTTAAATTTTAAAAGTACAATCTATCTTAAAATAAAATAATTGGAGTTATTTATTAATTTCCCATATTCTTTGAAAATTGAGTGTTTATGATAAGTATAAAAGTATATAGGTGTAGAATTTATGTAAAGTTATTTGATTTTATTTCAGATTCATTGGACTATTGATATGTTACATCACAAAACCTATTCCTGGTGTAGTATGCCCACCTGAATTAGAAACACCGTTGGATTCATTTGTAAAACTTGTAGTATTCCACCTAGGTTATAAATCTGCTTTACAAAGATTGGCCATTTCTCTTGTGCTGAGTGAGTGGGCTAAATGTGAGAAAGAAGTAAGTACCTTGTAATTGAGAATGCTTAAACCTTTTAAAATAGTATTTCTGTTTCAAAAGAAACAGCATGTACTAATTATGCACAATCACATAAATTGTTGTAATAGATTGCTCTCAGAAGGCTTGTAAAAGATATGATATAGCTCATGAGATTTATTTAGCATAGAAAATTTTGCAGTTCTAGCGTTTCTTATATTTCATTGGTCATTTGTGTTCAGAATGTATAGGCAGATTATTATTTTAACTTTCCCAAATATTTTTACAAGGAAAAATTTGCAATTATATCAAATTTTGGCATAGTTCTGTTTGTTGTGCCTTGCAAAATTGAGAGTTTTTTTCTCCGTGGATATTGAAATAAATCAACTTGTTCTTGCCGTTCAAACATGCATTGATACAGGGTGTTGGAAGTTGAATAAAGGTATCATACACCTCACTAACATGTTGGAGATATTAGAAAAATACTTATTAAACTTTTCTTTTTTATGTTAAAAAAGTTTAAAAGGGCTGCAAATGGCATTTTAAATTCTAGCTTAGCTACAAATGTAAAGATGAGCATCCCACCGGCAAAGTTTAGATGTTTTAATCCCAGCTAAACAAGACGATATTATCCAACTGGTTTACGCTGTATGATGCAACTGAGAAGTGGGAGTGGCTAAGGTTAAAGTTAAATGATTTTGGAAATCTGGATGGCAACATCACTTTTAAGTTGTTATGCAAAACAGCGGGACTTTAAATATGCACTCCCTATTAATACAAGTGGTTCGATCAGTGAGACAGCCAGCCAGCTCACTGCTGGAAGATATGTGCGTTCGCTTTTATTGAAGACCTGAGAATTATGACTATAATACAAACGGTAGAGCCGACTTGGAAATAAGTCACTAGCTATTCGCTTTCTACTCGGAGTATTTTTTTTTTTTAGAATATCTTTTATTTTAATAAGATGTTTTTATAATTGCTTATCTTTCTCGAGGCAACCTTTAGAGCTGTGATATTTATAATAAAAGCAGCACGTACTACATAGGAATAATTTTAAGTATCGTATTTTTGGACTTTACACATAATGTAACTTAATGAAAACTTAAGAATGAAGTTTTACATTTGTGTAATATTTTTTTAAATCAAAGATTGACATCTAATAAACTTTAGATGTTTTTAAAGAAGCAACCGACTTTTGTTTTATTCCTCAAGAACTTTTTATATATATACAAATTTTGATCAGGCATAACATTTCTGAAGATAATCACTTCAGAATTTTTCACTGTAGCATTTTTAGAAGAGCTTTTAAGTAATATTAATTTGAGCCATGCTCTACTGCTAATCCAACATGGTTATGGGCGTTGTTCGTAACCATCGTCAAACAAAAAATTTTAATATTACGCACAACAGATAACAATTTTAATTAACAACTTTAACAATCTGATCATAGTATGATTACAGCAAGCATAATGCTGTGTTGCATTAATGAACAAAGGCGAAGTGAGTAGTAATGGATGAAATGGAACTTCCGGTCGAAGTTCAGCTTCTGACATTCGGCAGAGTTCATGATCAGAGGAGGGGTGTTGGGTAGAGGTTGTGACAGTTCGGCCGTGTCAGTGTCAAATTGTAGCCTACTATGACCTTGAGAAGGTGTTGGTTATTGTAGTATTTACTAAATTACCTTTTTTTCTATGATTTGTTTAATATGTTTTAAAATCATGTCAAAACTAAATTACATTAGACTTTGAGATTGTCTATTTCTCTTTCAATAATTGAGTTTTGAAAACTTTCTTTACACATAGTATGCATTTGTTTGAGCTCCTAGATTTAAAAAGAATTTTAGAATCTTCTGCTCTTTAATTTTTCCAGAATTATTTATAATTGAAAAGTAAGAAAAAATTTAATATTACATAACTTATCTGAGATTTACAACATACTTTTAAAGCTTTTGTATCTGAAATGAATTGTAGAAAAAAGTATATTGGACTATGAGTGTTTTCTGTGCCAAATTTATTATTAATTGAATATTTTATTGTCTAAATATTTAAGAGGTGACTAATTCATGTGTTAAAAATAATCCTTATTTTTAACTAGGCTGAGCGTTGTCCTCCTGCTATTAAAGTAAAATGTCTGGAGTGTCTAAGTGAAACAATATATTATGATGAAATAGCAGTTGCTTTTACTAGAATGCATCAAGAATGTAGAGATTTTATTGCTCTTTTGAAGCATTATTCTTTGCCTATTGACTTAGCATTTCAGTCAGGGTGAGTACAATATTTAACTTTTTTAAAAATGTTAGTGAAAGTAAATTGCTTGTAAATGCTTTTGCAATAGCATATAATTGTTCGTTGCCCTTGTATCTTAACTTGATTTATAGCATAGTACAAAGACTATTCTGCCACTGGAGTTAGTTTAATTAATAATTATCCTTCCAAAATATGATTATTTTTATATGTTCATGAAATTTTGTTTCCCTCTTCTTCTATTTTGAATGAGTGGCTATGGATAAGAAAAAATTTGCAATTTTTTTTATTTCTATCTTATTGACTCCTATTTGCACTTTTTGTTATTTGACTGCTTAAAAGAAAAATTGTGGAAATCTGAAAAATAGGAAGTATTTCTGTAAAAGATATGCAGAGAGAAAAAGTTATCATTCTGAAAATTGGCTGTTTTAGAAAAAAAATCAGGAGAGTGTTTATGATCTGGTATAAGAACTTACATTGGAAGTTTGATCAGGGGCAGTCCTTTAAAAGAAAGCTAACATTTTCTCAAATGTCTCATAAGCTTAAAAAGGTAAACATCATAACTTCATTTCTCTTGTCAAGAGATATTTTGTGTTTTATAAACTTCTATATATTTTAGCTCTAACTAACTTTTAATAATAAAAGATGCCCTGTACAGAGGGGTGTAAGAAAGGAATTGCATATAAGCTAACTTCACCCACAAATACCATCATGAGAGTTATTCAAGCAGTACCCCAAATTTTTGATTTTGCTATACTTGCTTGTTTTTGCTGCAAGCATAGATGCACACCATTTCAGCCAAATTAGAAAATAAGAGGGATTTTTTCTAGTTATAGTTAGTTTTGATCAAAATTATCTCTAAAAAGTTTAACTGATCATTTTTTAAATATTTTTTATTGATGGATTGATGTTCTGATTGAATGTCATATTCTAATTGTGTTGCTGCCTAAGACCTTTCAGATGGACCTGTGTCATTTTATCAATATGGTAATTAACCACACTTCAAGACATTGGTCTTTCCAAAAAAAATTTCATCCAGCCATGTTAAAAACACTTTCTTACTACTAAATCCCTTATTGATCATATTTAAGTTTTTCATTTTAAAAAAAAAGGTGTTCAGTTACCTTTGTTTTGTGTTTTCACAAGACTTAATACTCACTCCAGAGAGAGTCTGCATAGCTGCTGACTCTCTGTGCAGGAGTAGTACACTCATATATGATGTGTACACACATATGATGATAGTATTTTGATCATTTTTACTTACAGATGGATCTGGGAGGAAATTTTAGACTTTCATTAAATGTGTTTTTGTTTGATAGGAGTTAAAGAATAATTTAAATTGTACACTAATCTAAGTTCATTAAAAAACATTAACATTTCATTAAAAAATTAACATTTAAAAAAATGTTAGTCATGTGATTTACACAATTTATTTTTTTCTGTCTTTTAGAGCCGTCTTCACTTTTGAGCAGATGATTAGTTTAACTACTGTAGCCTTCCAAAATGCTGTATCCAGTGTTAAAATCAAACCAAAAATTTTAGATGTAAGTTTGGCTTTGTTTATCTCAGTTAAAATGTTTATCATAATTGGGTTAGTTGCTTATATGAGCTCTCTTTAAATTGTGTTCTTGGCTTGTGATATATGTATAACATGAACACACTGCATCTTTAAATCGACAATAAAAAATAAATGTGGCAACTAATATGGAACTAATTAATTAATTAATATAGTTTTTATCAGGCTAGGGAGCATAGGTGAGATTGTTTATATGGACAGTTCACATAAACGAGGATCATTTTACTTGTTAAAATAAATTAGGGGAAGCAGAAATTTTCAAAACAACAAATTTTCAGAATGTAGTGGAAGTCAGCAACAGAAGTGGAGACGTGAAAGGTGTTTGCCTGTCAGAGGAACTGGGGAGAGAAATCCTATGAGCTCTAGCCAACACAAAAGTTTGGACCTAAAAAAGAAACAAACAAATAGAGCAGGAATGTGTGGAAAAAGCAGAAAAATAGAATCTAGAAGACAGAATTAACAAATGAAGGAATAAGATAAAATGATTGGCAGGAAGCTAGAAACTGGGTTATTGTAAGATGCGTTTATGTGCAAATATTTTGATGTGCATGGAAAAATGAATCAGAAGAGAGATATGTGCCCTTATAGTAACTCTGTGTTGCAGGTACATGTACAGAACTCCTAGAATCTTTTTTTTTCTTTTTTTCCAAATGCGGAGGCACTTGTCGTTTCTAGACATTCTCCCAAATGTGAATTTATCACGCCGCAAGACTGCTGGCCATTCATTTAAGGGGGCACCATATAGGCGGCCAGCAGTACCCCCTACAAACCAGTTCCGTAATTTAGAACCGAGTCAAGTGACAAAACCGTAACCCTTGACCCCATACTTCCAGAGGTAAATTTGAGAACTTGGAGGATATTGCAGCCACGACAGATTTTACGTGCACCAGTCGCCATTAGTGTACATGGCGATGGATTTGCCAGAGACCAGCATTGAACCTGCAACCCTTGGAGCACTATCTCGACAACTTTTACTATTTAGCGTGCGTGCATTAAGGGATAATTTAGCTAGTTAATTTGTTTATCCTTAGGTCATAATTTGAAATAGGGGGTTATACTTTATTGAAACATTAACAGGAAAATTTAGAATATACTTTAATTAATAAAGGTGGAACATTATAATATATATATATATAAACCTTAAAAGAACTCTGTCAAACATGATTGAAGGGTAAAAAACAAATCTTACTGTATTCATGTATGAAGATCTTTGTAAAGTACTAATTTTTGATGATATAGTATATAAATATGAATATATATATGTTGATATGCATTTATATATTCCTGTTAGACTTTAGAAGAGAGGCGAAAGTCACTATTGCACGCTGTAACTCAGACAAATCAAGAGCAAACATCTTTAACTGTAATGTAAGTTTGATGATTAAATTTTTTTAAAGCTATTCAAATATAGCTGTAAATTATTAAATATGCAGACTACATTTTAAAATATTTTGACTGTTTAAAGGGTACAAGCTGCAATCGCTGGTGCATTAGTGTCACTGAAGCATTTACCTGAAAAATTAAATCCTGTTATCAGACCATTGATGGATTCTATAAAACGAGAAGAAAACGGATTGCTTCAGGTATGTATTTCAGCATTCTGATTCTTTTCAACTGTGATAACATATTTATTTATGGCCTGCTTTTCATCCTTTATTTTTAACATAAAATTCGAAGTTTGTAAGCATTGAAAATGAAATTATTTCACTGCAAAGAAGTTTTTGCCTAACATACAAATTCTGTATTAATCTACTATATCTAATGAATGGAATGTCACTGTTTCATTGGCTGAATGCCTGGGAGCACTGTATGGTCATCTTTTGCTGCTTGAAGGCTGAACTGACTAATTTCCCTGTGTATAGAGAGAATACTGTAAGAGGAATGAATTTTCATAGAAGTTTTGTAGGATGTATTGAAATCCTATACAACAGATAACTTTTCATTGGGATTCTTTAATATTATACTTGTGTATTTATTTACTTCAAATGTTGCAAATATGTACAGGTGTGGTATTTGTACATATTTGCAAAACTTGTTATTTATAATAATTATTTCATAGCAAGTCTAATCATATGGCACCTGTTCAAGTAAGATCATGGTTTTAAATTTCTAGTATTTATTAAAACTAATATTTATAAATATTTCCTTAGTTGGGGAATGAATGATACTTATGTTAAAAACATTGATTTAAGTTCCTTATTCTGAGATCAGTGTGTTAAAAATTCACTAATGTTCTCAATCCTAATAAAAAGAACTTAACTACGTGTTGGATCACTGTGGCGAAAAATTATAAGTCTTTTAAAGTACAAAAAAAGAACCTTTTTATTTTAAATTTAAATAAGGACAAAAATAAAACAAAGATTTACAAAAATACAAGATGTAAAAGAAACATAAAGCTTACTGTCCTAGAAACCTAACAGCATAGGGGAAAAGCATCCGCCTGAAAATTGAGTTACAAGAAACGGCGTGAAGACTGAATAACAAGGTCCTTTAAATACATCTCTTGGTAGCAAAGCGTGGTTAAAAATTTGCATAAAGTAAAACAAAACATCCAATGAAAAATTACCAACTTTGAGGACACTCCCTCATGAATAATGACGTACGATCGGCGAAATGAACGACTCGTTCATTTTGCCGTGTTACATTAACGTAAGCTGTTTACGATTCACGAGAGCGGGAGAATAAAAACAGGGAAGAAAATTTATAAGTGAAATAACCTATAGGTAATTACTATCTAAAAACAAGTAAAATAACCTATCTAAACAGATAATTTCCTAACATTCACAAATGTATGTATGTATATGTATATGTGTGCAATGCTCTATTATACAGTATTTTTTCCTCATAAAACTTCTGCTGTTACCCAATCCAGATTGCATTTAAAATTAGAGTTATTTATTTTTTATTAAAAAAAATTTTAAAGTTCATTTTATTTTAGCATTGGGGAACAAAAACTTATTTAGTGTTTTACCTCTATTTTCTATATTTTGTGTGTGACTATGTTTTTACTTTTTCCTCCCAACAGATGACATCAGCTCAGCATTTGGTGAGCCTCATGGAGCTGTGTTTAAATAGGGAAACATGTCCAAATCCTAAAGTGATAAAAAACCTCATTAATTTCTTATGCTATGATATCACCAATGTCAACACATCTGGCGAAAATTCTGGCGACATCAATTCTCTTACCAAGGATTCAGATTCTCAGATTATTACGCTGGTAAATATGCAAAAGGTACTGAATATTTAAAATGTTTGACTTTTACATTTAATAAAAATTGTGTGTATTTCTACACTTTCTGAATAATGATGTTCATGCATGATCTTTTATGATGCATTTTAAATTATGTTGAATTGTTCATTGAACAAATATTTAATTATAAACCTTTTTACTTACATAATAAATGAGCAGAATAAGCCTCATTCAATCTTTCATACTAGTTACCATTGAAAGAATTTGTAGTGTGTTTTTATGATACTGCAATCAAGTTCTGTACCCATTTCATACTTCACATTGTTTCCCAATCATTTGTTTTTAGGCTTGCTTTTAATTTTCAAAAAATTAACTTTATTTAAACTTTTAGCCTGTTTTATATAAAAATATAATGCTTGGAAAAGTTTTTTCTTTTGATTCAAAATAAGTCATCCTTCAATGTAAAAAAGAAAATTATGTTATTGAGGCTGCACAATTTTATAGAGATTAAAGTTTTAAAATGAAAAATTACCACTCATTGTACTGAAAAATTTGTGGGATACTTACTTTTAAATGATTTATATTATATACATTAATTTATTTTAAAATTGAAATATTTAATTTTGATATATGTAGCTGGAAATATTTTTAATCAGTTATTGTAAAGTGGCCTATAAAATAGATGTAGCATTTAAAGCTGTCAGTTTATTACTATAGTAATGTGTTTAAAATGTATATTATGTTCATTTGCATTTATTATTAATGTAGCTAATGCTTTATCAAGGTGAATTTTTTTCCCTTTTTTGTTTTGTTTGTTTGTTTGTTTGCGTAAGTTTTGTCTTGACCTTGTGGTTAAGTAACTTGTTTTTGGCTTCCATGGACACAGAAACCACACTTTCCTTACATATATATAGATCTCTTGTTTATTCATATTATATACAGCAACTATGATACATTGTCTTAAAAAAACAATCATCACTTGAAAACCAGAGAGAGGAAGAGTCATAACTCAGTTCAATCTAGAGTCCAGCATAGAGACAGCAAGCATGTCTCAATCATAGCGATCCCTCTATTTATAGTGATCTCCCTCCCCTCTGTTCTTTCTTCCTTTTATATCTCCTCTTTCAGAAATTCTAGAAGATTCTATAGAGTTCAACCTTACCATGAGAAACAATCCTGTGGTTTTCCAGTCCCTTGTGTGCCGGCACATCTGGTGGCACTGGGAGCTGCAGTAGCTGTCATTAGTTTACTTTGAACTGTCTGTTAATGAATTGTTAACGACCCTGTCTATCTAACTTAAAATGGTCGCATTTATGAAGTGCCCAGGGGAAGTTTTCCTCTTAAGGAATGTGCCCAGCCTCACTATGTGGGCAGGTGCCTCACAAGTTACAATTGGGGGAAATTATTCACTTAATGATTTTGCATTTGTAGCTTGTTGGACTCTTAAGAATAGCATAATTCCATATTTTGACACTCGCACATGCATTTATATATATATATATCTATATATATATATAATATTACATATAATATATTACATACTCTTCAAAAGGAATGGATATTGCTGTGATGTTCCCTTATAGGGAGCAATGATGGTTCATCTGATTGGGGGTTTTCATCATAAAGTAGCCAATGGAATCCACAGTTTGTGTGGGCTAATATTCTTAGGATTAGTGCCTTCCATATTGAATATATTTGAATGTATATATTTGAATGTATTTGAAGTTTATATTTATAAAATATTTTTTTTCTCTTTAGTCTGCAGAGAGGGTATTTTTTCGGAGAAGCAATTCAGTGCTGTCAAAGAAAAATCTTGTTAATAATCAATCTGAAGAACCACCTGTGGATGATGAGGTACATTTTTTCTCATTTTAAGAACTTTTTAAGTGTTTATATACTTAAAATTTTATTTGAAGTGCAGATGCTGTTCGCACATTTTTTAGACGATTTTGGTAAGCGGTAATAAAAAATCGTTTGCTGCAAAAGAAATAATTGCAATTGTACTATGTTTTTAAAAGTCAAAATTATCGTCTGCGGCTTGAAAGTTTTGTTTTATTCAAAATGGCGCTTTTAACAAAGCAGTGGTTCGAAGGCTACATTTATGCTCTTTCCGAAGAGAAATATGCATACTCCGTTATCCAAAAACGATGTGAGAGTCATGATTTTGTGATATCTAAAGCATCGATAGGTAATATCGTCAACAAGAAAGGAAAAAAACGTCAAATTGCAGCCTCAAGTAAGACAAAAATTCCAAACAAGTATCCAAGGAAAAAACGGACATCTTCGACTATTGCAAAGGTACGTTGTTTAATGTTAAAAGAAAATCCCCCTAGTCAAAGGACAGTTGCAAAATTATTAAAATGCTCGGTGTCCACTGTAAACAAAAGGATTAACGTTGATTTAAATCTTAAGAAAGCAAAAAAACGAAATGTGCATCGTCTTCTTCCAAATCATATCGCTGAACGCAGGACACGCTGCAGAATTCTATATGAGAAACACTTATCCAAAGAAAAATGGAAAACAATTGTCACAATAGATGAATCATTGGTGTATTTAAATGATTGCAACAAAAAAAGAGCCATTTATTATGATAAAAGGGGAGAAAAAAATTTAAGTACATGGTTCAAAGAATCGAAAGAAAGTTTTTCTAAGGGATTCACGATTGTTGCTGGTTTTTCTTATAATGGCAAGTTAAAAATAAAGAGAGTGGAAAAAAATGTCAAGATTAACTCCAAATACTATCAGGAACATATTTTATCGCCAATTTTTCTGAATGAAATACCATCGCTTTACCCACAGTGCCATCAATCTGAGAGACTCCATCAGGACAAAGCTAGCAGTCACACATCAAAATCCACTGTAAATTTCCTAAAAGAAATGGAACAAAAAACTGGTATCAAGGCCATACCCTTCACTGATATCCCTACTAAATCTCCCGATGTATCACCTATGGATTTTTGTGCTTTCGGACTTTTAAAATCTGCATTATCCAAACGTCGTCCCAAAACCCTTACAGGACTCTGGAAAGATGTTCAGGAGGAATGGGATAGAATACCTCTTCTGACACTTCAAAAGGCATTATTATCCTGGAAATTGCGTGTCGAAAGATAGTTCAGAATAAGGGATGTCAAATAGAACATTTAAAACACAAGAATTTTATGTAATTTAGTTTTGTGAATACAATATACATCGTCTAAAAAATGTGTGAACAGCCTCTGTACTCTTAAGTAATTTTTTTTTAATGTACAAAAAGAGATTTGTATGCTGTAGAAATTTCAACAGCTTTAAGAATATGTGTTGTATTAATATTTACCTGAATTACAAAAATTCAAAATATTTGCATTTGTTGTAATTAAATGATTTGTACAATGTAATATTTATTGTATATTTTCTTTAATGTTAATGTTCAATTAAGTTTTATATACTATTTTTGTAGGTGTATTTTTGATTATCCAAAAGATGTTTGAAAATAACTATATTTGTAAATTTTGCTAATATTTTCTCTTAGGTTCAAAAACAAAATGAACTCCAAGCTCGAGGTGCCACTTACGTGTTAACACATGCTGTTAAACATTTTGGTGTCAAAGTGCAGGAAAAATTACCAAAGCTGTGGGAATATATGTTTGAACCTTGACAAAATACGTCTTACCTAAAGAATCAGGTAAATTATTTTTTTTTTCCAGATGAATCTGATTTATTCCATATAAATGGATCCCAATAATAGCATTATATAATTCATATATCACAATAGTCTTTTGACTATTCTTTCTCAACCCTCTTTTCTTTTTTTTTTCTTCTTTGAGAGTTAAGTTTAGAAATATCCTGTTTGTTGTTCTTACCTTGAGAAATTTTTTTAAACTTTTTATCACGAACAATGAGCCCATAATCTGACAAGCTCATTTAGAACAATGAAAAACAGGAATTATAACACTATTATTTTCTACTCCTTAACCACAAAATTGAATAATAATGAGAAAAATCATGTAGAGCAATGTCTTTCATCTACCCTTTTCCTCTTTTACATTTGAATTTTTCTATTTGAGCCTGACATGTTTTTTTTTTGTAAATGAATGGTATTTAAATTTTTTTTAGGTTCCATTGTACATATCTGAAACAATAAAGTATTTCTGTTTTATTTGTTGACTTAATAAAGTATCTCATTTATGCCTAGTTATTTCTGAAAATTAAAATGACAATCAATCTATCATGCAAAGAACTTGTACTTTAAAAAAAATAAAATCAAGATAACTTATTATTTTATTCCGCTACCTGATACAGTCGATTCCGGGTAATTGGACCCCGCTTAACTCGAACCAGCTACTTATTCGGACCACATCCTTCAGAACCGAATCCTGTCTTGTAACATAAGGCATGTTCGTTTAATCGGACCAACCGGTTATTAGGACCAAAATGATCGCATCCTGATGTGGTTCGATTAACTGAAATCGACTGTATTTCAAAAAGGGTCTCTTGCCACTTTGTCATTTCAGATTTTTTACTAAAAAACTTCTGTTGCCCAGAATTTAAAATTCTAAACAAGGCACCACCTGGACATTCTGCCTTCTATCACTGTCGGTAATAATTGATATATTATGTAATTTTAGTTACTGGCAATGTCTTACTTCAGTATGTATCCATAATCCAAAGATAATTAAACATATGCATGGCCATTCAATAATTGATGATTTAAAATATTTGTAGGAATGTACATCTAGTAATCAATGTAATTATGCCCGATACTTTTACATAAAATGGCACTCTTTTTTGTTTTTTTAGGAGAGAAAATGTTTCTCAATAGACCTAAATGTAAATGAAGTTTTGTGTAGTCTGCAGTTGTTCAGAAACAGTTTGTCCTATTCCACACTGAACTCATGTGGAGGTACTACAAATTTTGTATTTTAATTACATTGTTTTTTCTTTTGCAGTTTATTGTTTTTTTTTTACAAATGTCATTGTTTTAGTCAAAGTGAGTGTTGTGTAAATTTTTTTATCAGGGAGTGAATGGTAATCCAACTTGAAATTGATTGGAAATAAATCATTTGAACACACACACACAATTCTTATAATTTTCTATGTATGGAATACCTGTAGTCTTCTGTGAGAATTATTAACTTTAATATGATGTTATTTCTCTTTAACTTGTGAAATGGATTCTTATTGCTACAATACTTCTGAGATTTTATGCTTATAACTACAGCCTCATATTAACTGTAGATGATGTGCCTCTGTTCACCCTGCTTTTCTTTCAACACAAGTGTAAGGACTTTGCCTTAAATAAAAGACTGCCAGCCTTTAAGGTCAGACTTGAGTTGTCGCTGCATTCATTTAAGTCTATCTAGGCCCGACAGTATCTCCTTGTCTCTGGCTCCAGCATCTCTGAATAACTTTAATCTCTGAATCACTGACCTTCCCTTAACTTGCGTTCAGCAACTCTTATCTACGTTTGTGAAGGTCTGGAAAACGTCGCTTCTTTATTCAGTTACATTCCCAGACGACTAGGCGTCTCTGGTTGGCTCACTTTTTGTAGCTGATGACTTCTTTGAGCTGTCCGGTAGCACTTCTGGCCATCTATGTCACCAGTGACTGTCTGCCAGCTGTCTAAATCAATATTGTGCACAAAACCGCACGTTGATTGGTCTTCCCGGATTTCCATGTGCAAAAAATTCCTGTTGTACGGGATCATTACACAAGATAATGCATCCTTTGGCAGTTCAGCTTTGGTGTTTAACTTCCATTTAAAATAAAGCTTATCACTAGAGCCTAAACATAGCTTCCATAATATTTTGCACTAGTATTTATAGTATGGATTTTTTTTCAGAAATTAGAACACTAATAAGGTCCAAATATTTTATCTTAAACATCCAGATATCTTACATCCAGATATCTTAAACAAGAAGATAGTGATCCAAAAACAAGAGTGCTGAATCTTATTAAAATAAGAAAAGTTTTTGTAAGATAAAACAGACATCCTTATTTTTTCTTAATCACAATTTTTTTTTCTTTGTTCTGGATTGTCAACTTGATTTCCCCCCCCCCTTCCCCCCCGTATTTCTTACCAATAGTTTTCTCGGATTTCTTGCTCTTATAACACTTAAAATCATGCAATGTTCAAAGTCATAGTTTGAATATGTCTAATTATTAAATCTATCTTGTGGAAGCAAATTTAATTTGATTCGGTATCTTATTATCAATGACCAAGTTACTCATGTTGTGATCCTTATCATTTCCTACAATACTTAAATTTTAGCTGCATGGTATTTTTTCACCACTGATGTGTTTACTACTGCAAGAAAAATATATTGAATGCTTTTTTTTATTATTTTTCATATTATTTTATGAAAAAGTTAGTAATTGTATATATTGTATCGATATAGATAATCACCATAGGTAAGCCTTTGATAATAAGTCATAGATTATATACCATTAAAAAAAATGAAATATTACATATATGTATAATTGACACAAATAGTGGTAGTTGTATTGAGAATCGCTTTCAAAGTTATAAAGCATATTGTTTAGAAAATTTATAATGAATCATTACTTTTCTACAATCTATTTGCTGCATATACTTTTGCACTGTTCTTGCTACTTTGTTGTCTTTATTTCAAATTTTTTTTCATTTAGCTTGAAAATGTGATATTTCAAATTTGCTGTTGCCTGGAGCATCCTAAACTATTGTTAGGCACAAAGCATCCATCTGTTAGGTCTATTTAGTAAGGTGATAACAGTTCAAGTAATGAACATTGTCTTGGACAAAGTTCTGGGAATGTTGGAGCTACTGATATGATATTCAACGGAAGGGTGCTGTTGAAGCTATCTGCATGTATCCTTTGTTTCACTCATTATCTTTTGTTCCTTTATTTTTTTTCTGTGACCATTTCATTCATTTATTGACTTTTGAAACAGTAAGCTAATCAACATCATTATTATTAGTACATCATTAGAATCTGAAGTTTATGGATTTTATCTTGATGAAATTTAATATCTGCTTTCTGGAAAACAAGCAAACACTCAAAAAATCTGTACTGTTTGAGTATGAAAGAATTTGCATGAAGATTCGGGATGATCTCTATTTAAAGACAATATTTCCCAGTCCAGCCCTCCGACGTTATGGGAAATGTTACTTTTTCACAAATTCTGTTTAAGGATGATTTTTCACGGTCCCTGAAAGTCGGTCTTTAAACAGAGAAGCCAACTGTATATATATATATATAAACAGTTCGTTACTGAGTGACTGACAGATAGCGCACAGACAAACGCTGGACCTAAAGGGCTGAATTTTGCATGCTTTTGATTCTTGTAAGGGATGCACTAAGAAAAGACTTTTGAAAATAGTCTTTGATTTTTTTAAATTAAATTTTTAAGCTGTTTTTGTAACATCTTTAAAGTTTGCATTAAATAATAATCTGAAGGTTATAAAATTTAGATCAAGAGAAAGATCTTAAAAATTTCTTTAAATGAAATCTTTTTCGAATTCTTTACCTCCATTTTCTAATTTTTGGCGAATTTTTAAAGATTAATGTTTGTAATTTATTATTAAATGCTGAATCACGTGGTTTTCTTTTTCTTTTTGTGATACCTTTAAATTAATTTTGCATCATGTGCATAACAACGAAATAAATTGACCAAAAAAAATAATAAAATACAGTAAAAATAAATTTAACCACTAGAGTACTGAGATGGAAGTTTTTAAGGAATTTAATCAATTAGTGTGTTTTATGGATATCTAGACATACAACTAAATTCCATAAATTGACGTTGTAGTTAATTTGACTATTTTCTCATACATTATTTTGTCTATAAAAATATCTATGATTTTTTTATAAATATATTTTTTTGTGTTTTTACATTAATTGCATCATTGACTGTTGTATTTATTATTAAATATATATATATATATATATAGTATATATATATATAGGCATTAATTGCATACATGACCGTTGTATTAATTTTTAAGGTACTCTGTAGCGAAGTTACAGGTATGGTCAGCTAGTATATTATAAAATTATTGTCTCCATTTCACAAGCCAACTATACAGTACAAAAGATTTTATATAGCATGGTTTTTTTTTTTTTATATAACACTTCTAAGAGAAGCGGTGATGAACACGCATCTAAACTAGATTTTGAATTGTTCAGTTATGTCTTATATAATACATATGCACACACAACAAATTTTATGCTGCTTTATTAATCAAAGGTTTTTGTAAGTGTTTTTTAAATATTCATTCCTTCAAATTTTTCATTTGATTTGTATTTTAGATTTTCTTTAACTATATACAGGTATTTTGAGGAGTTAGGTTTAGCTATGTACCATACATTGTGTTCTTCATTGTTCCTATGCTGGGAGAATGTGTGACCAAAATAACATGTCAGACTTCTAGCTAATCACTGTTTTGCATCTTTGATAAAGCTCATGCCTCTTGAAGTGAGTGAAACTCCGGTTTTTTGTCTTTCTTTAAGTATTCTATATCTTATGTAATTTTTATCTGAATATTTTATCTTTGTCACAAATAAAATGCTTTATAACCATCTGGTTTTTTCTATAATCCCAGTTAGATGTACTTACTAATCAACTTAAATGCATGTTTATTTTTGTATTTATAAAGTTGTGCATTTGTAATTATTAAATTATTTTTTTCAATTTGTAGTGATAATTTTTTTGAATTTTTTTTTCAGTGTTTGTTAATCAAAATTTAGAATTTTTTATATGTAAATTTTTTTCAGTATATTTCATTTATACTTTTTATTTTAATCATAATTTTTTGTTTTGTTATTTTCTGAATTTATCAAATTAACCATTGATGTCTGTTTTATCCAAAATGAATGCTGAAGTCGTTAATACAGCCAGAATCCATAGTTAGGTTTTCTGATAACTTATAATTTAATAATCCTTTGAAATTTATTCTCTCTTGTAAAGGGAGGAGTTAAAAACCACCTTCACTCATCCAAATTAATGGCGCGGAAGGAAGAAGAAAAGAAGCTTTCTGGAACAGCTTATGAATCTAAAAATGTTGAAACTTACATTGTACCTGTGCCTGTGAATTGCTGAGCTTCGTTCTATCAACAAGTAAGTTAAAAATTCTATTTTCTTTGTGTTACAGCTTGAGTCGCATTTTACCACAAGAAATTTACCAAAAGAAATTAAGTCTGTATGAAAATTTGTTGTTATACATTCCAATATTTCAAGTGGTAGTTGTGGTGGAATTAGTTGTGCTTTTCAAATGTAGAGGGTAGTCATCTATGTTTGATGTATTTCAACATTGCTTTATATAATATTCTATCAGTGTTCAGTATCTCTTTGATGAACATAAGTATGGAACGTCTGTTTAATGGACGATAGGATAATGAATAAATATTAACCAGGATCACTGATGGTTTTTATTTTTTTTTTCTTCTTTTTTTTTTAGTCTGGCCATCCTTTTTGTTCAGTGGTAAACTTACTGACAGTTATGACAAATTTGAAAGTTTTAGTTCTGTTATGGAAATAACATTTCAATCATAAGAATTACCCTTATAATTATCCCTCATAACTGTTTGTTTGTAATTGATGTGACTACTTGTATGTAGGCTTTGTGCATGACCTTTTGCTTTTTGGTAACTGGTATTTAATTGTTTCAAAATTGTTGCAAATATATGTCAGCTTATGGTCATTTAATAGAAGCTAGAATATAGATAGCTGTAGAAACAAAGTACTTCCATTAAAAGAACAATACGAAAACATATCCGTGAAGTTATTGTATGAATTCAATATGAATTAGAATAAAATTTCCTTTGAATGTCTGAATTTTGTATGGGGTTCCCCCCTCCTGAATGTACCAGTAGGAATCATAGTGGTACAGTCATAGAATTAGCAATCTTATTGTAACTTTCTGACAGATTTTATAATTTATTGGCCAATTGGGTGCATTTGACTATTCTCATTTGGGTTATGTAATTTTGTATAATCTTAGTGATGTGTTTTTAGAAAATTCTTAGGTCTGAAACCATTAAAAGGTTTTTGCACTGAAATTTTTTTTATTTATTATATTATAATTTTTTTATTTTTTTTTTGTTAGAGGACATTTAAAATAGCATCCTATATTAATGTAGGATTCTGTTCCTCCATAATGGTCCTTCGGAAAGCAAAATTTATATGCTAAAACCATCTCGTCCTCGTGAGTTATAATTTTGGCCGTGTGCCAAACCCAGTCTGTATCGCTTCACCAAAGCAGTAAGCAGTTAAACAGAAAAGTACCAAAATGCATTTAAAATTTTGGCATAAATATATGTATATTTATACATATGTACATCTATATAGATATATACATAACACATACATACATATACACATACAAAAGAGGTAAGCAATGATAAGTAGTCCTACATTAATAACCCATGGTAGTTTCGTTAGAAGAGACTACGTGAAAAAAATTTTTTTATTTAATTGCTTAAAGAATTCTTTGTTAGGCTAAAATTGTCCAACCCAAACTGTTGGCTGTTGTATTGAATTGTAGTTTTTGGATGTTTTATATTTTACTTATTATTATTAAGGAGTGCAGTTTCATTTGTATGGTCCTATGCTATTTAAAATTATGGTATCTGATGATAATCATTGATTCTTTTACAGGAAGGAGTTAATTGGCTAGCATTTCTGAATAAGTACAAATTGCATGGTATATTGTGTGATGATATGGGATTAGGAAAAACACTGCAATCAATCTGCATATTGGCTGGTGATCATTATTTGAGGGAGAGATGTACAAAGTAGGTTTCTTGTATTACTAATATGATTTTGTATTATGATTAGAGTACAGATGATTCGGTTAATCGGACGAATCCCATCTTGTAACATAAGGCATGTTCGTTTAATTGGACAGCCGGTCCAATTATAGTGACTGAAATGATCGCATCCGATGTGGTCCGATTAACTGGAATCAACTGTAGTGTGTTCCTCTTATGAACAGTTGAAAGACAAAGAATATTAACCCAATGCACCCTTGTATTTTTTCCAGGTAGGAATCACTTATTGCATTAATCAGGTTATCTAATGCTGCAAAAAAAATATATTTGCAAATTAAAGGTAGTTGAAAAAAAAACTCGTTGCAGTCTGGAAAAAGCATTTAAATTTCCTGCCCGCATATTTTTTTACCTTCTTCCTCTTCAGAGAGCAATTCCCATATCCAAAAGAACTTGGAAGTTGTTTGGTTAATTTTTTTATTACAATATTTTTTTATTAAATACAAATTATAAATGAGTCCCTGTTATCACCTATATCATATGCTTTAATTATAATCCATCAAACTGTAGAAATTCATAAAAGGTATATTACTCCAAATTATTTATTTTGACAATCAGTGAAGATCTTTTTTTTGGCTGCAATTTTATTATGAATTTATTAGAATATGAATGGGCCATGTGATAATTTCTCGGGTGGAATTTTTTTTCTTTCTTTTAAATTGGAAAAATGTTAGTACACAAATAACTTGGACAAGAACAAGAAACATAGTAAAAATTACCCTGCATAATATCAATAAAAAAAATTTTGATCAGTAGCTGTAATATATGTAGAATCTATATACACCCCCCCCCCCTCAAAAAAAAGAAAAAAAATATATATATATATATAGATATTTATTGTATCCTTAAAAAAACTTATCCCAAAATTGATTATTTAGATCTTACTAGACATTTTAGCATAGTTGTGTTTATCAAACTGAATTAGTTTTGTGCCATTTTTTTATTGTAGAAATTGATGTGTTTAGAGATTGAAATTTGATAGTTATAAAATATTCTTTAAAATTCCCATAAATATTCTATTGTTTTTCTGAAGATCATCAGCATAAGACTTGTATAATTATGTCAGGAAATTTTTTCAGATAGTCTCTGGGAAGTCTAGAAAAAATCCTAAAGTATCTCTCAGAACTCAGTAGACACTCTACCCTTTTAGTGGTCCTTAGCTGTTGGAAATATTCAGGACATATATATTCTGGAAATATATATTTACTGAAATATTCAGTACATATATATATATATATATATATATATATATATATATATATATACACATTTTACCAATCTAGCATCAGAATTTTCCCTCACAACTTCTTTAAAACAACTTCTCTTGCCGAATAGGATCATTAGAATTAGAAAGATTACTGATGTCTTATTAATGTTTTTAAATGGAACTTAAATAATGTAAAAATTTAATACTCATTAAGAATGTTTTATATCATTTACTAGAAAAATCAAATCAAGAATAATCAATTTGATGATTTAGTACTTTATGATGTAAAGTCTGAGGGACCATATTTTTAATTGTATGGAAAATAAATAACCTGTAATCAGATAAAATGGCAATAAGTATTTCAATATCTAAGAGTGGTTATAAATATGATGTAAAAAAAAAAAAGCTTGAGGAGATTACTTGAATATTACTAGAAGCAAATTTTTTAAAAATAATTCAGTTAGAATTAATCATAATACATAAACAAATGAACTAGAAAAATGTTTTATAAAAATTTGAACTGATTAAGAAATAATCAAACTTACAGTGAGCCACTGGTATAAATTACAATTAGCCTATGGTCATTAGTTTTAAATTCAGTTGTTGTTACAACTAATGAGTAATGTTTTGTGTGACTGCATTAGGAATAACGAAGCAAGTATGAGATGAATGTCATAAAGTATTATGTAATATCTCTGTAATTTATTAAAAATGTATCTGTTGTTTAAAGGCTGCGGTACTCAAATGGGACCGGACCGCCAAAAAGGATGATTATATGTTAATGTCGTAACCTACCAAATTGTGTCAATAGAAGTCCCTCCTTATGACCAATGGGGAGTGGTCTTTCCCACTTCTTAATAAATGATTCATGCATTATTCAATACATTATTGTGCATTAAGAAAAAAAAAACTTTGATATTGGTGTGGTGGATGTTTGCTGCTGATTAAATTAAAGGGCATTGTGTATGTGTGTGTGTGTATGTATATATATATATATATATATATATATATATATATATATATATATATGCACTTATATATATCTATATATACATATACATTTATCTATACAATGCATGAACAGTGAATAGGCATCAATCAAATTACTTATTAAGTAGCGGGAAAAAACTTTTTTTAAACTAAAAAGAAATATGAAATTTATAATAATATTAGAAAAATTAGAACTTTCAATATTTTTAATATACAGTTATCAAGAAATAACAACTTTTATAAAAATCTAACTTATTAATTATATTGACCTTTAGTTTAATAAGCAGCAAACATCCATGCAGAAATAATACATGAATATCATTATTAGCTTTTTCTTCTGAAAAATATGTATGTAACAGAAAATATAGGTATAATCTTTGAAATGCACAAGTAATGCATGAATATAATTATTTATTAAGAAGTGGAAAGACCGAAAAAAATTCATGAATGATTTTAATGGAATGCCCTTTTGAGTGGTCTAATGCTTTCCACTTAATTTTGGCATTCAGAAGCGAAATTTCACCAAAATCTCGCCAAAACAGTCCCGATTCAAGACCACAGCCATTAAAAAAGAATAAAAGCTATGAGGCCATCTCCTACACAGTTACCCAATATAAAAATTTACTAATTTATTTATAATTTATTTTATAAAAAATAATTAAGTAGTTAAAATAATTATTTTTCCCTTACTAAAAAAAAAAAAAAAAAATACCCATAGCAATACAAGTGCTTGCTGCTTTTCCTCCTTTTGTTATCAGCATTTGTTTATTACATATAAATTTTCCTGAGAATAATGATTTCTGGTTTGGTTTTATAGGAAACACAGAAGCCAGACTGCAAACCTCTCCCATCTTTAGTGGTTTGTCCTCCAACTTTAACTGGACATTGGATTTATGAAGTTGAAAAATTTGTTGAGAAGCGCTTTTTAAATCCTATTCATTATACAGGACCTCCTGCTGAAAGACTAAAGTAAGATCTACTAATTTGTGCTTTTATTTAAAATGAAAATTACAGATGTGTAATGGAAAGGAAGTTTACCTGATAAATTATAAGAAAATAACTCAAATATAATTAAATACTGTTTTAGGTTTGAATGAGACAATAAACGTAATTCTTTGAAAATATATTTTGCATGAGCAAGTGTGAAATGAAGCCGATAAATGTGATGTGTAAAATTGATTTCCTGTAATATTATGACTGTAAATTTAAATTTATTTCTGAAAAGCTTAAGCTAGGATAGTCCAAAAAGCTAACTGATCTAATTTTATTTCATATTGCACCCCTCCCCCCCCTTAAATAAATAAATAATTAAGCTTGTTTTGAAAAATTTTATGTGAGATTATTTAATTTTGACTACAAATCAAAATATGCTGCAATGTTATTATTTAATCTCTTCAAATAGTTTATTCATTTATTTTTTTAAAGTAAATCTCTTATTACATTCTATTCTAGACTAAGATCAAAGACAAAGAAGCATAACTTAGTTATTGCATCTTATGATATAGTGAGAAATGATATAGATTTCTTTGGAAACATTCACTGGAATTACTGCATCCTCGATGAAGGGCACATCATTAAAAATGGAAAAACAAAGGTACTTTTTTTAACTGTACTCTGAAATTTACTTTCATGTGGCCTTTTTTTTTTTTTTTTTTTTAACTATGCAAATAGCCTAACGTGATGCAATATTATAGTAAGTGTGGGTAATGAGTTTACAATTTTTTAAAACTTTGATTGGAAGACATGAATAATTTTATGATTTGTAACAAAAGTTTTTTTTCACCTATGTAAATACTTGTATTTTTTTTTCCATATTATTAAGTTCTAATTCTTTGTTTTTAGCTGGCTCGAGCTATCAAACAATTATCTGCCAATCACCGGTTGATTTTATCAGGTACTCCAATACAAAATAATGTTCTTGAGTTATGGTCTTTATTTGACTTTTTGATGCCTGGTTTTCTGGGCACTGAAAAGCCAATTTACAGCCAGATACAGTAAACCCATTCTTCAAAGCAGAGATGCAAAATCTTCATCCAAGGAGCAAGAAACTGGTAAAAATTTATATATTAGCAGTGCATTTCTTATGTTGTTGTTACTTATGCCCCCTGGTCAGAGTATTCCTGACCAGATCCATTATAGGCTTGTGGGCTGAGGGGTGCGTCTCTGATTTATAATAACACTACAAGGGCCAAAGTCCAATTTAGCCAGGTGCCACATCAGTTTTGTCCGAGCATCCCTAGGGACACATCTGGGGGGGGGGGGGGGGGTTATACCTTCTCCCACCCTCTCTGATCTCATAGGAGGACTAATCTTATTAGTGGAGGGGGGGGGGAGAATTCTGCCAACACATCAGGCAAACAGGAATTAGATGTACATTCATTCTTACTGTTAGATTCCAGTTATCAGTATATGCTTTCTCTTTGGTTAAGATGTGAAACACTCTTTAAAACAAATCAGAGGATTCTAAAATAATAGAAAATGGTGCGTTAATTTTGCATAAAAATTTTGAAATTTGCAAAAAATTACAATATATAAATTTGGCATTTATTCGCAACATATTATATATATATTCAAATATTTCGCATTTATTGAAATAAATCACAATTTTACTTACTTGGTTAGGTAAGTATCAAAATTAGTTAAAAGATAACATTGTAGTAGTCTCCATATTCTCTTCCCTTAAGTCTTTAGCAATAAGTAATAAGCAATTTCGAGAATCAGATCTTTCAGTTAAAGACCGTGAATGGTCTTAGATAAGCAATTATGTTAATAAAATTATTACTATTAATACCTAATTTCACTTATAACGCGTTTAATCACAGAGTTTTGCCGAAAAGAAGTATAAAAAAAAAAAAAATTTTGCATTTATTCGCTCATATTGGCAAATTTTGCATTTATTCACATCTGTTTCGTAAATACGAAAATTATAAATCCCTAATAATAGATAATAGATCATGAAGTTAAAATTATTCTGTGCAAAATTATCAGAGGGAATCTATGGGAAACTAATTTATTTACATAACAGAACATTGATATATAGTTCACTCAATTAAAGAAGTATAATGATTTTTACTTCTTTAATTAGTAACTGATTAGAGTTAGTATATCATCAAACTTTGTAGTGATGACTGTATTGTTTGGGCTGCTGTGTTCTGTTTGCATTTAAAATATACTAAGAGAAAATTGGTATAACCATTAAGTATTGGACCATGTATTTCAACATGTTACATTGAACATTTTGATGAAATGTTGGAGAATGTTTTAGTTCATTAGAAAAGTTTATGGCCTTCAATTTTGATAATTTTGTGAATACATGTGTTTTCCAGTTGTAGAAAAGCTTTCATTAATATGAATAAATGTTTATTTATTTTCAAGAAAATGAAACATACAGAATTTTATATGCCTGTTTTAATTTATTCAAGAGTTGGAAAATCTTATAAAATCTTTAATAAAATCAATTAAAAATGAGTTATTTATGAAAAATTAAGAATTATAGTGAAACTTCTCTAGCCAGCAACTTGTCTAAACAGCCATATTTTGTTCAGAAACCGATTCAAGACTCCACAGAGCCAATGTTATGAAGAAGAAACCACTTTTCCACGGCCATCCCTTGAAATGGTCACTACTTTTTCTTTTTTTCCCAGAACCATTACTGGCTGCCTTAGAAAGTTTCACTGTAGTTATTTTCCTTTTTTATTTATTTTTTTAAATTTTGTGTATGCTTGTTATTTAGGTGTATTAGCTATGGAATCTTTACATCGTCAAGTGTTGCCATTTTTGCTGAGACGAATGAAAGAGGATGTATTAAAAGATCTCCCTCCAAAAATTATTCAAGATTATTACTGTGAACTTAGTCCTTTACAGGTAACCTTAACTTTTATTTTCTATCTAAAAGGGGTGTTAAGTTTTTACTTGGTTTTCAAGCTAGAATTGTTTTTGAGAAACAGGACTTCCTCCATTCATGAATTTTCATTTCAATACACAGGTACAACTTTATGAAGATTTTGCTAAAAGTAGAGCTAAACAGTCAGTTGAAGATGCCATTGTTGAAGGAGAGCCTGCAAATTCTCATGGAACATCTCATATCTTCCAGGTGATTATTTATGGTCTTCATAATTACTATGCTTTTTCCTTAGTCTCATTGTGTTTGTTGTTTGACTAAACATCATTTATACTATACATTGAAATCACAACTCCCGAGCACTCCACAGTTTAAAGCATAATGCACACGTTTCAGGCACATGAGCAAGCACTTCAAAGCAGGTGACTATAATGTGATATGAAATCTAATAGGACACAAAGTTCAATTTTATTTAATATAAGGCAATGAAGAAATATTAAGTGAAGTATCGTAAAATATTTTAGACTTTTAGCATGTATAGAACTTGTGTTAATTAAAATTTATTTATAACTTGGGGGGGGGGGGGGCACTAAAGCATCTTCCTAAAATTCACATTAAAAGTACAAATTAATAGTTAATAGTTCATCAGATTGGGTAGTGTGAGGTCTGATTGTTTGTATGGATACCATGGAGCTAATCACACTACTGCCCCCTGTTCCTGATGAACTGTAATGTATCTAGTGGCCAATTTTTATTTATATTTTGGATTTTAAGAAGGTGAGTATATTTTAATTATTAAAATGTTCACAATTCAAGTCATGTGAATAAGTTTTAATTCTATTTCTAAAATTTGAAAATTTAGTTTGGAGGAAAATTTTAATTTACAAATGATGATTTTTATAAAGGTAACCTTTCTGTTTTAAAAAAGGGAGAATTAAAAAATTGTAATATTTTTTTTTTCTTTGGCATCAGTAGAATTTGTACCAAATAATAAAAAAATTATTGGTGCTATTTACCAATAAATTTTCTGCTTTTTTTTTATCTCTGAATAACTGATAAAATAAGTAAATTTTCAATTGTTTTTCTTTCAAGTCGGAGGATATTTGTGAATTTTACCGTAAGTTATCATTTTATAATTATATATATTTATTTAATTAATTTTAGGCTCTTCAATACCTCAGAAAAGTCTGTAATCATCCTAAACTTGTGCTAACAGCAAGTCATCCTGAATCACAACAATATCTAAACAACTTAAGGAGCAGAATTCCAATTTGCAATTCATTTGTCATGCTGCAAAATTGGTTGCCTTGAAGTAGGTGTTAAATTTGAAATTTTTTATTTTTGTGGGTGGGTAACTTTTTCTTGTATTAATTGTATTCTTTAAACACTGCATTTATATTAAAAACTAGCTAAGTACCTGGCGTTGCTGGGATTTTAAGAATGTTTATTTACCAAAATCAATTTTAAAAACTGAACACAGTATAAATAACATAGAAAAAGAAAAGCATATGAAATGTTATACACGTGAATAAAATTAAAACCCAATATAAAAATATATAAATTTCTAATAAACTCCTCAGAAGTCTGCTAGATTTAGCCTTTCATCATAGGAGTGAAAAAAAGCTAAAATTACAGGTTTAGCAGAATTTTCCAATAGAACTATGAAATGACTCCAGCATTGCCTCTTATAAAAAAAATGAAGTGTTTTATTGAGGACGGCAAACCGTTCAACTCCTTTCCACATTAAACTCATATGAACATCCTCTATAATAAACTCCTCAGAATTTAGGTAGATTCAGCCTTTCATCATTGTACCACTAAAAGCTGAAAAGTAAAAATGTCAAACTGACTTTTTGCCTTGAAAACTGTACATGATGAAAGGAACTGAAAAAAAAATGCTTACCAAAATCCATTAAAAAAACTAAACACAGTATAAATATCGTACAAAAAAAAAAGCATGTGAAATGTTATACACATCAATAATATGAAAAGCCAAAATAAAATTATATAAATTTATAATAAATTCCTCAGAATTCATCTAGATTCAGCCTTTCATCATTTGAGCAAAATAACCTGAAATTACGTGTTTAGCAGAATTTTCCAATAGAACCATGAAATGACTCCAGCATTGCCTCTTAAAAAAAGTGATTGAGGGCTGCAAACCATTCAACTCCTCTCCATATTAAACTCCTATAAACATCCTCTACATATTAAACTCCTTTTCTCTCCATAATAAACTCCTTAGAATTTAGGTAGATTCAGCCTTTCATCATTGTACCACTAAAAGTTGAAAAGGAAAAATATCAAATTGTCTCTGAAAGTGTGAATTGATGAAGTACAGTTTTATGAATAGTTTTATTTCTTATCAGACAATTGCTTCAAGATTGTGGAATTGGAGCTCCAATGGCAAATCCTGAACAGAGTGATCCTACTCCTGTAGTGAATCAGCATAGAGCTCTTGTGTTTTGTCAACTGAAAAGTATGCTGGACATCTTGGAAAATGATTTGTTCAGGTGAGATCTATAATTCAGTCATTGTATTCTGTTTGTGCTATTTGCAACAATCAAAAGTTACCTTATGTATGGTTATGGTTTTGTGAAAAATGAAATAATAAGTGTATAACAAAAAATTTTTAAATATAAAAGAATTTTTGAAAAATCTGATGTATATTTACACATAATTTTTAGGTCTTGGGTCAAAAGGAAAAGGTAAATGAAACATAAGAAAAAAAAATGTCAGCGGGCAGTAAAGCATACTGCATCAATTTAACCTTTGTAGGCATCTATAAGAAATGTATTTAATAATACATGTAGTAGAAATATCTTTAAAATCTGCCTGAGATCAATCTAGACCAGGGCTTTCCAACTGGCGGCCCACGGGCCGCATGCGGCCCTCGATGTCTGTTTTTGCGGCCCTCGAAGATTTCTAGGAAAATAATTTGCAGCATCAGTTTAGGTATTCTTAGTTAACGAAAAATGTTTTTGTAAAAATCTATATTGTTTTCAAATGCTGTTCATTTACAAAAGAGATTGATTTTCCTCCAATTCCATGAAAAGGAGGGTGTCCACTCATGTTCTATTTCATACCCTCCACTTCTTATTTAACCAACTTCTTATTTAAATACCCACTTCTTATTTCACTTTTTTTGTGTGTGTCTGTGTAATTTAACGAAAGTTGGCCAGTTATAATCAAGGTCGTTGTTGGAGGTTCATCCTCGAATTTTTAAAAATTTCATAGTACATACTATACACAAATCCTCCAAATCCCTCTCCCTCAAGAAAAAAAGTCCTGGGTATGGTCCTGATTAAATTGCGGCCCGCCACTAGACATGTGTTTTCGATTGCGGCCCTTGGACACTTGTAAGTTGGAAACCCCTGATCTAGATGATTATGAATTGTAGTAATTTTTATACTGACAGTTAAAATGCTGTTTATAAAGCACTGTTTCGTGCTATATACACATGATGTAAATGTTGCAAAAGAATTAAAAGGGGGAAAAAAACTTGTGATGCAGTGTATTCAAATTGATCTAAAGAATGTCACAGCAGTTTAAAAATGTTTTCAGTAGCCGTCTACATTTAAATTTTATTTACCATAACAAAACTTTTTTTTTTCTTAAAAATTATTCTTCATCACTACTTTTCAGAGTTGAAAGCATATACTTTAGCATTTAATGAAATTTAGGTATTAGGAGGTGCACATCACTCTGCCATTTCCTATATATATATACAACATTTTAAAGAGCATTGACATAGTTTGTTGCTCTGTTGTTAATTACATTCTGAGTGTAGAACAAGATTTACCATTTTTATGTAACGTTGCTGTAGTAAAGATCAGCCCCCCCCCCCAAAAAAAAAAAATAAATAAATAAAAATAATAATAATAAATAAATAAATATTTTGACTTCAAATTATTCCTTAATAAATATTGGTTTTTATGACTTGAGAAAGTTAAAATATATATATATATACTTTAATTGCTAGAATAAATTTTAAATATTGTCTGTGGTTATACTTGCCATAAGTTTATTATTATTATTATTATTTTTTCATTTGGAATCTATTGACCCTGCTATGCAGTAAAGGTTTTATTAACTTCTATACCTAAATAAGTCTCTTGTGTTCTATGTAAACATATAAAAATACTTTAAATGCCTCAAAATTTTTTAATATGTTTTAACTATTATAATTTATAATAGTTTCTATCTTATAACTATTATAATTTATGTGTATAAGTATATAAATAACTTCTTTCAAGCAGGAATCTACCTGTATCTATCATTATTTATGAACTGTTAAAAGACATTCATTTATCAGCATTTTGACTTGATTGAGCTTGTGCTCATTGAACAGTAGGTTGATTTTTATAAGCAAATTTTATTTTCCCATTAGAGCTTAAGGTTTATATTTTATTTCCTAATTGTGTCATTAAGGTAACAAAGATTATCCACTGTAATTATGTAATATAATTTGAGAAATTTTCGGAAATCATTGTACAAAGTTTTTTATGCTTTTATTTATATTACATATAATAATTAATTGTAAATATTTTTACCATCCCTCTTCCAAATTACTAGGAATACAGTTTTTCTCTTTTATCAAGCAGTGGATATATTGTTTGATTCGACTCTTGTTTTACTAAAAGAAAATCAGTTATATTTTCTATTCTATATAGCGTCAATAATTTTTGCATCATAAATAAACACTTTTCTACTCTTTAATTTCTAGGACTTTAATGCCTACGGTCAGTTACTTAAGACTGGATGGTAGCATTCCTCCAGGTATGCGACATTCTGTCGTTCATAGGTTCAACAATGACCCGTCAATTGATATTCTTTTGCTTACAACTCAAGTGGGTGGTTTAGGTTTAAATTTGACAGGAGCAGATACCGTTATCTTTGTTGAACATGACTGGAATCCAATGAAGGACTTACAGGTAATATATATTTTATTTTAATTTCTCTTTCAATTGGAGGCATGACTCTGTTCTCAATTTGAAGTATTTAATAAAGAAATTTATAAATGTGTTTCTTTAATGTAAATCTTAATTCTTATTTTGTGAATGCTTAGCTGATTTATTAAAAATAATAATAATAATAATGCAAAGCTTTCCCATATACTGTCACTCAGCCTGTGCTAAAAAAGTTGTCTCAGGTAAATTGCTTGTTTCTTAGCAGAGCTATGCACAAACCTCTATTTGGGTTCCTAAATGTGTATTGTATTGACTTTTGTGCACTTTACAAAATCCATTTTCCTTGTTTCAAAGTTTTATACTGAAATTGATCTACAAAATCTGTTGTATATAATATGCATGTAAATATATTATATATAATATGTAAGTCTTCTCTTACCATTGCATGGGTATGGTTATCAACAAGACATTTCTCTTTTGAGAAACAAATTTATCTGATAAAATTCACCTTAATTATCTGTTTATAGCAATATAGTACAGTGGAACCCTGTTATAGTGAACCCGGTATATAACAAACTCACTGATATAATGAACGAAAATTTTGGTCCTGCCATTTTCCTGTTGTACGTAGTTTAATTAGTATTGTATCAGTTTAATGTAATCAATTTTAGTCAATTTTATTCATTAATGATCATTTTTAATAGATTTTATTATTTTTTAATGCATCATTATTGAATACACATTGCAACTAATGAGTTATACATTTTGTGAACTCTAGCATTTTTCTTAACGGTTCAGATATAATGAACCACCGGATAAAGCAAGCTAAACATTTGGTCTCTTGAAGTTCGTTATAATGGGGTTCGACTGTATATAATTTCAGTTATAATTATTTGGAATAACGAAAGCTGAATCAGATCATCAAAACTTAACCGAAGTGCTGTTCGCCCTATAACACCTGTCACACCCTTTCAGCAAGATGCTCCATTCAAACTATCAAATATCTCAATTAATTTTTCATAGACATGCACTAGTACATTTCAAAATTGTAATTTTTTTAAATTTATCAATTTTTATTATTATTATTATTATTTATTTATTTTTATTATTTATTTATTTATTTATTTTTTGGTGTGTGTTTGGGGGGGGGGGGGAGCAGTGCCTTATGTGCAGATTTTCAGAAAATAAACAGGTTTATGGAAAATTTTATTTCATTTAATTTTATTTATTTATTTTTGGCATTAGCAGACTAAAAATGTATTGTGATTTGCAAGTATAAATAGGTTGCCATACATGTAAAAGTTGTATCTTCATAACTTTTAATATTTAGATTAAATTTTGTTTTTGCTTATATAACAGTTTCCTGCAGATACATTCTATTCTCATTTGTGGAAATATTTCTTTTTCAGACATACATTTGGACAATAGAAACACAAAAATCAATATGGATTAGATAATCACTTGCAGACTAAAACATCCAAATTTTTGTGCTTGTTGTTCCCTTTTTTTATTGCTATTAATTAATTAAAGAAAGTGCTCATTCAAACAATCAAATAAAGCTGGAAGACTTCTCCATTGTTATGTGGTATAGAGAAGTGAAAAGGCAGAGAACCGAATCCACAAATTTTCTTTACAATACCAATATATAGTGTTTAAAATTG
Organism: Dolomedes plantarius; assembly: GCA_907164885.2. Lineage (NCBI taxonomy): Eukaryota > Metazoa > Arthropoda > Arachnida > Araneae > Dolomedidae > Dolomedes > Dolomedes plantarius. Next base: position 36,076,136 of record OU015497.1, read on the forward strand.
CTGTAGAGTTCAAAGATTTGATTTAGTTATAAATTTAAAAATTAATAAAGCTCAACTTATACTTATAAATTTTGTTTTTAAAAGAAATGTACAAATTATAATCTGAAAAGAATTTGGATGTTTTATCTAGTTTAGAGACACCAGGGAGATTTCAAACTGTATTAATTTGATTTTTGAAATTTCTATTAGAAAATGTAGTCTTTCCGAATGGATTCTCACTGAAAAATAAATTTAGCAAACATAATAGATTAAACTGTAATAAAAGTTAAAAGTACATAATTACTAGATAAAAACTAATCTGTGTGAATTTATTTATTGTAATTTGTTATTATAGGCTATGGATAGAGCTCACAGGATAGGACAAAAGAAAGTTGTTAATGTGTATAGATTAATCACTAGAGGTACTCTGGAAGAGAAAATAATGGGGTATGTATTGATTAAATTGATGATTGGATTTTTATGAATGTCTGCATGTTTTCTTCTTTATTTATTCATACAAATGTGTTGAATATGGAAATATGCTATTAGTAAAAAGGTTATAATCATGGCTGTCAAAGTATTCCTTCACTATAACTTAATTATTTTTAAGGGCTTGAGTCAGGTAAACATATTATAAAAGGGGCACAGAATTACGCGATTTTTCTCATTTAAAATCTAAAATTGACTAGAAATAGATTAAGTTATTTTCATATTTGTATGTTGTTACTGAAAATTCTGGGGAAAACCGGAAATAACTTGAAACTGATCCTCAGCTGACATGAAATTTTGACATAGTCCACAATGAATTATATGTTTGTGGTGATTGTAGTAGTTAGATCAAAAATTATTTTTGATCAAGTTAGATAAAATCCTTGTCAACAGTGAATATTTTCCATGAATTGATCTTATGTACTTTTTATATATAAATAAGGATTCTTAAATAAAAGTGTTGATTTATGAATTTTACTGTAAAAAATATAATGATGTCAATTAAAAAGGAAAATATTAGATGAGTAAGAGAGAAAATAATATATTTCTTAAAATTAGGGTGTTTTTTTTTAAAACATAAAACAACCATTTATTGTAATCTTAATTTAATATATGAAACAGGTGTACTGTTTCAATCAATCATATATTTATGAACTTACTGGTTAAGTTTAACTTATTACAATATGAAAATTTGTAAAAGTTAGGCAGGGAAGTAGATGTTATTCACATTAAAATATTTCAGGATTTAGAGAAATAAACAATTCTGAGTAAATGTAATTTACTGATATTAAAAGGTTTAGCTCTAAAGTCATCATGAAGGGTTGCAAGGAAGCTTTAAAGATTAATGTAATGTTTAATAATTTATTCAAAGATTTTGTCAGTCATTGAATTATTGAAAACTAAGATCTTATTTTATTAATTGTACAACTGTGGAAATTTCAATACTCATTATTACTATACAATATATTTTTTGGAGGGGGTCACGGTGGCCAAGTTGGCAAGAGCAGCGGGCCAGAAAACTGAATGTTCTGGTTTGATGCTTGTCGCTGCAAATTCACCGCCATGTTCACTAAGGGTGGCCAGGGCAGGTAAAATAGGTCGTAGCTGCAATGTCCTCCAAGTTCTCAAATTTACCTCTGGAGGTGCGTCACTTGACAGTGTTGTAGTCAAGTGTTCTGGTCTCGTCACTTGACTCGGTTCAAAATTACGGGACTGGTTCTTTGGCCAAGTCGGACTCCAACCCTTGTGGTGCCAGTCAAAGAGGAGCTGCATCTTCATCACCCATAGCCTTCAGGACTGACCTGATGTTGCTGTCAGTCAAGTGGCATAAGCAACAACACCACAACAACATTGTGTGTGTGTGTGTGTGTGTATATATATAATATATATAATATATATATATATATATATATATATATATATATATATATATATATATATATATATATATATATATATATATTTTTTACAGACATATACAGTGGTAACCTATTTGAAATTAATTTATCTCCTCTAGATTTATATGTCCTTTTTTATCTGTGTCATGAAAATTTCAAACAATTATAAAGTGGAAAGAATTATAAGAGTTATGTTATTGTGTAGAAATATTGATATTAAAAAAAAACACTTTTCTTATTAGACTTCAAAAGTTCAAGTTATCTGTGGCCAACTCTGTGATAAACCAAGAAAATACAAGTCTCCAGAACATGGGAACTGATCAACTTCTAGATTTGTTTACTTTGGATAACAAAGGTGAAAAACTTGTGTGCAGTTCCAATTCAGAATCCAGCAAAGACACAAAGATGAAAGGCATCAAATCTGTTCTCGAAAACTTGCCAGAACTGTGGGATACATCTCAGTATGAGACAGAATACGATCTTTCTAATTTCCTCAAATCCCTCAAGTGAGTTAAGTGGTTACCTTTTTATTTGCTCAACCATGCTGTCTCTTGATCTTGTCCGTTGCTAAACTGACATGTTGAATATAATTCGTGGAACATGTGTGTTTAGTACAGGACCAAAATAAATATTTGTGGTCACGAGTCCTTCATTTTGTAATTTAAAAAATCACTTTATGTTGTATTCTGTATGTCCTCAAAGAAAAAAAAAAACCCAGCAATAATGTTCATACTTTTGTGTGTTATGTGTGTATTTGCACCTAGTGTATTACAATGTGAAATGTTTTATAAATGCTGGTGAATAAATGCTTTGACTATCCACTATGACACCTACGCACACATGTGTATATATTGATGAAGTGTTTATAGTTTTTAACAAATTTTTGGCCAGATGAGGAATTGTTATATGAAGTCACACAACCCTATCTGAGGCCGAAAATAGATTTTATTTGTTTGAAATCTATTGTTACATGTATGATATATTTATATCCTTAGTTCTCTCGATAAATCTGGCAAAATTTTATTTTATTCCCGCCATGTTTGGCAAAATTATTCGTTATTGAGGTTTGCATAATTGAACTGACTTATAGTGAAACCTCCCTTGTAATAATGAAAAGAAAGAGAAAAAGTTCAGTTCATTTATTTTACTTTTTTAATTGAATGTGGTATGTAACAGACATGGCAGTTAATAAATCTAAATGATGAATTCTTAATTATGAGGCAAAAAAATCTGTTAATTACAGTCTTAGTCAAGCAGTTTTTTTTTTCTCTTTTTAGTCTGTATTATTAAAGATATAAATGATATGTGGAATGAAACTTATCATAAAGTACAGATTCATTGCCAAAACCAAACATTGTTTTTAAATTGAATATTAAACACAATGTATAATGAAAAGATATGCTACATTTTATTTAAAAAGTATACTTTAGAGTAGATGCTTTCATATTTTCAAAGTTGATTGCTAATGTATATAATTTTTCTATTACAAGAACTCCCAAAAAAAGAATAAGTCATTGAATAATACAGTATGTGTTTGATTCAATTACATCAGAAGAGGTTTTTAAGTATAAGTAAAACTGAAAGTGTAAATATAATAAAATAAAAATTCTCTCTGAAGGATTGAAACCAATCTTTTCAACCTATGAAGCCATTAGAGAAATCGTGAAAATTGTTCTTGGAGAAGCACTGAAAAAGTCTGTGACATGTCATTCCTGTTGTGGTATAATCAAATAAACTTTAAAAAATTAAAACACTCGTAACAAAATCTAATATTTGTATGATGAGCTGTATTTTACATTTTCATACTTTTGTCAAGTTACATATTTGTTCATTTTTACAGCTTAAACTTGAAGTTATTTTTACTGTTTGGCTCTAATTATAATAATGATACTGTCTGGGTACTTGGTAGTACTAATTGCTTGTAGTATATGCTTCAAAATTCTCATAACAAAAAAAATAAAAATGGTTGTACGTACTCAAAGAATTCATTTCAGTTCAGCATTTTTTCTCCTGTATGCATGAAGATAATTTTCATATTCCCATGTACACAAAGGTAATTCCCATTGAATGTGACAAAATTCACTCTGAAAATTTTGTTAAATATGATTCTTTTTTTTATTTAGAAAAAATTTAATTTTTAAATTTTTTAAATTTAATTATTTACTGTGTATTTAAAAATATGAAATCAGTGATTTTGCTTTTGATTCCATTTTGTTTATTATTTTGCTGACTACTTTTAGTGTCAGTTATAAAACCTTTAAGTTCTTTGTTTGGTTTAAAAAAAGTAGAAGGTTTAATATTTAATTCCTTTGGTTTAAAATTCTTATCTATGCTGTTAGGCTGAGACAAGGATGGTAATGAAATTCTTTCAACCTCATAAATTGCTAAGTTAATAATAATAAATATTCATGTTTGTTAGAAAAATCAATATTTGTATGAAGGTGTACCAAAGTAGTAAATAATAAGAGTTAAATTTTTCTCTGAATTGGAATTATTTGTATAAAAGTTCCATCATTAGTCTAATTTTTATCAAGAGCTCGCACTAAGATTTAAAAACTATTCCAGATATCTTCTTTATTGGTGTGTTTTAATTTTATAATCTACACAGTGCCCAGTGTAGGCACAATGCCCAGTACATTGGATGCAATCAAGCTTATCTTGCTAGAAAATATCTTCCGATTTAATAGGTATGTAAGCGAACTATAACAGGATATTGATACCTAAACTCCAAAACCTCTCAACTGAAAAATTACAAATTTTACAGGAGAGCCAAAAAACATTTTAACAAATAAGTCCCAGCTGTAGATGAATAAGTCACAGCTGTTCATTAAAATGCCTTTAGAATGCACTTAACACTTCTTATTGATTTTTCTTATCAATCAATAGATGGAAGCAGCTGTGGGTTATCGTATTCCCACATAAAATGAAAACAGCAAAAAATAGTAGTTGAGAGGTTTTGGAGATATCTTTTATTAATCATTGTTATAGGGTGTTTTTCTTTTTTTTAAAGTTTCATTTGGTTAATGTTATCCTGCTACAGAGGACAAGATTAAGAGCAACCAGCAGTCTTGCCATAAGTACAATTCACCGTGATAGCATTTTGCATATAAGGATATTAGTACTTTCATTCGTTTTTAGTGTATTGTACTTCACCATTGTGTGTATATAGTGAATCATGTAAGTGTCACATGCTCTTAGGATAACAAATGACTTGTAATTTTTACAAAATCAGTTTTTACTGAATTAATTTGTACACTGCCTGTCTGTGTGTGACATGCAGAAGTGGAAGATCTGTAAATGTACTTTTGTGGAGTGTATGAATGTTTATTTAAAGCATTATGCTGGTGTCAGTTGTGATTTCTTACTGGCTTGTAGTTTTAAATGTTACTGTTCAGTATGTGGTTCTCTACTTAAAGCTTTGTAGCATTTACTGTGAGTGTTGTATTTTAATTGTGGCTGAAATTTGAGTAATGTGTCACTACACAAACGTTTTAGACCCATGAATGTGGTGTCACTAAAGTATTTTCTTAATAAAGATGTTTTATAAACTGGTTTGTGTTGTAGTGTTTCTTGTTAATATTTGTCTTTACCTCTGAAGGACTATTGCGAAACAGTTTTGTTACTTATATCTCTCTAACCATAAAGCAGAAGTTTGGGAATCTGTGCGAGTTGGCACTTATTCTTATGGGAAAATCACTTGAACTTACCAATAAAGAACCCCAGACCAATCTCTCTGAGATAATAAACAGCACAAATAATGTATTCGGTCATAATTAGTAGTTCATATTTTATATTTACTGCTTTGTTATTAATTTGAACAAAGTATTTTGAAATATCAATTTTAGAAACAGAAGAGTTTGAGATTATGAACATCCTCCAAGTCATGAACAAAGGCAAAGGTTTCCCAAATCCCATCTCCCTGTCTCAAAAAAATTGTTACTTTTTTTTATTTTGTATTATTGAGTGATGAGAGAGTTTTGAATTTATAATGAAACTAAATAAGCCCTTATGTTTATGAGTTGACTGGCTGAATACCCATGCTTCGCTACGGAGCACATTCAAATTGAATACAACGGTCAATGTATGCAATTAATGCCCCCAAAAAAATATTTATAATAAATACAACTGTCAATGTAAGTGATTAATGCCAAAATATATATATATATATTTATAAAAAAATTGTAAAGGATTTTTTTATAGACTAAATAATGTAGAAGATAATATTCTAATTAAATACAATGGTCAATGTATGCAATTAATTTGTATGTTTAATATCCATAAAACATACTAATTTTAATTAAATTCTTTAAAAACTTCCATCTCAATTAGTCTAGTGGTTCAATTTATCTTTTACTGTAATTAAATTTTTAAAATTTTTTTATCAATTTATTTTGTTGTTATGTACGTGACGCAAAATTAATTTAAAGTATCACAAAAAGAAAAGAAACCACATGATCAGCATTTTTAATAAATTAAATTCTTAAAATCTATAAAAAATTTATCAAAACATCAGAAAATGGAGGTAAAGTTTCGAAAAAGATTTCATTTTTAAGGAATTTTCATGATCTTTCTTGTGATATAAATTTTATAACCCTCAGATTATTTTAAATGCAAACTTTAAAGAATGTTACAAAAACAGTTTAAAAATTTAATTTTAAAAAATCTAAGAAGAATTTTTCAAAAATTTTTCTTAGTGCACCCCTACACTATAAGAACAATCACCATGCAAAATTTCAGCCCTTCAGGTCCAGCGGTTTGGTCTGTGCATTATCTGTCAGTCAGTCGGTTACGGAACTGTTTTATATATATAGATTAGCTTAATCCTATCATTCTTCATTTATAAATATCTGAACAAGATAACGGTATTGGCTAAGCAGTATTGTTATGAGTTAACATGTTGAATACCATGTCAGTGTCATGTTACTTTGAATACAGACTGCATAAGCCATAGTTGTCTGCATTATTGCATGTATAATGTGTAAGACAAGAAAAAAATTGTTGAAAAGGAGGGATATTATACAAAGCATATTTTAATTACACTGCTGGCCACCCAAATTGCAACACCAAGAAAGACAAGAGATATCACAACAAAATTTATTTTGTAGATAGCATGTTGACCAAGTATCAAATGATTAAATTTATAGACTTCTGTGAAGTGTGGTTCCTGCCAAAATCAGTAGCCAGAGTAGCCGCCATTGTTGGAGATCACCGCTGCCACACGCCTCGGCATTCATTCAAAGAGACTTTGGATGAGTTCTTGGGATACAGCAGACCAAGCAGCTTCCACACGTTGCCAAAGTTGATCTGCTGTGGCAGCTGGGGATGGAATCTGGGTCAATCGTAGAGCAACCATGGACCACATGTTTTCTATCGGCGAAAGATCCGGAGAGCGAGGCGGCCAGGGAAGCAATTCAATCTGGCGATTGACGAAGAACCGTTGGACAATGCGTGCCACGTGTGGTCGCGCATTATCCTGTCGAAATATGGCTGTGGGCAAGCCCTGAAGGTAAGGAAGGACAACTGGCTCCAACACCTCGGAAATGTAGCGCTGGCTGTTTAAAGTACCGGCAATGCGTACTACAGGTGTGCGAGAGTGATATCCAATACCGCCCCATACCATAATACCCGGTGCAGGACCAGTGTGGCGGTGCATAACGCAGCTGTTCAGCATCCTCTCTTCACGGTGTCTCCAGACTCGAATGCGACCATCGTGGTGTTGCAGACAGAAGCGTGACTCGTCAGTAATGACAATTTCATTCCATTCTGTCGTCCACATCCTTCTGTCATCGCACCATTGGCGGCGGAGACGTCTGTGGTTCTGCGTCAAGGGTAGACAAAGCAATGGACGTCTTGCGGACAGACCACTCTGCTGTAAACGGCGTCGAATGGTACGCGCAGACACTGGATGATGCGTTACAGACTGCATGTGCTGTGCTATGGTTCGTGATGTGACTGAGCGATCCGTCACTGCCATGCGCACAATTTGCCTGTCATCACGTGAAGTGGTGCGCTGAGGTGGATGCGATCGAACACGCCGGCCCGTCGTACCCTCCTGCATCCAACGATCACATCCGCATTACAGTTGTTTGGTTTCGTCCAACACGACTACCGATTTCCCTTAAGGATAATCCACAATCTCGGTAGGCCACTATCCTTCCTCTGTCGAACTCGGATACTTGATCGAATGATGATCGCTGTTTTCGACGAGGCATAATTGATCGTTTTTTTTTTTTTTTTTGAAAAAACCACAAGAAAAACACAATTACCGAACTTGAAATCGTCGAAATCTCCAAGCCTTAAATAGCGCTTTGAAGTGGCGCCACAGGCGCGCGTGATGTGCGTCTGCGCTGAAATTCTAATCATTTGCATATCTCACCTCCGCTAATGCATGTTGTAAATTTCATGTTATTTGCATGTTTCCTTCAGGATGTTGCATTTACAGTGGCCAGCAGTGTATGTTCTGGTTAAATATTATGAAACATGTTTCATACTGATGTTTCTTTATATAAAATTATGAAAATTGCCCGAACAGAAGTCTTAACACCATTTTGAATTTGACATGCTAAATGGCCTGAACCTTGGTGGTTAAGTAAAGTATTCCTCCAACTGGTCATATGAAAATTCTAAATTTTGTTAGTATATTTTTGTATTATGAGGCATAAGAATTTTTTTTTTCTACAAATTGCTAAAAGTATGGCAATGTGATTTTGTGCATTTGTATATATGTGTGTGTACGTACAAACCCACACGCGCACACAAACATATATAAATAAATAAATATATATATATATAATAGTATCATGAGGGTTTAATTTACGAATCCCTTACCGTTCATTGCCAAAAGATTGACTCATCTATGATCACTTGTTGATAACAGTACTAAGCATAGACTCGTTTGTGAAAAATTATAAAATAATCTGCATTGTTCTGTGTAGTCAAGTTCAAATGCAGTATTTTCTTCGGGAATATACCGGCATACTGCCGGGACAGTAAGAACGCTTTGCCGAGAATACCCTAGACTTAACCGCAAAGCTTAGGACTCGTAAGCTACGAATGCAGAAAAGACCGGGTGGTACTTGCTTCCTTCTTGCATGATGATTCAGTGGATGAATTTCTTGGAATCGCGTCACATCATTTCTAAAGAAGTTTGACACCGCGTGTACCGTTCTTGGTACAATTTGAAACTTACTTTTTGGTCTAATTATATTTTTGCCATTGATAGATAAAGTGGTGTCATTAATACATGCTCTGTGAGGATGTTTGTAGCACTCTTTTGGCTGTAAGTCGATAATGGTACACACGGCGTTGTTGAAGAGTTATCAATTCACCTTTTCGTTGGTTGGGTGCATTTATTTTGCGAATGGCTGTTAGGATTATCGCGAAAAAAGCAGACACAAGACGAAGATTAATCAAAATTAAACATAAAAAAGCTTTTGCGCCTTCCATCAAAAAGTATTTGAAATATAATTACCATTCTATTTCAAATTATCCCATTAAAAAAAAGGTAAATGGTAGCATCCGTGGACACTTCAACTTTTAGGAATTAATTTCACATTCCTCTCTAATTGCATTTAAATATCAACAGATAGAACTCCCAAGTTGTGTCACTGGAACTTGAATGAAAAAACTAAGAATGACACTGATTATATATCTACACTATTTGTATATTTTTAATAGAGTGCATTTTATAGTTTCAGTGCTTACTTTATTAGTAAATAAATTTCGTACTCAAGAAAAGCGAAAAAGTAGATAATTTTTATATAGCTATCAAACTACGTAAAAATTTTTGCGTGTACCATTTTCGGCACACATGGACGGAAAATGACACTTTTCGAAGAACAGGTTAAGGTAGATTAAAGGGATTTTAGAACCAATGTATGATTGTGTTATTGGTCCTCGAGCAAACCTGAAAAACAAATTTGCAAATTATCCGATAACCCTACGACGCGTCTGAACTCCAGACTGGAGTTACTAGCCTGCTAATGTTGGAAAAAAAGAACACAATTTTTCGAGTTGAAGTAAATAAAAAATTTGTAAATTACGTTTTTATTTTTACATACTCATAATGCGATGTATAAAATTTCATTTATTTTTATATTGGAATCGTGCAATCAGAGTTGCTATAGTCCCGGGTGTCATATTCTGAAAAATGTGCCAAAAGATGGCAGCACTAAGAAGCAAAGGGGTTCGAAAGTTTATGTTCGAAAGAATTGGGGAGGTCCGGGACACAAAGAAATGAAAGTCTGCTACCTTTCTGTATTTGCGTTCTGTTTTGCTCCTACTCTTTCAGCTATATTTTTCCTGTATTTGAGAACTTTTTCTCGTGTTTTTCTGCCTTTCATTTTGTTTTTATGTCTTTTGTTTTCTTTTCTGTTACTTTCTTTAGACAGTTCTTCATTATAAGGTAAGCCATTAAGGTCGCTCTCTAATTACTCTTTCTATTATGACATGGCTAATTTGGTGCACTATGGAATGTCCCCCAGTCGCAGCCTCTGCCGTCTGCATTATTACGGTCGTCTGCGTTTCTTGCAAACAGTCTGAAAATTTCTTCTGCCAGTGGTTCCTCATTTTCAAAATCTCTTTACTTTTGGAACCAGTCATCCAAAATCTAACCCTAAACATGTAAAGCTTGAAATTTAGATATTCATTTCCAAACCCAATGAAATTGATTTCGTCAAGTTTAACAAGGATAATGATTTAATCATCACTACCTTTGATTCCACTTGTTCTGTAGAAATATCTCAGATTAGTTCAGCAAGTATCTTAGTCAACGTTGAAATTTTACCATGACATTTACCCCGCTAGGAAAGATATGGCTGTTACCTTAGATATCGCTCATGTTTACGTATTTCTTTGTAGATCTCGAACTTTCTTCTTGACGGACGCAATGAAGTGAATGAGAGGCATTTCGTCTTGCGATATGGGGAATTCCTCATGGGGCATTCGTTCTCCGTTCCTTTTCATGGTTTACATGCATTATGTTTTTGAAGTTCTTCCCAGAAATGTTTCTTGCATTATTTACGCTGATGACTTTTTCTTTATTTTTTTTTTTATGCCCGTGCATACTTTAGATACGGATATATTCCGTTTACAGAAGGGGCTTGATTTTATGGCTACTTTCAATTACTACCTGGATACGCGACATTCTCCCTGACAAATGTTCGTCTCTTAACCTTTAAGGGAAAATAAACGAATTGTGACGTCAATTTTTCCCATTGCTCCAACTGCAAAGTCCGTCTTTGATCATTCCTTTAGTCATCTGTGAAAATCCTCGATATCTATTTTTTTTTAAATAACTTCTCCTTTAAAGAACATTTTATCAACGTCAAAGATAAAGCTTTTGAAACTTTATCTTCGATTCCAGCCATTGCTTCGAGTTGGCTCTTATCATCTTTTGAGCGTTGTCCAACTCTTCGATTTGGGATATTCTTGAATACGGGTACCCTATTTTTCTCTTCAGCTAGTAGATGTTCGAGCATCTTCCTGGAGCCATTTATATTGCAGCTGTCCGTCTTGCTGTTGACCTTCCCAAATGGACACCCGTTCATTTTGTCCTGAAAGAAACTTGTCTTTCACACAAATGATTTTTCTTCCCAAAATAAGTTACTCAGCTTTAATGCCATCCTTTCCAAGTGCCAAAATCACAAAGCTCTTTTCTAAAACAATTTTAATCGCCCTCCTTTCGAAGCCCATTCAAACTATTGCCACTATCAATAATGGGTCAACAACTATTAGTTTCTCCATTCCCGTTGTAAACTCTTAATTTTAATACTGAAGCTCTTGTAATTTAACTTGTCATCGTGAGCTTCATAAAAGCTATTGGTAATCACGTGATCCTCTCAGAAAAAATTTCTCTCATCAATGCCCTGAAAAACTTTTAACATCCATTTGGTTTTCCAAATACCAAACTCTGAATTACACATCATTAGTTTAAAATTGTAAACTCTAACTACGGGATTCAGTTTGTCAGGGTTCCTGGTGATGTGGGAAATCCTGAAAACGAAGCAGCTGATATTGCTTCCAAGAATGCTTCCTCTTCTAAGTTTCTTAATGAGATTTCTACCGAAGATTACGCTAATTAGCTTCGTTCACATTTATCGATTCCTCTCAATCATCCAAATTTTAAGCATTTAAACTCGAGCCGCTTTCCTCGCATACATGTTCCTGGTAATTTTAAATCAATGTTCTCGTCTATAAATTTCGTTCAAATTCTGTTCCGTCAAGGGTTACTCTTTTATACATCTTGGTACTTTTCTGTTTAACTGTTTACTGCTTGTCCAAGTGATACAGACTGGGTTTGGCGCGCTGCCAAACCTAGTCTCGCGAGACTGGGTATACCTCGCGAAGTACGGACGGACGGTTTTAGCGTCTGAAATTTTAATTTCCGGAGGACCGTTATGGAGGAACGTAATCCTATGTTAAAAATTTAAAATTAAAAGCATGGTTAGTTTTTGATAGATCTTCCGAACCAGTTGCTCTATTTGCATATACAGTGAAACTACTTTACCCGGCCACCCCTCTAAACCGTCATATTTTGTTCACAAACGATTAAATACTTTCCATAGAGCCAATGTTATTTTATTCTCTCTTCCACGGCCACCCCTCAAAAGGCCCTTTTTTTTTCGAAACCGTGACTGGTCACCATAGAGAAGTTTCCCTGTATATATATTTTTACTTTTGTTCATAGAAGGGATTTAAAAATAATTTTTTTAAGGATTTATAAAAATTTTAAGTCACTTTAAAGGGGAAAATGATTTTTGCCCCCAAGAAATATATTTTCAGGAAATGCATCTAAATCAGAAATCCGGGCGACAGTTTAGTGAAAATAGAACAAAGGAATGCTGTAAAATATTTTTCATATAGACACGTGCGAAGAAAAACATTCACAAGTCAATTTGATCTCACAGCTAGAATCAGCGTTTATGTTTTCGTTATGTTTTCATCAAAATAGTCTTTTCATTTATTTATTTTTATTTCTTACAAACGATTCATCTCACCTCGATTGCCGTTCATGCAAGACAGAGAATAGGATCATGGATTTTTATTACACGGACCGTAGACTGGAAAGTACTATGAGGTTAGAGAGGATGGGAGAAGGTATGATTCCCCGCAGATGTCCCCCTAGGGGTGCTCGGTCAAAATGGAGGTAGCACCTGTCTAGGTTGGACACCGACCCTTGTGGTGCCTGGTATAAACATGAGCCGCAGCCCTCAAGCCTACATGGACCTGGTCTCTAATACTTTCAACCAGGGGGCATAAGCAACAACAACAACAACACAATTAAAACGTGTAGTATATTATAAAAGTACGTTCACAATTATTTTCATTGGTGGATAAGATAGGCTTATAATAAGTGAAATAATTACTATACAAAGTGCGCCCATAAAGTAACTGGACAAATTAAAAGATCAAACGATAAAATAAAAAAGTGAAAAAATAATCGCTTGGCTAGAAAGAGTGACATCTCAACTCTTGTTAAAGCCAGTTTAAACTGATTTTTTAGTCGTTTGCATATCAAAACGCCGTGGTAATTTCCATTTACTGAAAAAGGCACTGTACCCAAAAAAAAAATTGCTTCGGAATGGAACAACGTTGTAACATTAAATTTCGTTACAATTTAGGTAAATCTGCTACCGAAACTTTAGAAATGATTCGAACGGTATACTGTATAGTGATGCATCGTTATCAAGACCACAAGTGTAGGAATGGTACAACCGCTTTAAATGTGGGCGAGAAAGTATTGAAGATGAACTAAAGACTGGGTGCCCTTCAACTTCAAAGAATGAGGAAAATGTGGAGAAAATTCGTTCTTTGGTAAAAGCTCATAGACGTGTAACGACTCAGCAACTTTCAGACATGCTTGGGATAAGCAAAGAAAGCTGTAGATTAATTTTAATTGAAAATCTGAAAATGAAAAAAGTTGGTGCTCGATTTGTTCCTCGGATTTTGACAGAACAGCAAAAAGAAGACAGAAAAGCTTGCTGTGAAGATTTGCTGACTACTACGCAACAGGGCAACACTTTCTTAAAGTGTATTATAGCAGGAGATGAGACCTGGTGTCTACAATACGACCCAAAAACAAAGACAAAGTGCACGGTGGAATTCTTCCATACAAAAAAAAAAAAAAAAAAAAAAGCACGGATGTCAAAATCAAAGACTAAGGTGATGCTGATTGCATTTTTTTATTACAAAGGACTTATTCACCACGAATTTGTTCCTGAAAATCAAACAATTAATCAGTATTTTTACAAGGAGCTGCTTTTTCGATTAAGAAACAGGATAAGGCGGGTCAGGAAGGAACTGTTTGATTCTGGGCAATGGTTTCTATTACACGATAATGCTAGGCCCCATACAGCAATTTCTGTACAACAATATCTTGCTAAGCATTCAATTACAGGGATAAATCACCCACCATATTCTCCCGACTTATCACCAGTTAACTTTTTCCTTTTTCCGAAGCTTGAGATGACCATGAAAGGACAGAGATTTGAAAACGTCTCGGATACAAAATCAAATGTTATGCGAACGGTTAGTTACAACGCCTATAAATAGTGTTTCGGGGACTTGAAGAAACGTTGGAAAAATTGTATAGACTCCTATGGCGATTAATTTGAAGGAGATAAATTTATTTGAAGGTGAGTAATATTTTTCTTATTTATAAAAAATTGTCCGGTTTTTTATGGGCGCACCTTGTAGTTTATTGAATTCGTTTTCTCAATAGATCAAGTGAAACCATATTAGTAGACGAACCACTAGCAAGTACTCAATAGAGATGAGTTGGTTTAGAACTGTCATCCTAATCTGTCCTACATGAGGTCCATAAACGCTGTTTTTTAAATCGAAATTAAAATCTCAACTTGAAACTATCAGAATATGCCCGAACTGTTTTTCCCGCCATTCTTCAAACACTTCAGATTCCTCGGGTGTATACATAAACAAATGAGTCACAAAGAAACACCTGTTATATTTCATATTGCAATTCGTCGAAGCACAAACTATAACGACTGATGCCGATGATACACTCGACCGCAACAGTATCACCCCATTCTTCGCTGGTAGCCACGTTTCATTCATTCTGTTTCGATGTATTATTTTTTTTATCAAACTTCACGAGGATGTGAGAAGTGGAAACCAACAAACAATCCTTATTTTCATACAATGCGACTCTCCTAGCTGTAACAATGATAGACTGTGATTCTTTACGTGACGCATTTCCGTCGCATAAGCGTCTGTTCACATAGAATCCGTCAGCTTCAGCGTAACATGTTTTAACCAATTATTTACAAATCATTGACCCATTTAAGCATTGACCAATCAACGCCAACTGAATCTTTAATGCTGATGCTGGAAGATTCTATGTGCACAGGCCCTAAGGATTTTGGTGGGTAAACACCTCCGCAAAAGTGTGTTCCATGTTAAAGTTTAGATATATTCTTTTAAAGTTGCCAAATCATGAAAAATTCCATTCCTGAGATAAATAGATATAAAATAAAGATTTTTAGTTGGATACAGTCTCTCAAATAAATAATCTAACAACGGATCCTTATCAGGCCCAAATCATTCTTGTTTAATCCTACAGTTTAAAATGACAACACTTTATCAAAATCAGCTGTCTAGAGTTTAAAAAAAGAAACGCAATATTATAATTGAAAGGTTGCTATCTGATATCAATTTATGAAAAAACTGTTATTAATTCCGATAATATGATATCCATTTATGAAAAAGATACTATCAATTCCGTTAATATAATATCCACTATGACCTTTCCATTATAATATTATGCTTCTTTTTTATACTCTAGGAAGCTTAATTTTTATAATGTTGTCTTTTTAAACTAAACGAGAATGATTTGTTTCTGCTAAGTATCCGTTGTTCGTTTATTTAGTTGAGAGATTTCATACACGTTAAATAATAAAAGTGTTGTATCTGGCGAAGTAATCATATAAATCATTTTACGGATCGTGTTATTTGATTCCGAAAGCTCCATAATTTGCTTTAAGAAAATAAAATAAAAATATGCTTTGAGAATTTTGTGTCACGGACCCCTTTAACTTTTTTGTAAATATTTAGATAAAAAAACATTTTGAGAATTTCGAAAATTCTTGAATACAAATCGTAATTTGTTCTGTTCCGAAATTAGAGCGGAGAAGTCCAGTCCTCTTCTCGGATCTCCGGAAATCATCTTATGAAAAAAAAAAAAAAAAAAAAAAAAATATATATATATATATATATATATTTGTATATATATATGTATGTATGTATTATGATATTTTGCTAAAATGTCAATCTCTGTCAGATGTCACTTTTCAGCTCGACTTAGTACCACGAATGGTTGTGAAGTCTAAAAGTAAATCTTTTATCTAATCGTCAAAATAATAAGAAATTCATCAACTGGAACTCACCTACGCCGAAAAGAGAAATAAAATGCAGATAATACGCACAGAGTTGAAAAACGCAATACCCTTATTTTTTAATTATGATAATTTGCCAAAAAAATGAATTATAAAACTGCAAGTATTATCAGATAGGAAACTATATGGATGAGTAATCACAAGCAAAATAATATGTCGAAATATTTCTCGGTATATGTAAGTTTTGGCGTTCTAAAATGGGAAAACATCGTCATTGTGAATTATATTTCAGTAATGTACAAATGCTGTTTTTTTTTTTTGTTAGTTAGAGAACGATGTGGTCATTTTAATTTGGTGAATATTTGCATGCCTCGCGTCTAAGGCTCTGTATTGGTAGACACGAGTAGCGTATATTTTGCAATATTTCGCAAATAGCTTTTTTTAAATCACGAATTACAAGATATACTGATTGTTTATATCTATATTATATTTTATGTATCTTTAAAAGGCAGTTGCACGATCGGGGTTTGTGCCCTGGAGGTTAGTTTCAATGAAAAACGATATAATAAGTTTATTTAATAAAAATGCAATCTATAAAAACCTTTTTATTTTTATGAAACTGAAACAATTATAAATATTTTATAAAAAATTAGACGTTTTCAGAAGAGGTAGAATTAAGGTAGTGTCAATGTAATGAAGCTAAACTGTCAAAGGCACCGCTTAAAACTATCGAAAAATGTTTGAAAAATCGAGGATTCTTACTTGAAAGATATATCGTGGCGAACCACCTATTTCAAGCTATTTTTAAACTACGACAATTTAAATTCCTTTATATATTTAAAAAGGGTTTTCTTCATTAATACTGCATTTTATAACTTTAACATAGCAGTTTTAAATTACCAAAGTCTGTCATTTGAAAAATATACAGGTGTATTATATTCATATACTAGCTGAAAACCCGTACGTCGCTACGGAGTACATTCAAATTAAATACAACGGCCAATGTATGCAATTAATGCAATATATATATATATATATATATATATATATATATATATATATATATATATATTATTTATAAAAAAAATCGTAATGGATATTTTTATAGACAAAATAATGTAGAAGAAAATACTCAAATTAAATATAATAGAACATACTAAAGAATATAGTACAGTTAATATAGTACAGTTTGAGGAACATTTCTTTTACCGTATTTTAATTTTTTTTTTTTGGATAATGTCCAATCGCGTGTCGCATTAGAAAGAAAAAAAAATTTTGTCAATTTATTTGGTTGTTATGCACGGGACGATAAATTAAATTAAATATCACAAAAAGAAAAGAAACAACGTGATCAGCATTTAAAAAATTAAATTCTATAAATTAATCTTTAAAAATTGACCACAAATCAGAAAATGGAGATAAATATTCGAAAAAGATTTCATTTTAAAGGAATTTTAATGGTCTATTTCGTGATATAAATTTTATAACCCTCCAATTATTATTTTGAATGCAAATTTTAAAGAATGTTTCAAAAACAGCTGAAATATTTAATTAAAAAAATATAGGAAGAATTTTTCAAAAATCTCTCTTAGTGCACCCCTACACTATAAGAAGATTTGCCATGCAAAATTTCAGCCCTTTAGGTCCAGCCGTTTGGTCTGTGTGTTGTATGTCAGTCAGTCAGTCAGTCAATCAGTCAGTTACGTAACTGTTTTATATAGAGAGATTATTGCAAGTATATGTTTACGGTTTTTTGTTTTCGTTTCGTGTCATGATTTTTCATCAGCAGAGTAACGGTTAATGCCGTTTTTTTTCCCCCTCACAGTAACAGACCGTATCGATTTTCATATTAGATATCGTTCTGAAGTTCCATATTCATTCAATTTTATACAATATCATTCCCTATTAGAAATGTGTATGTAAAATTCATACTCAAATGAAATATAACCTATCAAAACGGGGTGTATGTACATTAGTATGGCGAGAATTTTGTTCAAAGTCTAGATCTATCGGAGCATGTATATATTCCTCTTTCAAATTATGAATGGCTTCAAGGTAGGGATTGCAGAACCGGGTATTAGAAAGTAGTCAATCTTAGGTTAAAAACAACATTATAATGGGGGAAAAACAGTTTTACAATGCTTCACAATTAATCGCTACCTAGATCTTTGGAACCCCATTAACAACTACTATAGATCGTCTTCAACCATCTCGGAAGTCAATCCCGTCCTCCTGTCAAAAGATCGAGAGTCATTTGCTTCTATTGATTTATTTTATGCAAAATTTCCAAGAGGAATTTTATTTATTGCAGTTATAAACAGAAAAAAATATATTTCCTTTTATATTAATTAAAATTATGCCATCTAGTCTAAGACTAATTTCTAGACTAGTAGCAAATTGAAAATAAAACCGGGTAGTAAAAAAAAAAAATATTTAAAATCGGGTAATACTCGGGTACTTGGTTCTGGAAAAATTTGAGAACCAAAACTCGGTTCTGAATTTTCTGTCCGGTTCTAGAATCTCTACTTCACGTATATTTAGAAAATAATCGCGTATATTTGCCAAGAAGGCGTGGGGAATGACTTTTATCAGCTTAACTTCGTCGATAGAAGATTATTGCTATTTAATAGTATAGAAGAAACCCGTCGAAATTGAGTTATTTATTTATTTATCATTTATTTATTTATTTATTTTTGAAAAGGATAAAATCAATCAAACAACAAAGGTAAACTTTAGTTGATTGAAAAAAAAAGTTGCAAATTTATTTAAAGACCTTCATTTTGATACCTCAACCCTATTTTTATGTACAGACGTTCTCTCCAAATAGGTCCCAAAGTTTAAAAAAAAACCTCATGTAACTAATATATATATATATATATATATATATATATATATATATATATATATATATATATAAAGTATTTATTTACTATAAGACTGATCATAGAACACCATTTGCACACAAAATTTGACACTGGACTGAGCGCCAAGACTCTAAACGGGTGAGCGTACAATATTAAGACGAAAATTTTATTCAAAGTCTTGATCTACTGGAGCATGTACTATATGTTCCTCTTCCAAATTACGAATGGCTTCACGCATATTAAGTTGTGTGCATTTCACATTTCAATACGTTTTAGAGCACAATGTGCTGAGTATAAAAGCAAGCTGTTGTATTTTATCATCAACTATGTGGGATTGAGAATGCTACGTCATTTTTTTATTATTTGGATCCCCTTTTTTCTCCTTCTTTTAACCTTTTATCTCCTGGAGTCTTCACTAATTTCGCACTGCGTACTCGAAGTGATTATTTTTCCATGCTGATTTCATCTTTTTTTGCAACGAACTCTTTTTGAGATAATTAAAAATTATTTTCTAAAGGGATTGATGTATCACTGGTAACATCATGCATTTTGTTATTCAGTGTAATGAAAGTAATTTCTTGTACATAAATTTAGACTTTATAAAAAATAACAATAGTAATTCTAAGAAATTTCCCGAATTCTAATGTTTACCTATCCCTGATCTTTTTACACATATCTAGGCAAATCTCGCCCTTTTGACGTGCATCCTATCACTCCCGCTAAAATCTTTTCTTCCCTTAACTTTCTAAAAATAACATCAAGTTAATGACTGATAATAATCTATGATGAGATCCCAATTTCTTGATGCCATTTGCAATGCACTAATTTTCCAACAAATTTTCAGATCCTTTCAATCATAGTCTTTCTCGCTTTAAAAAGATTAAACAAAGCTTATTTAGCTTCATGGACTTTAATAATATCATACGAGAATCCATCATATACACCTATCTCTCGATTTACACGGCAGATGCGTTCCACGTCAAATCGTGTCAATTGAAACTGTGTAAAACAAGACACAGCATTCATGTTAAACAAGGGGATAGGTGCAAGCCGTAGTTATGTTTATAATAACAGTGTAAAAATGTAAAGAGTTTATGCTGAAGTGAAGGCAAAGCAATTTAAGTAATAGGCAACGATAAATTATTATTTATTTACATATGTATTTCAAAAATTAACGTCTTACCTCGTGAAAAACTGAACTAGGAATAACAGTATGGAAATGAAACAAATTCTACTTCAATGACACCAACGCTAAACGCAACGCAATTCACTTGTGACGTCTGTGCAGATAATTAATGAGTGCGTTCAATGAAAAACACTCAATCAAATAATACATCAAAATTTTTTTTAATTTATAAAATTTAGAAACCGTGTAAACCGAGTACCGTGCAAATCGAGGGACAGGTGTACAGGGAAACTTCTCTAGCCGGCCACCCCTCAAAGCGGCCACTTTTTTTCGGAACCATGACTGGCCGCCTTAGAAGTTTCTCTGTATACAGCGATATTAAAAAAAGTATGCACTTATCAAAACACTGATAACTTTTAAATCAGTTATTTAAAAACTGAAATGAAATCAATAAAATACGGACTTAAAATTTTTATAAATTACAGACTTGCTTAAAAAAAAGGATTAATAATGACACTCGTCAAAAACTAACTATGGATATCCACGGCGCACATAGGGTTATTTTCCCAATCTCGCTGGCCAAAAGTCAGTTTTTCGAAACGCAAACGAGGTGGGAAAAACGTAGCTAATAGTGAAGGAGAATAGTGGGGGAATCTACTTACGGCCATTTAATTGCTTCCCAGTTTGATTCAATTACAGTAAGACCAGTTTAAACTTGATACTAAATTGATTATCTGCAATATCCAATATTAACTTTGACTTAGTGACAACATATTTTAGTGTTATTTTTCTGCGTTACAAGCAATTACTGATACTAAATAATTATGGATTGTGGAAGGCCACGTATGTACGTTTGTATTTAACATGAATTTGTTTACATTTGTTGGTTTAAAATATAAAATACGGTGGTATGAAAGATACCGTAAATTTGTGTAAATTTTTGCTGGTAATTTTACTATTCGACAAGGAATTCGTTATATTTCCCGAAGAGTCCCGATGATTTGTTCTACCTTACTTGAAAGTTCAAGTGATGTAGTAAATAACTTTGAAAAGTATAGCCGCTAATATCCGCTAATTTTGAAGATATTTCTTTCTGATGCAAATATACGAATATAAATTCATTAATGATAATCTTTTCAAAAAATCCTAAAATATGAATTTAATTAAACTATTTTTATTATTTATGGACAAACATTATTTCAGGGCCATCTGGAGTAAAAATTATGTCAAGACGAGACCTTTTCGACCTTATGAATAACCAAGATTTGTCAAGTTTAGATAAGAATCTAGAGTATCTCGAAGTGTTTTTCCACGCAGTTAACTGCTAACGATTTTTTTTTTACAATTAATGCTAATCTTAAGTATTAAAAGGCTTAATAATATACATAAGCTAAAATAATGTACATTGCTTTTTAAAATTCGTTTGGAAATATAAATTCAAATACACGTTCTAGAATGTATTATTGCAGATGTAGCTTTTATCTGGTGACATATAAGGTAGAATATCCTTGGAGTCATCGTTGTTATTATTACAATTTTTGTGGGACGAAGCTACTAAACCGATTTGGCAAGTGAAAAAAATATCAAATTCACTCTTCAAATTATTTTTTGACTACAGAAAAAAAAATTGAAATAATTGTTTGATAATTCACTAGTACTTACTTCTGTGGCAGTTAGAGTGTAACTGACTCCTTTATTTATTTATTTATTTATTGTGATGAAACAACACTAAGCAATTGACCGTTTATTATCAAGTACTTGCTTCTGCGTTTGAACTGCGTTATTGCTACGACTTACATTAGAGTATGGAGTTACTCGGATTGTCTCCTGAACTAAATTATTTATTATTCGGTGGCCAAAAACATTTTGTCATTGGATGGTTTTAATCCTTATTATTTTTGAAATTTATTATGAATATAAAAAGTTAGGAGTCCATCAAGTGCTTTGACAGTAAAATTTTTAAAAAAAATTCAAAACGTGGATTTAATTGATTTGGCTTGTGAATGGTTTATATTGTAATGTGCTTAATATCTTTTGTTGGAAGCTACAGGCAAAGGTCGATAGAGACTTACAGTGTTTTTTCGTATTAATGGAAATACTCTTTTGTAACCAAAAGAAAATCCCACTGCTTCTGATTCAGTGGCTTCATTCGAAAGCCCATCAGACAACTATAAAAATTGTTACTACTCTTCCAGAAACAATTGGTGAAATCGTTCGACTATCGATCAAATGGCTTTAGCTGATGATTTCCATTTGCCTTCTATTATCTTTACACAGTACTTTGATCAGACGTATTAAACTAAAAGAGTTAAATTAGGTTTTCATCAAAATAAATGAATGCAATGTAAGGAATATATTTAGAAAATCCTCAGTAATGCCCCTTTAATTATCTGCAGGAAAATTCTTAATAGGTTTAAACTCAAAATGTCTTCTCATTAATTTCATTCTCTCGTAGAGAATGGAATTCAGACTAACTAGGGCTGGTATAATTTCAACTCGGTTAATGCTTTTGATTTCTATACAGTAATTTTTTTTTTCACGTCGTACATATAGAAATATTCTTGTCGAAAAAAGTTTTTTCTTTCCTTTTAAAAAAAAAGTATCTCATTTCTTATAATATACACTTTTGATGAATAATTTACACCTGAAGTACATACTTTACTTAAAGTACCTACTCGTAGTTCTAAGTCTAATGTAATGTCAGGTCCTACGTCATTAGATTTGGAAAAAATATCGATAGGTCTGTATTTCATTCTTTTTACACCCACCTTCATGCATATGTACACACGTTAACAAAGGCAGTTTTCGCTCTCTTTAATAAAATATGTCATTTCTAAAATGCCAAGTTGGCAATATTTTGGTGAATATCATGCAAAACTTTTCTTTAGGATTCTAAATGGCTGCGAAGAAAATTTACTGCAAACTGATTAATTATAAAAGACTAAAAAATAGAAGGGACTTTCTTTAAATCCTATAAGTCCTTCATATTTTGTTAGGGAGAAAGTTTCCTGAGGAAAAGACAAAGACTGATGCATTATACATTTCATATTGAACGCGAGACCTAGCGAGGAACATTGCACATTTCCTTTAAATATATTGCTATTAGGAGTCTTCGAGTACTCCATTTTGTGGGTCATGGTGTTACTGACTGTATCAAACTCACTCAAACTTAATCTTCATAACACTAAATCTCCGAGTTTGTTTGTCTGTAATTAAATTCAGTAAAAGTTACCCATAACAGCACCGTATTTGTTGGTGTATATAATAATATAAAGAATTGTAAAATGTAATGTGGTATAAATTATAACAGATAGCCCTGATTCGAATAAATACAAAAAAATAAGTTTCTTTGAAATAAGGTCACGAGTTATGGGGTTAAACATGTGATTTTAATTGTATTTCATGGTAGGTACCTGATCAGGTTTAGAGGGTGGGTTTATTTCCTACTTCAATGCTGTCATCTGTAATTTGAAAGAAGAATTTTTTTTATAGAACCCAATTTTATTTTCAGTCAAATAACGTAATATCGTGATGTGGCTTAAACCCAAGAAGAAAGGAAAATGTTAATATTTTTAAAAGACGGTAAAACAGCCAAAAATACCAACACAAGCGTTCTTTGTTGAGGGGAAATATTACTTCTCAAAATAATGAGGAATAACTCAATTCCTATAATTGACTATAGTTAGTTAATAGCTCTATGGTCCCAATTTGCTATACGAAGGCTAATTAAATCGGGATCTGGAGTTTAAAGCTAGTTCCGAAAGCTACGAACATTACTATCGATTGAGTTTTCCCTAACGTCTTGATTTCTCGAGATTCGGGAATTCCCGAATCGGCAATTACTTTTTTTTTTCTCTCGAGATTCGAAATTCCCTCTCGGAAATCCCCGAGAATCTCGAGTTTCTAAAAACATTGTATTGCTGAAAAAAGACCCTTTTTAAGACGGAAAAAAGGCAAGATTGAGGTAGAAAAAAATTCCGCAAAATGAAAACTGAAGACATTGGGTTGTTTTACATTTGTATTTTTATTTAACCTTTAAGTTATGTTGTAAAAGTACACCGCTGGCCATTAAAATTGAAACACCAGGAAGAAAAGCAGGTAACAAAACTTTACTTGTTGTACACATGCAGCATAGAAGGAAGAAGAAAGCGTGATTAAATTTGTAGGCAATTTGGGGGTATACAGGGTTGGAAATACATAAGTACACACAGCTGCCGCCTCTGGTAGCTAAAACGGCTCTAACCCGGTTAGGTAACGAGTCGAACTGGTCTTGGATGGCAGATACGGGCAAGTCATTCCATGCTGCTTCAAGTCTATGCCACACTTCATCAATCGTAGTGGCTGGAGAGAGGTGGCGGCACAGTCTCTCAGCAACCCATGACCAGATGTTTTCAATGTGTGAGAGATCTGTAGAATGTGCTGGCCAGGGCAACAGTCGAACACCCTCTGTAGTAGGTCAGGACACGACGGGCAACATGCGGTCTTCCGTTTTCTTGTTTAACGATGACGTCTCCGAGCCCTCGAAGATAGGGCACAGCCACCGGCCTTAAGATCTGAGAAATGTATCGCTGGTGTTCAGATTACTGACGACGCAAATAGGAGGTGTTCGTGTCGTGTACCCAATTGCTGCCCATACCATCACACCAGATGCAGGATCCGTATGACGATATCGAATGCAAGCAGGCCACGTGAGTTCTCCTCGGGACCTCCAGACACGGATACGTCCATCATGATGCTGCACGCAGAACCGGGACTCGTCTGAAAAGACGACGTGGTGCCACTCTTGTATCCAGTTTTGTCGTTGAGCGCATTACTGTCACCGCGCGTCTCTATGCTGCAGAGTCAAGGGAAGCCGCAATAATGGTCGCCGTGCAGACAGTCTGTGCTGCTCCAGACGTCGTCGCACTGTCCGTGCGGATACTTGTCGTGCTGCAAACAAGCCCATTTCCTGAGTCAAGGTCCGTGATGTGGCTGTAAGATTCCGCAAGGTCGAACTGACAACATGTCTGTCCTCTCGTGCGTTAGTCGCGGGAGGCCGTTGAGATCCTGCATGGCGTTCAGTGTGACCCTCCTGAACCCATTGATTCCATATTCGCATGACAGTCGTTGGACAATCCCTGGATAGACGTTTAAGTATAAGGAATAGTGGTATTCAAATTCCCATTATTATATAGTTTTATTCATTATAATTTTTCCACATTTTCTTAAATCCTAACTTGGAAGTTATCTTGAAAAAGTCATTTTCTTCAACTTCCTTTGGATGTTTAGGATTTTAAACGAATTTTAGTAAATAGATAAGGGAAGCATCTCAACGTTTTTCTACTGTCTCGTTAAATTATTTAATATATTGTTACTAATATCTGTAATGTTTTTGCAAGGATCGTGAATTAAGAATTGTAACAGGCTGTCTGCAGTCAATAAATTTGGGACTTCAATAAAGGCTCGGAGGATTCTAGTGCAATACTCTGCGCCTTTAAATGTTCCAATGCATTAACAGCATTAGTTTCATATCCAAGCCACTGAATATTCAAGTTCGGAAATCCCAAATCCCGATTGAGGATAGAGAATCTCGCAATATCAAGATCAAAATATCCCGAGAATCGGGAATCGAGATTTTCTTGTAAATTGCGAGATATTTCGTGACGGGGTTCTCAAGCTCAATCATAACGTGCTGGTCAGGGCAACAGTTCTGAACACCCTCTGTAGTAGGTCAGGACACGACGGGCAACATGCGGTCCATACCAACAGCGGGACTGAAAGCCCCAGACGTAGGTACCGATTGCCTTAGTGATTAGGACATCGGTTGATCGAATTAGAAATGATACGAATGAATTCTAAGACTATTTGGCGGACTCGCAAAACTAGCTTGAACTCTCCAAAAAATATCAATAGTAGATGATCTAACGGGTAATCCAATCTAAACGGGTTCGATCCTCTTTCTATTAGTTTCATACGGGAAATATAAACGAATATGGACTTCTTTTTCTTATTATTTTATTTATTACTTCATTTATATTTTATTTATTTTAAATACTTTACTTATTTCACTGTTATATTTTGAAGTTTTAGAGATCTTTAGTCGTACCTTTCGGTATATATCGGTTTAGGTCGTTTGCAGACTTCTTATAATGTTATTTTTAAATTTATTAATAATTTATTTATTTTAATTACTTTTTCTATTTCACTGTTATATTTTGAAGTTTTAGAGATTTTTAGTCGTACGTTTCTCTATATAACGGTTTTAGGTCTTTTGCAGACTTCTTATAATGTCATTTTTAAATTTATTAATAATTTATTTATTTTAATTACTTTTTCTATTTCACTGTTATATTTTGAAGTTTTAGAGATTTTTAGTCATACGTTTCTCTATATAATGGTTTTAGGTCTTTTGCAGATTTCTTATAATGTCATTTTTAAATTTATTAATAATTTATTTATTTTAATTACTTTTTCTATTTCACTGTTACATTTTGAAGTTTTAGAGATCTTTAGCCGTACCTTTCTCTATATTTCGGTTTTAGGTCGTTTGCAGAGTACTTTATCTTATAAATTCATTTTTTCATTTATTAAAAATTTATTTATTTTAATTACTTGTTCTATTTCACTGTTATAATTTGAAGTTTTGGAGATATTTTGTAGTACGTTTCTCTGTATCATGTTTTATATCGTTTGTAGACTACTTTATCTTATTTCATTTATTAATTTGTTAAAACTTTATTTATTTCAATTAGTTTTTCTATTTCACTGTTATACGTTGAAGTTTGAGACATCTTAATATTTCGGTTCCAGGTCATTTTTAGATTTATTTATCTTATTATTTTATTTTTTAATTTATTAATATTTTATTTGTTTAAATTACATTTTCTATTTAACTGTTATACATTGTAGTTATAGTTCTGTTTTAGGTCATTTGCAGACTTCTTTATCTTATTATTTTATTTATTAATTAAAACTTTATTTGCTTTAATTAATATTTCTAATTCACTGTTATACGTTGAAGTTATATTTCGGTTAACTTTCAGTTTGAGGTCGTTTACAGACTTCTTTATCTTATTATTTTATTTATTAATTAAAACTTTATTTCTTTTATTAATTTTTTCTAATTCACTGTTATACAAGCACGTTGAAGTGATATTTCGGTTGTATTTCAGTTTGAGGTCGTTTGCAGACTTCTTTATCTTATTTTATTTATTAACTAGGTGAATACCTGTGTTTCGCTACGGAGTAGATTCAAATTAAATAAAATGGTCAATGTATGCAATTAATGCCAAAAGAATATATATATTTATAAAAAAATCGTAACGGATATTTTATAGACAAAATAATGTAGAAGAAAATATTTAAATTAAATACAACGGTCAATGTATGCAATTAATTTGTATGTTTAATATCCATAAAACATACTTATTCGAATGAAATTCTTAAGAAACTTCCATCTCAATTAGTGTAGTGGTTAAATTTTATCTTTTACCGTATTTTAATATTATTTTGTCAATTTATTTCATTGTTATGCACGTCACGCAAAATTAATTTAAAGTATCACAAAAAGAAAAGAAACCCTGTGATCAGCATTTAATACATTAAATTCTAAAAATTAATCTTTAAAAATTCACCAAAAATCAGAAAATCGATGTAAAGATTCGAAAAAGATTTCATTTTAAAGGAATTTTTATGATCTTTTTCGTGATATAAATTTTATAACCCTCAAATTATTATTTTTAATGCAAACTTTAAAAAAAAATTACAAAAACAGCTTAAAAATGTAATTTTAAAGAAATCTATGGAGAATTTTTCAAAAATCTTTCTTAGTGCACCCCTACATCATAAGAAGAATCGCCATGCAAAATTTCAGCCCTTTAGGTCCAGCGGTTTGGTCTGTGCGTTGTATGTCAGGGAGTCAGTCAGTCAGTCAGCTACGGAACTGTTTTATATATATAGATAGATTAATAATTTATTTATTTTAATTAATTTTTCTAATTCACTGTTATACGCTGAAGTTATATTTCGGTTTTATTTCAGTTTGAGGTCGTTTTCGGACTTCTTTATCATATTATTTTATTTATTAATAATTTATTTATTTTAATTAATATTTATATTTCACCGTTATGTGAAGTTTTAGAAATCTCTAGTTGTAAGTTTCTCTATATTTCCGCATTTGTATTTTTTCCAGAAAGGTAGAATAATTCTTCTTTCGGAGTATTACTTTATACAGAGGAGAAATTCCCTTATACTTCAGGATACCTATAACAATACCCATCATTTGAATGGCCACCCCGCTGCCAATAAAACATCAAAGGAATAATCCGAAGAAAAAGATGGCGCGCGAGAAATAAAATGAGACTATCCGCCAAATATTCGCAGCGAACATACTCTACGCTTCGGCTTCCTTGTTTCTCCGCAGCTTTTGTCCCTCTGCAGTAAAAATAGTTTAACAGGCTCTGGTGGAGGATTTCAATATTGGAGTCAAAGTGTTGTTCATAGTTCAGCAAAGGTCATGATTCTAAGAACAAATATCCTTACTTGAGAACTTAGCATTAAAAAATAATGATGAATCAAATATCTGAAGGACATTGTAAAAGTAATGCGCAGTCGAGCCTCCATAATTGCTGGGATTAAAGACACAAGAATTTTCGCGATATGATGAAAAAGTAGACCTACCCACCCCACCTCCCGCGCTAATTGTAACACTTAATAGGTCCGCAACTCGAAATTCTGTTTGAAAAAATGTACATTTTTACTTTATAGGTTTAAAAAACATTATAGAGTTTTATGAATGAAACTAGCTGAAAACCCGCGCTTCGCTACGGAGTACATTCAAATTAAATACAACGGTCAACGTATGCAATTTATGCCAAAAAATAAATATATATATTTATAATAAATGCGATGATCAATGTATACAATTGATGTAAAATATATATCTATCTATATATATATATTTATAAAAAAATCGTAAGGGATATGCATTTTTTTTTATAATATCCAATCGTCTGCTGCATTAGAAAGAGAAAAAAAAATTTTTTTGTCTATTTAGTTGTTACGCACGTGACGAGAAATTTATTGAAAGTACCAGAAAAAGAAATCACGTGATCAGAATTTAATAAATTAAATTCTAAAAATTAATCTTTAAAAATTCACCAAAAATCAGGAAATGGAGGTAAAAATTCGAAAAAAATTTCATTTTGAAGGAATTTTTATGATCTTTCTCGTGATATAAATTTTATAACCCTCAATGTATTATTTTAAATGCAAACGTAAACAAAGTTTAAAAAACAGCTTAAAAATTTAATTTAAAAAAATCTAAGAAGAATTTTTGAAAAATCTTTCTTAGTGCACCCCTACACTATTAGAAGAATCGCCATGCAAAATTTTAGCCCTTTAGGTCCAGCGGTTTGGTCTGTGCGTTGTATGTCAGTCAGTGAATGAATGAGTCAGTTACGGAACTGTTTTATATATATAGATAACACAAATCGCGCACGTCTCTACTACAGTTACTACGATGTTGCCAGATACGACATTCTGATGGCGTAGTGTCTAGGTATACTCTACTGTACATCTGCAATTTAATACATCTGTAATTTAATTCTATTTATCTCGAGAAAGAATTTATTCTTGATTTTCCACCTTAAAAAGGATATAACCAGAACTCCTTGCAAGGTATCAGTAGGAAAATTTTGTACAGTTTGCTATGTTCTGTTTCATTAAAGCGTTTTCAGGAATTTTGATTTAGAGTTAAAATTCTGAAAATATTTTCTCCAAAATAAAAACACTGTAAAAAAATAACTCAAAAAGAAAAGCACAGTTTTTATGTTGTCCTTAAAGACAATTTAAAATTCTTATAAATCTAGATGACAAATCGTTTTGAAATCTTTCCCTTGTACAAAGAAAAAATATATGAAAACAGCTATCGGTTCGACAAATATACCAAAAGCTAAAAATGCTTTAAATTTTGAACCTTTTTAAATAAAAAAAAATCAAATTGTTGTAGTTCTCTATTATATCCCTAATAATCCATATTTAAATACGCAACTGTGAGGGGAAATCATTTCCAGATTAATATATAAAAAAATAAATTTTACATCTTTAACCCCCATAAATTTTTATCATAATTAATGGTCCTATTTTGTTTGAAAAAAATACCTAAAACTAATTTTAAAAAACTAGAAACGAAAACCCTTATTTTGTCCATAAGCCAGCGGCACTTTAATCTTTCACATTAAACCATTAAAATGAACTATTAAAATTCCACTTACATAAATGCAGTGCAAGAAGTGACACGTCGAAAACAATTAAATTGATAAATTTCTGCGGAGAATTTAATCTGAAGAATTTCTGTGGAAATTAAGTTAATTACGAAAGAATTTCGCTCTGAATACAGATTTTGTTTTTAATAGGTTAGGAATTTCTTGCATTAATATTGTTCCACAAAATTGCTTGCATTTTCTTAGATTAGCATTGTTCTTCCAGTGCATTTATAAACAGCGGAACAATAACGCGGCAAAAGTTCTGAAAGCTCGCAAAAGTCGTTTACACGCGGAGAATTCTGGGTAAGCTTACTCTCAGGTAAATACATGTACCTGCCTGCGCTTAGAGCTCTTCTCTCTCTCGCGATTGAGGCGAAAACATGTGCTTCGCCACGTTAGAAGCATGATTCCGAGCGTGTAAAGAAGGTAACTCGATTCATTTGAAATTTTCTTTGCTTTTTTGTTTAGTAAACAATTGAAATGAGAATTCTCTTGATACGTCGCGTTTCGAACCGATGAAGGTTTTAAATTTTTTTTTCAATAAAATCGTCTGCTTAAGAATACTGCAATAATATCGCTTCGATTAATGGAACTTGATATGTCCTGAAGTTTTGAATGTGGTAGTTTTATGTAAATTAGCGAAATGCGCTTTAAAGAAGTACGCAGAAGAAAATGTATACGGATCTAAACAGAATGTGCATGGTTTAAAGAAGTCCTGTTTATATTATAGGAGAATTTTCGTCCAATTAAATAATATCGTACCGTAATTTAAGCACTGAATACTTTATTAGTCGTGACATTTATTCAGTGACATGAACACGAATTGAAACTTTTTGTTCTATGTATTGAAAATATGACTGATAGACTATTTGTGATGTTTTTTTAGTTTGCTTCTGACAACTTTAAAAAAACTAGGTTTTAAATACGTAATATTTTAGTTTAAAAGTTATATTATTCTTAAAGTAAATAACTATTTAATCATGTGATTTCGTAGCATTAAAGTTTAATTTATTAAATACAGCCTACTTAACATCTCTTGCCGTATTTACAAAGGTTTCATTTTACATGAATCTGTAAAAAAATCATTTTTTGTGTAGACACATATTAAGAAGTACATAGCCCATTTTTGCTAAAAAATGTATAACTTACGTTTTAAAAAGCTCATAAACAAAACTTGATTTTTACTTACCATTTGAGGATGTATCAAATTTTTTAAAAACCTATAGTTTATAGGAAACATACTTACAAACTTTTTTATAGCAGATTTGTATTCATAAAGTCTCAAAGAATCAACTGTGTTGTGATTTTATGAATACAAATAAAGTAAAATTGAAAATACATTATCTTCTTTTGAAAGTGGTCTCATAGTTTTTTGAACATATATGTATTCATAAAACTTGTATGAATTAACTTTATTGTGCAATTACTTTTAGTTTTATATGCCTTCTTTTGGGTTTATTTTCAATTTATGCAATAATATTTTTCCTAATATTCAGTTGTTATTTAATATGACGGTATTTCCTTTGCACTGAATTTATTCAAATATACTATAGTTGGTTTCCTACGTAAAAAATTAACAGAAATTAAAAAACTGTATTAAGTATTCAGAAGTACTCAAAGAAGTATTTCCCTTTATGTTAATTTAGGAAATGTCTTCTTGTAACTGACATAAGTTTTTGCAAAGTTTCAATTTTTTTCTCGTGAAGTTTTGAAATAGTATTATTTACAATCCAAAAGTTTTAGGTTTAAGCACATTTTTTTAAATTAAAAGCAATCAACACAGGTTTGCTGATAACGTAAAATTTTGTTATCTCATAAACATAAATTTTGTTACCTCATGAACATAAATTTTGAGTTATCTAAGGATTAAATAGTGGTTTTTACTTACAATATTTTTTACTTAAGATGCTTATATTATTTAGTTTGATACACCATCTAGTTAAAACATATTCCCTTTCTTATTGCTTTTCGTTTAAAAATCCAGCTAGTTAAGTAAAATATAATTGGTTCTCTTGAATTTGCTTTGCATGTAAACTTGGGTTTTGATGACTTGAATTTTAATATGGCAAGTTACAACGAGAGAGAATTCAAATGCAAATTACCGAAATAAATTTTGTATAGAGGTTAGCAAATTATTTCAGAACGTTTTCTTAGTGTTTCATACCTGTGAATTAAGCTGATGAAATAATTTATTGCTCAGTATAGTGATAAAATAATTACTGATTATTACTTCTTCAGTAGTGTAAAATATTCTGTTGTATCATATCCATGCATAGTTAATAACATGGTAAAAGTTTTTTTCTTCAGGCATGAGTAATTTTATATATCTATAATTTACACTCAAATAAGTCCTTTCTAAAATATATTAAAGCGATATTCTATAAAATATCTCATATATGATATAAAATATATTAATTCTAAACTTCTAAATTGTAAGATATATTTTATAAAATATATTAATTTCATAGAGGGGAACAGTCTATTTCCATTTCTGATGCATTAGTAGAACTCAATTTTAAAAAAATGTCGGGCCATCGCCATTGAGGAAATCAACTGTGCGGAAATTTTACTTTTGTAGTATAATAAAAGCGTTCTATTCTTTCATTATTGATGTAACATTATCGGAACATCACAGAAGGCCAAATTGCCATGTCACAACAATGGTAGAATCTACTTGAAAGGACACTCAGGAGGTTTGAAGACAAATCGTATATTACAATAATGATAACTTGTGTGTGTATGTCATTCTACAAGACATGGCTACTGACATCAAATGACAGAAAAAAATGGATAAATTCTGCCGTTTAGGAAAAATTACTTGCATTCAAAGTGGACGACGCGTAGCGCCGTATGATTTTTATGCATTTTTTGTCCTTTTCTTTCGTTTCTGGATACCTTACGCGTCTTAATCTTGGAGCATTAAACATGTACAGTGGAATCTCGATCTATCGTTTTTCAAGGGACCGATTGAAATGAACGATAGATGCGGAAACATAACAAAGCAATATGATCGTTGGGACTGGATAAAATGAACGACACATACGGAAAAACGATGGATCCGAAAACGATCGATCGAGATTCCACTGTACTTAGTTTCTTGATGATTTATAAAAAATTAACTTTGATGTTTCGAACTAAAGCGATAACGGAAGAAAATCCTTTTGCTTGACAGCTTTAACGTTAATTGGAAAGTCAATAAGAGCGTTGACGTTTTATGCCTAATTCTAACCAACCATCCCATTTGCCACCTCCAAGTATGAGCTGACACTCTACACAGGTTGTCTGTTAACAGGTCTGCCTCTGCCATACACCTGAAAAAGAAGTATATTAAAAGGTATGACTTTCTTTTCCACTTATTACATGGAAGAGAAACTGTCGAAATTAGGTGCATTTTTATTTATTGTAGAAAATTGATAAGGTTGAAAATTTATGGGTGGCTAAGAATCCACAAAGGCATTCTGAAATATTTCCGACATCTGAGAATAAACCCGTCTGCACACGGAGCAACTCAAAATAAACTGATAACTGACTCAAATCACCCGTCGGACGGGTTTGTAACCAGTTGCGCCGTGTGCGTGGCTCCATTCAATTACATAGGTTGCGACTCATCACGGACTGGTTTGTGATTTGAGTCAGTTATCAGTTTCTTTTGAGTTGCTCCGTGTGCAGACGGCCTTAAGTTGAAACAGAGCTATAAATTTACAACCTGAGCAGATTTTCTACGCTTATTTGGAGGTGGCCAGTGAGATGGGTTGTTAGGATTTGCTTAACTGGCTTTTCAAATGATGTCAAAAAAGATAATTTTGAAAGCAAAATGATAATTTTTCTTCTTTAGTTTTTGAGTTCGAAACATGAAACTTAATTATTGATATGTTAACAAGCAAAAAAATTGCGAATTACGCTCAGATGTCTTAAGATTCAGTCTAAGTTATACAGAAAAGGAAGAAAAAGAGATCATTATAAAAGGTGTGCAAATTGTCTAGATAGAAAACAAGTGTTCTTTTGATGAGCGACAGAATCTAGCTGCTTGAATATTCGCCATTCTGTGACATGAGTAGCCCACGCCTTATACGAAAGATTTCTCACGTTCTTGAAATAGCTTCTACCGAGAACAGGACATTCAGAATTCAACCAAATTGCTGACATCATAGCCCCATTTTGTTTACTTTATAAAGTTAGTGAGGGTCTTTCCTTATTCCTCATCTTAAGAATTTAAAAACTGCAGAAACAAAAAACTTCAGAGTTATTTTCAGTCCGCAGTTTTGCCATCTTTTCTTCCTATTTCCAACTTTCGGGTCATCCTATCCGTTAATTCTTATTTCTGTTCTGAGGTAAGCGAGAGTCACCTAGAGATTGGATTATGTACAAGAAGTATCCGAACTAGTTAAATTTAGAGACACGAAAGGTCTCCCAAAAAGTAATGATAGTTAAAAAAGAGACGAGCAGTTCCCGCCAAATAATAATCAAAATTAATGTAGCCCAGACTATTGGCTTCATGTAATGCGGTCAAAATTAAAATATACTAAAGGTAATTATAGCTCTGCGACCTACATTTAATTTCTTTATTTGACACGTTTACTGGAAGGAAAAGTACTCATGAAGTAATGAAATTTAATGACGTTTTACAGGGCAAATAGACATTTATAAATACTAAAACCATGAGTTTATTTGCCTTTAATGCAAAACATTCTATCAGTGCTATAGCTCTATATCCGCAAAAATCCCTGAATGAGCTGAGACTGAAAAAGAAGCAAGTTTTTTAAAATCAAACTAACGGTTTCTGAATTTTAAATTGAAAAAATATTCAAAAACAAAGCATTTTCAATGTCATTTATCAGGGGATTCTTTTAACTTAATTTTGTTTACTCGAAGGGTGACATTATTCATGGAACTAAAACACCTAGCTTGAAAGTTTTGACATGTTTTGAAATATCTTCATGTCGTAAGTTGGATAAATAATTATCTATAGGTGACAATAAGATGCAAAACAATCGCCAGTCAAACTATACCAACCAGCTTCGTATAAGGCGATTTTACATTGCACAAACTCGCAAATCACTCATATTGGTGAGCATATCATTTCATGCGTATGCTAATTAGCTTTAAATTTTAGTTTATTTCTATTATAAAGAGAGTAGAAGAAGACTTCATCTGAATTTACGAAAAAAGAAACTACTAACTGCCTTTCTCAAAAATCTAAAAAAACTCATCAAAAAAAATGTCGTAAACCTCAAGGATTTCTCTGGGTCAGTGTTGCTACAATAATACACCAGGTGGCATTCAAGCGGTTTAAAACGAACAGGTCTGAATTAAAGCGATCTTTTCTGCGAACCACTCGTGGTTTAAAGTCTAGAGCAACTCATTTAGCAGCCACACGCAAGTGACACTTTTACAAGTGGACTATAGAGTCGGTGTCTAAGGCAACAGTTTAGTTCGTGATCCGAAAGTTAAGTCGTAATTAAGTGAACTCAACGTTGGAAGAATACAAAAGACTTGCTAAAAATGGACTTCACGTTAATGTAACACGATACAACTAAACGTATGTCCGGTAATGTTTCTTTGCATTGCATTGTAATACACAAGGAAGTACAGTGATATGTACTTACTCTGTATTTCTTTCGAAGAACAAATGGGGCGCGATTGAGATATAGAGGTCGATTTCTCGCTCCATCATTCATTTTAATATTGAATGTTATGTACACGCATTACATTAGATGTCTGTAGGAATTTAGAAAGTGATTAGAAGCGATATAAGCATTTTATAATTTTTTGTATTTTGTTTTGTGTATCTTTAAAACTAAATGTCCGTTTTAGAAATTGAGGCTGTAGGTTTTTATATTATTCTGTTTTACCCACACTATTGAAGACATAATGCTCTTCTATTTCAAGAGTTGGAGATAACAGTGCGTTAAAAAATTAAGGTACTGTTGAGGAAGAGAATATTGTTGCTAACATTAGTTTCAGAAATTTCAGTTTTACAATCGCAATATTTTTTGTTTATGACGCTTTAATGTCATTTCTTCTGAAACATCTCACTTCTGATAAATGATTTATTGTGCGGAAGAGTTTTTTTTTTAATTTAAGAAAACTTATTTTAAAAACTCAGAAAGTATTCATGATTGGACTTAATTGTAAATCAGTCCTTGTTGTAAGCATTAAATAAGTATGAAAACAGTATACCGATAAACATTTCGGTTTGGTTTGGTTTGGTTTTGGAGCGCTACGGTCATTTTTTGCTACACGAGGGCTAATTAGACCGGGACCTACTGCTTAAAAAAAGATTCCGAACGGCTACAATTACTTTTATCGTGGATCATTAGTCTTTACTAATTTTTCATTGCAATTTTTAATTACCTTAAAATTTCTCCTTTCTTCTTTTCAATTTAACTTTACAGTAATAGTTTTTATCCTCTTTGCATTATTTTTAAATTAATATATTTCAATATCCTAATTTTAAATTTTAACTATTGAGCGCTCGCACCTTGACAACTTATAACTTGCGCACAGGAGATAAAGTCGTCACGACCTAGGTACTCCACTTTTAAAAACTATACTGGACTGGACTGGACAAACATCCATGCCAATTGTGAGACTCGTAAAAAGTCCCCCAATTGGCATTTCGGGTATACAATAAAGATATTCAGAAAATATTTATTTTACTGATTAAAATAACTTCTATTTATTGATTGTAGACTTTTGATTATTCAGAACCTTCGTAAATATGGGGGTGACTAGTTTATTTTCTTGATGCAGTTGCGAAGCTTTTAAAGATAGTGATGGAAAGAAGTTTTTGGTTTATTCGGTGTAAAACAAGTTTGTCGAATTTCGCTATGAGGATTAAGGAAATGGAGCACTGGGTTTCGTTCCCATTAGCAATTCTGTTCAGATAATTGCCCCTTTCTTACTTGAAGTGGATAAAATTGTCCAGTGCCAAACCTTTTCAATGTGCCACCCACATAGTGTAGTGGTTAGCGTTCTGATCTGGTTCAAATCCCGATTTAGCCTTTGTCATTTCCGTGTCGTCTCTCTCATAGGGGGCAATGCTGGCTCACCTATATGGTGCTCCCATAGTATAGTAGTCAGCAAAACTTCGCAGATCTTCATGGGACAATGTCAAGAAGTACCTGCTCTCAGAGAGTTCCGCATTTAAAAAAAAAAAAAAACCTTCTCAATGTTCTTTTTCGGTTATCAAGTGACTCGCTAGGCGCAGATTTTCCCTTACCCATCAAATGTTTCCTGACAACGTTTAGCACACTTCCAAAATCGGATTCCGTTCTCTTCCGCATGACAATACTGCCTTCCCTTTTTAATTTTAATTACATTAATTTTCTTTGTTGGGCGGACTAGTACCACTCACGTTAGGTTCTAACAAGCAGCCAGCCTTTTAGCGTGAGACTGAGGAAAGCCACATGCGTGTTCACACTGAACCCATGGTTACCACTTTCTGTCTAGTAACGAATAATTACTACATTTCCCTACTGAATTTTTTTTTTTGGCTCTTGTCATTTTTTCCCATTTTATCAGACTGTACATTTTTAGATGTTCTCCTTATTCAGCTGACATTCGGTACCAGAGTCCGTGGATGTTTGTAACCGTTCGGAAGCGGTTTTAAACCGTAGCTTTGTTTCTAATTGGCCCTTGTGTAGCAAAAGTTTACCGTGGCACTCTCAACGAAATTAACTCAACACTTCCTTATTTAATTTTTCATAGTGAAAAAAACTACCATATTATGCATATGTGTCGATAGGAAAATAGGTCGCGGCATTACTCATTTAACTTTCAACTTCTCATATATACATTTAGCTATATGCTTCAGATTTGTGGGGAAAGTAATGCATTTCAACCCTCCTTTAATATATTATATTTCCTGCCGAAGTTAATAGACATTTCTAAAAGAAACTAATGACAGACAGCTTTCTTCTTTTATCTTTGAATATTTCTTTAGACCTATTAGTTAGAACTTGTTTCCAAATTAATCATATCCTGGAGAGCTTTTTTTTAATATACTAACATATAGGGATTTAAATTTCCTCTTATTCATGTACCTGCAACCAAAAAAAAGAAAAGAAAAGAAAAGATGGGGCTGATGTATGTTCAACATCACTAAGTACTTTGGCATATATGGTACTGCGTTGCAGTTAATTTCCTTCGGATTAGTTTCATGGATACTTTTGTCTGAACATACGAATTACAGCTAAAACTGAATTCCATTTTATTAAAAGGAAATTAAATTAAAAGTATTGTACAACATTATGCATATTGTATTCTATACTGATCATATTAATTTTCGTGAAGGACTTGTCTCTCTGCCTCCATTCATTCGTTCCTTTTTTCTTCATTCATATATCGGTATTAAAAAAATTTTCTATTTTCTCGCAAGAAATGACCTCGCCAAAATCATAAGTGACATAATCTATGAAAAAATTACTTCACAAAAAAGAGCTTTCGCTCATAATGGCTTTAAAATTGTTCCACGTTAGAACAATTTACTTTTGGATGGAAATTAAGTTCTGTTTAGTTTCAAAGAAGGATAATTTATTTCGTTAAGTGCATAGCACGTATGTTAGTAGTATGTTCTATTTTTATATTTATGCATATTCTATTTATATACTTTTTCTGTTCCTTTATTCATTTATATCATACATAATCGACCTATTACCCTGTTTCAATTCTAATAGGGTTTATTTCCTACGTAAATATTTCATAGTGGGAATTTTCTAATCATCTAACATGACACTGCATTAGAACCAAATTTTTTAGTCATTTCATAACTTTTGAAGAAAAGGTTGTCCAACGTTTCCTGGTAGTTTTAGTCCTTTATTTAACTCTTATAAAATTTTCAAAAATTAAATAAAACTCGCCAACAATGAAAAAAAATTTAAATGTTAAAATTTTTTAAATGTTAGAAATAAAAATCTGCACGTAAATATACACAATAGAGGGTTTAAGCTAGATTCTTGTATAAAAGCATTTCAAAACAAATTGATTTTTCTTAAAATCGTGTACATTGTAATGATAACCCCTAAATAATACAGATTTAGATCATTACACTTTTAAACAGCTGTATAATGTGTCATATTTTTTCTAATGTAATGAAATTTTAGTTAATTTTCTAAATAAAGTTTAATATTTCCTATTGATATATCTTAAATAGAGATTGTGGCTATTCGCCTGAGCAGTCGCATAATAACCGAGACCTGTTGACTTCAGGGAGAAAGTAAACTAGATCCCGACAATAAAAAAAAATGAAACCCTAGGTGACATTTTAACTAATTTAATGAAAACATAACAATTATTTACAGAACTACACAATTTAAAGAAGTTTACAGGCATACATGAAAATATGCTGCTACCAGCTAGGGAAAAATTGGACCGACTGATAAACATCGTTTCTCAGCAAGCAGAGTTCAGAGGGTGTCGGCACGAACGCTAATAGTTGTTTCCACCCATGGAGTCAGAGTTTTAGGGATTGCTTCTTGCGATCCCGGCGGCTGTTCGCAATACCGCTTTAGGGCCTGTTCACATAGGAGTCCGTTGAGCAGCGTTAAGGAAAAGATGACGTTGAGATGAAAATAAAACAATCATAGGCCTCTAAACGATTAGCAATGAAATTTTTAACGCCTATGACTGGTTTATTTTCGTCTCAACGTCATATTTTCCTTAACGCTGCGTAACGGACTCCTATGTGAACAGGCCCTTACTCTGTTAGGGCATCATGAGAGTTTATACGTAATGATGCCCTGTTTAAACCAGTTGGTTACAAGATTATTTTAATAGAGATTCCCATATTGTATCTGATTAAACAGTTATCGATATTCATAATGCAAGCATCCTTCCTAGAGATGTCAAGAGTTGATTTCGGAATGCCCAAGAAAAGTATTCTTAGTGGGCTCCTCCCACCCTATGCCGGTCCTATGTTTTGGAATCCGCTTTGGATTCGCTGACCTCAATGTTAAACCATGGAAGAAATGTGTCTACTGTTTACAGCTGCATAAATGCTGATGATCCAATAAAAATGGTATTTTCATATAGCCTGAAACTTTTCTGCACCTTACAAGAGGAATCATTTTATAAATTTCGTCCACCAAAGGAATTAATAGGCGTTTAAAACACACTATACCACATTTTTTACTCCCGAATAATTTGTATTTTAGAATATTACTTGCCTTTTTTAAACGAAAAATGCCCCAAGGTATAAAATTTCTTTCTCTATCACGGAGTACAATTTTTACAAAAAATCTTTAAATTCCAAATCGACAATCCTTTGATACATTTTCTCCATAGGTTAACATTGAGGTGAGCGAATCCAGTAGAGCTAGTACTCAGCAGAGACTTAAGTCCTTCTCTCCATACGCAACTTCCTTGTCATTCGACTTACACCGAGAATCACGGAGAAAACAGAGGAATATGATCAAAACTTCTACTCACTCTAAAGATTCAAGGATATCTCTATTTACTCCAAAAGACTTCTGTTAGATTTTTTAAACAATGAGGAGGGCGACAAGACAACTCTAGTGGCTTTCAGTAAGTTCATTCCTTTCAAGTAAAGTTATTATGACCTTCTTATTAGCAGTTTTAAGCACAAGTTCTCCAGCTAATATGCTTTCAGTTAACATCGGGAAATGCCTCCTTTCTGGATAATGAATCTCTTCAATGTTTAGAGTTAAAGAGAAACAAATATCATATGGTGTTTAAAGTTGGCAGTTAAACTTTCAAGAAATAGCATTTTTTTTCCAAGAGCCAAAAATAATGAAACGATTTTAAAAAAGTTATATTTTATATTTCATTTTTTATCAACACCGCAAGCACTTGTCTTTTTGGTATTCGCCCAGTGGTGGATTTCAATACAATCGGAGGAAGCACAAGCCTCGGGCCCCCGCAGCCCCAGGTGCCCCCAAATTGACCAAATAATTTTAGCTACTCATATATTTAAATTTTTTTATCTAGGTAGTCACTATTGTGTACACTATGAAGGCAAAAACATATAATTTCCCTTGGAAATTCGTAGAATTGGGGTCTAACGCCTACAAAATGATTTAACAGATGTTTGGTAACTCCGAAACTGCATATTAAGATAAGGATATAAAACTACCTGCACCGACATCGACCCCCCTCAACCTGACCCCAGAATCCTTGCCGTCTCTATATTATTCTGATCTCGATGGTCAGTACCTATTTTAAGTCATTCGCTTTTTAAATGTGTGTTGTGGAGTGCTATGTTTTTACTGGTTTTTTCTATTCAGTTTACTTTATGATAGCTTTATAGTACATAATATTTTAATTACGCAATAAAAAATGTGAATGTGCAATTCCAAGGCTCTCTTAAAGAAAGTGACCTCCGGATCGCACCTTAAGCAACTAAACTTGAATAATATTTTTTTTAAAAATTGGCTTGTGGCGGCCCAGTGGTACACCAGCTGGCTTTTGGTGCTGAGGGTGCTCGGATCGAATCCCGGCGTCGCGCCACGAAAAATGCCTCCATTTGTCTCGTCCCTTCATAGGGAGGAATGCTGTCCGCCTATATGGTGCCCCCATAATAAAATGGACAGTAAACTGCGGCGTAGTATAGGCGAATGTTTGACGACAAGTGCTTCCGCTTAAAATAAAACTTTAAAAAAATGTTTTGTGTTATATTGTTCTGATTATAAAAATAAAAATTTTATAAAAAATTCAGATGTATTTTTTTTTGTATTTGACTAAGTGAATTAATATTTAAAAACATAAGCGGGGGCCCCAAATTTAGTTCTACCTCGGGCGCCTCATATGCATAATCCGGCACTGTATTCGCCGATTCCACACCGCGATTGTGTTGGCATCTTTAGTATAAGAAACACCACGATCTGAAAAAGGTAATAAATAAGTTCTATAGAAGATATACCAGAAAATTCATCATTAAAGCTGATTTGAAACGGTGAATGGGGACAGATGCCAGTCTACTGTTTTTAAAGAAATGATAAAATGAGCGAGCATATACGAGAATATACCATTTCGTATATTTCGTTTCAGTACTTCTGTCTATCAAAAAAATATGTCGTTTACCCGAAAGCTCTACAAACATAACTAAAACGAAGTAAATTTTTTATTTCAATCTCAGGTTGGTCCGAGAATTTTCCTAAATATAGATAAGAACTTTGGCAGACACCCCTCCTCAATCACTACAGAGCTTTCTCAACAAAGTACCTTTTTAATATGGTGTGCTTTTACGTAGCATTCGAAGTATTTAGAGAGGACATAAGATTTTCCGATAAGGAGCGCACGATTTTGCTTGTAACAGCTCTTTGTGAAAGGGTCCCGTCGTTAAGGAGGAAAATAATACTTCCCTTCACGCCCAGTACTTTCTTTTAACAACTTTCGAGAGAAGGACATGGCAGAAAACAATTACTAGGATTTTGGAGGTCCTGGAACATTACTCAGTTATTATTTTTTGTACACACATTTTCTTTTATCTCATGGATTGTAATCCGAAACTACCCTTTTGAGGAACTTGTAAACAATTTTTGATTGTTTGGAGGTTCTGAAAAGAGATTTTCTCTAGAGCAGCTCGGGTGTTACAAAATTTGTTGAAATTTCTTTGAACTGTCTAGAATAAATAGGACCGGAAAGAAAGTTTGTTGCAATTACCCTAAAACTGATTTCTTCTTTGTTTTGTACGAAACGTATTTGTTTAAGTACACCTCTCAGTATAAAAGATAAATAATGTGAGAACCACGATAGAGCAGGAAAAAAGAATAATAGTATGAGCGTGATAGCCGCGTGTCTGATCTCTCTCCTCTACTTCGCTATTATCCCATTATTCCATCAACTCCTTTCAGTACAGGTTGAGTGAAGATAACTAATTATTTATTTAAATTATGTCTGTCTAGTTTAAATATTTTGTAAAAAAAAACAACCCTATCAATTTATAAATTCCCCAGTAAAATAAGAATTGTTTGGTTTTCAGGAATGAATTAAATCAATTTATGTTACTCCTTATGGGAAAATTTCGCTCGGAACCCGTTGTGCCATCTAGAACCAGTTAACGAGTACCGAGATATCCTTGTATTTTGAAATAATATTTGCCCTAAAGCAACAGTTCTGTGTGATTCCTGACTAATGAATATTGTTGAAAGACTAGTCATGGAATAACTTTATCTATTTTTACCATGTTTTTATTAACTCGCATTCTTGTTTGTTTGTTTGTGTGTGTGTTTGTCCAGTACAAATCTTGCAATCGATTTTTAACTAACTTCCCGACTAGTTAGACATTTGAAACTTTTAGAATAGTTCAAAACACGATGATAATGCATTCTTTTAATACTTTTAGCCATCTTTAAGCAGAATTGAATTCATTTTCAGTTAATTTTGTTGTTTGAAAATTTCTTATAATTGCTCTCTTTATTACGCATTTGATCATTTTCTTTCAAGTTGATGGGATAATTCATCAAAAACATTTAAAAAAAAAGCATTTATTAATACATAGAATTGTCAAGTTTATATGATTCAACAGAAAATTTAAAAACGTGGTATATAAAAAGAATTTTTTATCCTGTAATTATTCTTCTCTAATAACATTTTTGGCTATTACAGTTTTAGAGAGGTTAAGTTCATGCTCTTCAGCCTTTGCTCTGGTTGACTTAAATTTACAATCAATGGTTTTATTTCTCAAGTAAATAACTTACCCGAATAAATAAAATATATTTCATTGTTCAATATGTAATACATTTTTCAACGTATAAAGAATGGTTATGGATTTGCGGTGTAAATGTTGGTTATTAAATTGGGGGGTGCGCCAGCTAAAAGAAACTGGTAAATTGCTCGTTACTAGGCATTGCAAATAAACGTTTTCCTTAAGGCTGCTGTGTACTAACCCTATTGGATTTGCTCTCTTCAATGTTAATATATGGAGAAAATGTGTCCAAGGATTGCCGACTTGGATCGAAAGATTTTTTTTTAAACTGTACTCCGTAATAGAGAAAGAAATTTTACATCTTGGAGCATTTTTCGTTTTTTTTTTTTTTTTATAAATGCAAATAATATTTTTTAATTTACATTTTCCGGGGGGAAAAATCTAGTATAGTATGTTTTAAACGCTCATCAATTCATTTGGTGGACGAAATTTATAAAAGGAATCCTGTTGCAAGGTGCAAAAAAGTTCAGGCTATCTGAAAATACCATTCTTATTGGATTATCAGCTTTTATGTAGCTATCAATAGTAGACACATTTTCTCCATAGGTTAACACTGAGGTGAGCGAATCCAATAGGGTTAGTATACATCAGCCTTAAAGAGACACCACTCCGCAAATGCAAAGAAAAAGATTGATCAATGGAATGAAAGAGACGTTAAACCTTATAAAAAAATATTTTAGGAATTTGTGAAGGGAGTTACAAGAATATATAAACGGAGTTTTTTGATAAGTTTGTTATAACATATACATATGTATTTTATTGAAATATTTAGGGGTCATACGAAATTATTCAGGTTTTTTAGAAGTTGTTGGGAAAT
This sequence comes from Dolomedes plantarius, assembly GCA_907164885.2. NCBI lineage: Eukaryota > Metazoa > Arthropoda > Arachnida > Araneae > Dolomedidae > Dolomedes > Dolomedes plantarius. The sequence goes on from OU015497.1 coordinate 36,121,069, forward strand.
TCCAGAAAATATATCTATTTTCGGAGATTCTTAATTGTTGCTATGATTTGTATAATGTGATCCATTTTAAGCTCAGGGAATCGCTACAAAGGTTTAATTCCGAGACCAAAATGCAAACAAGAGTTATTATCTGGAATTCTTAATTTCGGTAAGTTATAAACCTCGCTGTATAATGCGATCATAGTGCAGAAATTTTTGCAACCTTTATCAGTCAATTCTGTCTTTTAAAATAAAAAAAGTTCTTTGGGGATATTTTCGTACCCCTAAATTGTCATCTAATAGAGAATGTGATGTACAAATGTAGTTTAAGAATTAACCTAAAAAAGGAAATTATCGCAATTTAAGTACATTAATAAGCACTTGAGGAAATATTATGTGTTGTTTATTAATATTAATTCCCATTCACTGATATAAATGACATTTACTATATCAAAACCAACTGCATTCACACCATCAATAAAAAATTTAAACCACTTTCATCTTTTCATACTTTAAATACTGGTTGTTTGATAGTGACTGTGAACATTATATTAATTTTTCTTACAGACATATCAATAAATTTTCTCTCTCTTACTTTAAGGTGGAATTCCTGGGCTGAAGTTTCTGAGATTTCAAGTACAAATAAAAGAATACAAATTACGAAAAGACTTGAAAACTACAGAAAAAGTATAAAATTGAAACAATTATAGAGAGAAAATCTTGAGGAATGGTTACCAACAATGTCTTGATGCATTCTACTTGTTTAAAAGGAAGAAGTGTAAAACTCGAAGATCGTAACACATGAGTACACAGGTTTTGTGTCTCAGAAATACCTTCAAATCAGTACTAAAGGCTTTAAGTTTTCCGAAAAACTAATTAAAATGAAAAAACGAGACTAAGAATTATACAGTTTGATAAGTTGGCAAAGAAAGATTTTTACTTATAACTGTTAGTGTATTCAAGTTTGTGATTCTGTTTGCATAATTGCAAAGGCATTTTAAATAATTCGTTTTACCGCCAAAAATCATTTAGCAAAAACAAGTTACTAAAATTTCTCATAGATCCTGGATTATTCATTATTTAAAACTACATCAGGGGAACTTTTGCAGTTTTTCACCAACATGTAGCTTTTAGGACGCGAAATCTTTTGGTAACTGATAACTGAAAAAATAAATCGAGTTGATTTTCAAAACATTAAATAGCTACGAGATGATATACAGGAGATAAATCCATTAAACATTCCTAGAAAAATTCCCCAGTCAGTTGTTTGCTTTTCAAAAACAGAGAACAAAAATCTTCCGATATGTCTGGTACTGCAACCATTACACAATGGTCATTTTCACTTGCATTTTCGTGCTGCTTACGATCATTCTGAGCGGGCTGGCCACGGTTTTTCTGACCCTCAGCCTCCTGTCCAACGAGTGGGAATTCCTCAGCTACAAGAAAGACAAAGTGGAAGAAATTGCCGAAGCCAAGAACCACACCTTGCAGTGGTTGCCAAGTAGCCTGGGAAGACTGGAAATGGAAGATTTTGTCCCAGAGAAACTCGAAATCACTAACCAAACCAAAGGTCCGTTGAAGACCGTTGTTTATCTCATCCCAGCATATGGAGGTGTTCACAGAATGTGCGCCAACGTATCAGGTATTGTGTCTAAATTCGTTGTCGTTTACCAGTTTGAAATGTTTTATCAACTGTCAAGCAGTATATTTCTCTACTCCTCTCACCCATACCCTATGAATGAATGTTTAATGTCCCAAAAGATAAAGTGTATACCATATCAAATTATATACATAAGAGTCACAACTCTCACATTATATCTAAAACAGGCGTGTCCAACCCGCGACCCTTGAATGCTAGCAATGCGGTCCCACGAGATTATAAATTCTATCTTCCCAAAGAAAAATTTCACACTCTTCACAATGATGCCCTTTTCGCGTCATTGTTTTTTGGCACTAGCTACATTTGTGAACACCTATTTCCAAAAAGGAAGCACTCGAAGAGTAAAATTAGATTAAAAATTTCTGCTGAGAAAACATCAGGACTCGCTATGAATTGCAACCACCATCGGGACATTGAAACATTAGTTTCCCAAAAACAAGGTCCCACATTCCACTAGTTTTATGTTGGTATTTTTTTATGGTATAATAAAAAATAAAGGAAGTTTTGTTATTTACACATAAATTAACTGTATTATATATTATATATATATAGCCCAAGGCTGTTCCTCCCCCCTTAGTGAGGCCTGGGCTAGCCAAACGGTTGGACACCCCTAATCTATAACATAATAATAGAATCTTGAATTTTTGCCCTAATATGTAAATTTCTATATTGTTTTAAAAGTTTTATATGTGCTATACCGCAGTCTATTAAACAATATTTTGTTTAAAGAGAGCGAAAATTTCCGTGGATGGATACAATTTTGTTCGTCTCAATCGATAAAATACACGAAAATTTGATCTTCTCTTGGCGTAGCGTCATGTTTTGACGTCAAACTCTGGTTGCTTATATATTTCCTGCATAAATTTATATTATAAACTGGGAAGTTGAGTGAAAGTAAAATCTGTTCGTGAAATTTCTTTTTACGGAATGGCATCCTCTGGAGAAAAGAGCCGCACGGGGTTGATGGATGTTTCTCTCTCGCGTTTCAGAAAACTGCGTAATGATAAGCATACGTCGGAGATCGTTTCAGATGCGCGAATCCATTAGTCGTGATAAAAGCTCCGACAGTGTTTTCTTTTTCTAATTTTCGGAGTTCATTGCTTATGCAGCAAATATTTTGGGAAAAGCAGCCCGTAATTTAGAGAATTTCTAATAATCTAGATACACACTATTTTATCCTGTGTGATTTTTTTAAAGTGCATATTTATGCTTATGTATTTATTTTCAAGAGAAATGGACCCCAGTATCTGTCAGATACTATCCGTTCTTTTCGTAAAAAGGGAGACCGGGATAATTTTAGTTCCTTGGTATTTTATCATTGGGAAAAGTTTCGACGTGCTGTTTCATATGAATTTGTTTCGAAGTTGTACAATTTCGATTTAGAAGCTATGATCTGCAACTGTATTCCAAAGAGTTATTCGGGTAAGTCACTAAAAAGTCGGTCTTTAGGGTGGACGCACCCTACCAATCTCGTATGCTTTCTGGTTGATTCTCATCACACGAAGAAACTCTTTAACTACCGTGTCAATTGAAAAACTCACAATATAGACTGAAGAATGTTAGTTCAGTACACCCAGTTCAGTTTTTACACGTTAGATACATTCCAGAAAACACCATGTATAAAAAAATAAACGGTGTACCTGGAAATATGGGTTATTGGTACCACATCTTTAAAACATGTAAAAAATACGTAAAACAAAAGAATTCCTACCAAAACTTTACAAAAATCTTTTAAAAAGCTAAATTTAATTTGTATCTGTTCCAGAAACTGCAAATTGTCTGAAAGCAACTTCATTTCTATTAATAATTTTTACTGTTGCTTCGTCCAGACCAAACATCTTGCCTAGCGATGTTGATCTTTCTTCAATTTCAAGGCGATCTAAAATTTTAACTTTAGTTTCCAAAGAAATACCTTTCAATTTGAGTGTTGGAGTTTTAGTATTCGACATTTTCCTTAAGGTGAAATTTTTTTAAAAAACATATTTCAATAAAGATATAAATAAATCGGAGGATAAAAGAAAATACGGCCACCTATTGTATCACCATCTTTAAATTATATTCTTTAATTATGCTGCTATAATCTATATATATAAAACAGTTCCGTAACTGACTCACTGACTGACATACAACGCACAGACCAAACCGCGGGACCTAAAGGGCTGAAATTTTGCATGGCGATTCTTCTTATGGTGTAGGGGTGCACTAAGAAAAATTTTTGAAAAATTCTTTAGATTTTTTTAAATTGAATTTTTAAGCTGTTTTAGTGACTTTTTTTAAGTTTGCATTTAAAATAATAATTTGAGGGTTATAAAATTTATATCACGAGAAAGATCATAAAAATTCCTTTAAAATTAAATCTTTTTGGAATCTTTACCTCGATTTTCTGATTTTTGGTGAATTTTTAAAGATTAATTTTCAGAATTTAATTTATTAAATTCTGATCACGTGATTTCTTTTTCTGGTACTTTAAATAAATTTATCGTCACGTGCATAACAACTAAATAAACAAAAAATATTTTTTTCCTTGCTAATGCGGCAGACGATTGGACATTATCCAAAAAATATTAAAACACAGTAAAAGAAATGTTCTAAAACTGTACTATATTCTTTAGTATTCTTTATATTAGATTTAATTTCAATATTTTCTTCTACATTATTTTGTCTATAAAATTATCCTTTACGATTTTCTTATAAATAAATATATATATATATATATATATATATATATATATATATTACATCAATTGTATACATTGAGCGTCGTATTTATCATATAATATATATATATATTTGGCATGAATTGCATACATTGACCGTTGTATTTAATTTGAATGTACTCCGTAGCGAAGTACGGATTTTCAGCTAGTTATCAATATAAAAAAGTTACACTATAAAAAAATTTCCAGTTTGATTGAAACAAATCATAAGAGGAATTCCGTAGAAAATTACGGTTAATGGAAATATCTTTCCTTAAAATTTAAATCAAATTGGTATTTTAATTACGCAGTTTTAAAACCGTGTTAAATCAAAAGAAATCATGTAAAAACAGAATCGGATTTGTCTTTCTAGACAGCGTTAAATCAAATTCAAGTAAAAGCAGGATTGGATGTACTGAAGAGGCTTTAGTGGAGCAATTTTCGTAATCCTAGAGAGACTTGTTGAGTATTTACCTAGATGCCTCAGAACTGTAATTCATAGACATCGAATCTAAGAAACTTACGCAGAATTTTGAAAATGAATCCGAAAGGAAGTAAGATTGAAGTCAGTCTTATCCGGTGGAACTGCATCGTTAAAACATCAAATTCCTTCAATCTGCGAATGTTGATGAATGCCTTGGTGAGAGTATATTTGCTTGGCAGGGATAAATTATTTAATTGAGCTGCTGTCTTGAAACCGCGTTCCCCAAGTATTTTACGACCGAGAGAAAAATAATAATACGGGAGAAAAGAATTTCCGACTATATTTCTCGCTTCGACGTATGCTGTATCTCTTGCTGATCTTCAAAGTGATCTCCACTTTATTGGCTGGAAGTTGTGTTTTGAATTTGGGCAGTCTCAGTTTCCCAACTCAGAAGTTGATCAGGGCAGCTTTACCAAAGCCCCCTGATCGTGTGTATTTGGTAGTCATTGTCATCTGATTCCTTCCCCTGATATAGTGTGTTTGTGTTGGAACTAAAAACTTGGTGATAGGGTGAATTAAAATTACTTATTAGGCAGCCATAATTAATTAAATTTAATAATTAAAGTTAAGATAACTCTTTACAAATATTAACATCAATTCACAATTAATACTAGGTTTCAATTAAATTTAAATACAATATTAGCAATAGTACTCATAATTAGTGGTTAGTACATTTGAGGAATTAGGATTGAGGCACGTTGTGAAAACCTCAATTAGTACGAATATTAAATTTTTTTAATCCGCAATAACACAACACACATAATTAACTTTACACCAGGTTCTTTTACTGTTTACTCCACAGTGGTGGATATGAGCAAAGATAAAAATTAAATTAAATCAAAATTATAGAAAAATTAAAGATAACTACTTCCCTTTTATTGAAGCACACCTAAAACAAAAATTACTTCTCCCGAAAGAAAACTTAAGGAAAACCAATTCTGCTGAAATAAAAATTTAAAACTCTAGACTGGCAATAAACGAACATGACGACAAACAAAGTTTAAATTAACAATTTATTTAGACATTAGATGATTCACTCTTACAATGATTATAAAAATTACAGCAATCTTCCCCATATATTCAATTTTTTTTTCTTCTAAATTATTCCGACAATCAAAACTTTAATTAATTATAATACAATTCGGGTTAACACAAATCTATTCTCCATATAACATAAATAATCCTATAAAATTTCAATGAAATGAAAATAATGAAGTGGTTGGTGAACCAAAACTTTACTACTCTAATTGTGATTGTCTCTCTATTCTAAAAAAAAGTAACTCCCGCGGCTGTCAAAAGCTTGTCACGCTATCTCCTCCGAAAACGCTGGGGGTATGGGGTCGAGACCGATACCAATAGATGCAGAAAAACGTAGGGAACAAAGTAAGACATGTCTCATCTTTGTCGGACTTTAAGTTTTTTTTTTTTAATTTTATGTCTTGTGGGAAAATATTGACTTTCTCATCTTCAGATTACGATAACTCGCCAAAAAATGATCGTAGAATTTTGATCTTTTTACAATCTAAGACTACAGATATTTCTCTTTCAAACTAGACCTCATTTGTTTAAAAATATTTTAAAACGACTAATATTTTCATCAAAAAATGAAACACAGTTTTTCAAGAAATATCGTCCCCTATGTGGATGTTATATCGATGCTCTTCGAGATTTTATCTTACAAAGAAAATATTTACATCATCTGGAAGCTGAAAGCTTTCTTATTCATATAAACCTCATTTCAAGTCTATACCTTAAATTTTCGATTTTTAATTGAATTTTAAAGTTGATAATTCAGCAGTGATGAAACGCCCTTCGCATTAAGGGTGACAACAGTAAATGGATGGAAGCTGTTACATTGCCCGAGAATCACCCCTATGTATCTCGCTATTAGCCATAACAGAGGAGCGAGAGTAGCGAGCCTAGAGGCGAAGCTCCTAATTAACATAAAAAGAAATTAAATAAAACGAGTCTTACGGACCCAGCTGCAGCTTTCAAAATAGAGAGAAATTAAGGATAGAAATAATAGAACAGAAGGGAAGGAAAACAAGGTATCACCCCTGGTAATCTCCGGTATCAGGCTGCATCTTTGGTCTCGGGAGCAACTAGGCCGAAGCCTAACCCCTTCAGCGTATTCGAACAGAATCCTCGCTTCAAAATTGCCGCTCTTCCAGGTCCGCCGCTGTACTCCTTGTACTTTTGCGCCGACACCGTACCATAGAAAATAGTCCGATAGGGCGCCATCATTTTGGGATATAAAACTTTGAGGAAGAAGGCTGTAAGTTACCTATCATAACTTCTGGGTATGTAGACTAATTTATATCCGATTTTCCACTCGATCTCTTTTTCCATTAAAATTCATCCCCGACGCCGCCATCTACACGAAAATGTAATCTTGCGCGTCGCTCTCCTCAACTTTTCTCGTGAGCCGGCACGATGTCTGTTGACTCCCTTCTGCATTCCAAAGTCCTGTAAGATCGCTCCCCAAGCCTCGGTTTCCGAAAAATTTAAAAAGCAAAAAATGGCAAAATCCGTGGTTTCCCATTACCAGGCGGAAACCCGTAAGAGATAAGGATAGGGTAGACGTTTTCAAGAGAAAAACTTTTAAGTAAAATTCACCAGCCAGCAAAGAATAACCTCACCCCAGCCACTTTACAATAATATTTAAAACATTAAATCACTTTAAATTCAGTAGAGGCTTAAAACATTCTTTAATTAAATCTATCTTTTATTCACAGTTACTATATTAAAAATCGTGCTTGTAAATGTTACTAAAATTAATAACTATTTATTCTTACAATAATATCAGTGTGAAACAGAGTGAGAGTAGGTTAAAGAAAGTTATTAAAGCTAAATAAATTTTAAAAATTACCTATAAAATTAGGTCCTAGATATAGGTCTATATATTCAATAATAAAATAATTAAATAAATAAGGATATAGAAAGCTTAACAAAGAAATAAAGATGGAAAATGCTATAGAAAAGTCAATTGGTACTTGTTTATTCTCTATATTTCTCTCGAGGACCTCAACGGTACTTAAATATATAAAACAGTTCCGTAACTGACTGACTCACTGACTGACATACAACGCACAGACCAAACCGCTGGACCTAAGGGATTTTGCATGGCGATTCTTCTTATAATGTAGGAGTGCACTAAGAAAGATTTTTGAAAAATTCTTCTTAGATTTTTTTTAATTAAATTTTTAAGCTGTTTTTTGAAACATTCTTTAAATTTTGCATTTAAAATAATAATCTGAGGGTTATAAAATTTATATCACGAGAACTATCCTAAAAATTCCTCTAAAATGAAATCTTTTTTGAATCTTTACCTCCGTTTTCTGATTTTTTGGTGAAATTTTAAAGATTCATTTTTAGAATTTAACTTATTAAATGCTGATCACGCGGTTTCTTTCCTTTTTGTGATACTTTAAATTAATTTTGCGTCAACATAACAACGAAGCATTTGCATAACATCTAAATAAACTGACAAATAAAACATTGAATTACGGTAAAAGGTAAAATTTAACCACTAGACCCGTTGAGATAGAAGTTTTTTAAGAATTTAGTTCAAATTAGTATGTCTTATGGATATTAAACATGCAAATTAATTGCATACATTGACCGTTGTATTTAATTTCAATATTTTCTTCTACATTATTTTGTCTATAAGAATATCCCTTACGATTTTTTATAAATATATATATATATATATATATATATATATATATATATATATATATATATATATATATATTGGCATTAATGTGTCTGTGAGGGGGGGGGGGGTTCTATGAAGGTTCTATAAAGTCTACGAAAAAAAGTAAAACTTAGAATAAGAATAAATCAGTTATTCATACAAAAGTTAATAAAAACAATGAAATCTCTAAAACCATCAATCGGAATAACAAGCAAATAATTTTCCCTAATTTGGCTTAAATTAAATTTCTACTTGAATGAAAAATAAACTTAAACTTTTAATGCATAAAAAAAATTGTTTCCTTTTAAGTTATTTCTCGAATAAATATGTAACACTTCATCCCTCATACGCAAAAGGTCATCTGAACCACAGAAAAAAAATCAACTCCACATGTTACTATTTTTGAACTCTCAAAAAGTTGTTCGGTATAGTTTTGGGGTTGAAAATAAATAAACAAAAGTGTTGGTTTCTTGAATATATTTTTTAAACTTCTCCTGAAACAAAATTTATGGTAGCTTGAATTTGTTGAAACTTTCAGGTCTGATGTTGGAGATATCATAATTTTGGAGCTGAACGGTGATAGAATTCTCGGACTTGTTTTATGGAATTACCGAATGTAACCCATTTGACTGAATAATACACCTGCAAGCACAAAAGAATTGGATTTTTTTTTTCAGTTTAGCTTTCTTGCTATAGTTAAAGCAACCTTTATGCATCTTCAATAGTAATTTTTAAGTTAAGAGATAGAAATTTTATTGAAAGCTCTACAAAACAAACAAACCCAATCTCGGCGAAAATCTAAGGTGAAATTTATATCGTGCATAAGTTTATCGTAAGAAAACTTCTAGTGTAGTACAAAATAATAATAATAATAATAATAATAATAATTTTAAAATAAGCAAAGAAAATAACTAAATAATGATAATAAGTGGATAAAATAATAATAAAATAATATATAATGATAATAGTAAAATAAGCGAATAAATATTAAATACATTTATTTATTAAAATAAAGATACTTTATTATCTTATTTTATTGAAGGACATATATTTATTTAAAGTAAAAATAATAATCATAAAATAATAAAACAAGCAGACAAAATTATAAAATAAGATAATAATTGGTGAAAATAATAATAATAAAATAATATATAACTGGTTAGTGCCCGTCAAAATATGACTACTGGATAGTAAATAAATGTACTAATACACAAATTATAATCAACACATCGTTGTCAAATGTTGAAAATCATAATATTAAGAATAGGGAAATACACTTTAAAAAATTACTATTGAACCCAGTAAAAAGAAACATGGTTACTCAAAAGCACGAAATAAACAATTTCCGTCAGGTTTAATTCTATATCTCGCAAACATAATTAAAATGAAAAGTAGCAGAGAGAACTAGAGATATTCCTAAAAAAAAAAAAATAATAACGTTTTTATGCGACCTCGTGCTTAGTATCTGAAACCAGATTTTAACATGTCACCGAGCGTGCGCAGAAAGCAATTTTCAATTGTAAATTATCACTCATTCATAGAAATTGTGGTTACAAGAACCAAATTTGACACCTATAGGTTAAAATCTTTCGTTTAAGACCAAAATGAAGTAAATTGATGCTATAGTTTTCTCTCACGGACTGCCCAAAGAATCGGCTTGGCAACTTAAATATATACAGTGGCTCCCGAAAGTGTTCGTACACTTACGAATTTCAATGAAATAGGGGTCTATCCATTAATTAAAAGGAATATTTCAGAATGGGTATTTAATAATAAGATCTATAATCTATTCTTAACAAAACTACATGAAATATTTTGAAAACATAGTAAAACTTTATTTTTAAGAAACCAATAATCCAAAAGTAACAAAAACTTTATCTCACAAAAGTCATCGTACACTTGTAAAAAATCTCTTCATATTAGTAAATATTCTAATTTTTCGTTAAATTAATATTTAGTAGGATATCCTTCAGCATCCACAACAGCTTTTAAACGTCTGGGAATAGATTGCTTTAGTTCTTTTGTAATTTTTGCATCAATCTTCATCCATTCTTCCATCATAATTGTTTTTAGTTCGCTTTTCGTGTGAATGTCGTGTTTTCGTACTCGAAACTCCAGTTCTCTCCAAATATGTTCTATTGGGTTTAAATCTGGCGATTGAGGTGGTGTTTTCAAAACTTGTGGACAATTATAAAGACACCAGATGCGAACGTTGAGAGCCGTGTGCTTAGAATCGTTATCTTGATAAAAAACAAAGTGTTTCCAATACCCAAATTTTAACTGATAATTTTAAACTGTCTCTTAAAATATTTATAAAAACAGCATGATTCATTATGCCATCAATAAATACCAAATTTCTTAGTCCTGATGCTGACATGCACCGCCACACAAGGATACCTCCACCGGCATGCTTAACTGTTCCTACTAAGTTCTTGGGATTAAGTTCATTTTTTTCTTCTCCGTACAATTATACGCCCATCAGCACCAAAAATGTTCATCGGCAAATAAGACATTATTCCAATAGGTTTGGGGCTTATTTATCATTGATAGTGCGAAGGGAAGCCTAAACTTTCTGTTTTTCTCACTCACAAAAAATTTTCTATAGGCAGAACGCCCATGTAATCCAGCTGTTCTGAGAACTCGTCAAAAAATTTCAGGTGAAATTGAAGTAGAAAATGTTTTATTGAATTCTGCAGAAACTTTTACAGCACTCAAACGTGAATTTTTCACAAATTTTCTATTTATAAATCTCTGATCACGTTCTGTTAACTTTGCCGGACGGCCTTTTCTTACCTTGTTTTCGATCCAATTTTCTTCTTTAAAGCGTGTTTTCACATACTGCACAGTAGAATTGGATAAATTAAGTAATTTAGCAATATTCCGAACTGATTTACTACTACTATGATGAAAAATAATCAATTTTCGAATGCTGTTTGTTGTTTCTTTACGACTACGAGCCATTTTTAAATAATAAATAGAATATTACGGAGTAAGCAAGCAAAAATTAAAGCCAAACGATATTTTAAATGCCACCACAATTCATAAATAAAAATAAAGCGCCAGACGATAATTTTAATTACGAATTTATCCGAAAATATTTCAGTGTACGATAACTTTTGTGAGATAAAGTTTTTGTTACTTTTTGATTACTGGTTTCTATAAAATAAAGTTTTACTATGTTTTCAAAATATTTCATGTAGTTTTGTTAAGAATAGATTATAGATCTTATTATTAAATACCCATTCTGAAATATTCATTTTAATTAATGGATAGACCCCTATTTCATTGAAATTCGTAAGTGTACGAACACTTTTGGAAGCCACTGTAGATGTTAATAAGCGGAGAAACGGGAAGTATCTTATTACATTTTGCATGAAACGGGAACATTGTTTTTAAAAGAGATGTTGAAAACTATTTAGAAAATAAGACATTTCCTAGAAGCAGTATCATCTGGAATGATGCGGTCTTCTTGAAAGCAACATCTCCCCGAATCACGTCTCCCTCTATTCAAAATACTTTATAAAATTCATTTGACGCGCATATACCGTTCAGATACTCTAAAATTCAATACGAAATGAGCAGAATGAGTAGAACACGATATCGTCAATTGGATGGTTAAAAGGAGACACAAAATTTTCAGAGGACCCCATTATTATTTCCATGGCTTAAAGCATCTTATAGAACAGTGGTGCGCAAACTGTGGGTCACGAAAAAAATTTCGGATAGTTTCAGTTAAATTTATAAAATAATGAATTATTTAATTAAAACATGCTTTAACTTTTACGCAATTACATATTTTTAATATTTTTTATTTATATATTTTTATATGCAAAAAAATGTGATATGATATAGTTAAATAGGATGTCAAACAGTTTTGTAGGGATATATTTACATTGCTTCCATTCGCTTCTACCTCTCTGCGTGAGACTGGGTTTTCAAAATAAGCAGGTAAAGAAAACAACGATTAAGGTCTAAGGTGGAAGATATGATAGTAGTGTGGCAACGAAATTTTGTATAGGGGGTAATTTTAAACCTTATATTTTAATTACTATATTTAATGTTAGGATAGGTCTTTACATACTTTAAAATCAATTTACATTTAATAATACGTTTCAGTTAAATTTACGTACAATATATGCCATTAGTGGTTAGTACATTTTAAGGACTTGCGTTGTGTGTAGCAATAACCCAAAACTTTATAATTATAAAAACTGGTTCTACTTGCTGTTGCATCACTGTGGTGATTAATGAGCCAAAAAGAAAAGGAGAAATTAACTCTAATAAATTTACTTATCTAACCTTGGAGAACACCTAGAAATAACATTACTTCACCTAAAAGGAAAAGCTTCAAATCTGCTGAAATAAAAATAAAACCTAAAGCTGAAAATCAGAAAATTAACTCAAAGGCATAGCCCGACATGACAAAGATATACTTTAACATAACAAATTTATTCATTCCGACTTCCTTCACAATATTACACAATACCTTAACAAAAATGGTTTAAACACTTGAGGATTCAATATCTCCTCCAAATAAACTTATTATAATCACAAAATTCTTGCTTGCCTACAGTACAATTTACTATTAGTATAACAGTTATTATCATAGTGGCTGGTGAGAAAAAGAAACCGTCTAAATGAAAAAGTGATGAAAAAAAAATCTAAAGAAAAACTAAAGAAAAATTCAGTAACAAAAAAAAGGAAATTAAAATCATATTACCCAATTAAAATGCTACAGCACTCTAACAAAAAAAACTATAATTTTATAAAATCATGAGGGGAACCCCAGGCCAGTGCCATTTCTATAGCGTGCTGGCCGCCAAAAAATCAAGTCATCGCTCTCCATCATGGTTCCGGGTCAGCTCCCAGCTTCTTGGCTAGCCTCTCTCCTCTGTCCTCTCTCGCCCCCTCCGCCCCCGAGTAGACGATACGTTTTTTCACCTTGGATTCCGCGAGGAAGTAAAAAGTTCCAATGCGCTCCGTCAATATCGGACGAGGAAAACGTTGAAATTCTGCAATAGCCGAAGAAATCTTTTCTTCGACTCATCGTTGATATTTTTTCATCTTCTTATTTCACATAATAATTGTTGGTTACTTATTTCCTCCTTGAAAACTTACAGGGCATCTATGAATCACTGTATTCAACCGCGTAGGGAGCGCTCTCAACATTCCAAACGTCCCGAACGGGGAGGGTGTCCGCGACCAGTCGCCACCGGATGTCTCGGTTTACAATCAACTGACAAAAAGGGGGTTCTCAAAAGGAAGGATTTAACTTTAAAAGAAAAAGACACGCTATAATTTTGCATTCATTCATTAAATAAAAAAAACCCCAAAAATTCACCAGCGAACCATAACAAGTACCAGCCACGTTACAATTATTTCAAAATAAGGCTTATTATTTTATCAATATTTTTAACAATAAGGTGTAACATGTGATGATCTATTTCAACTTAATTCTTCTCAATGTCAAAACATTTAGAGAAACTTGCGCACACTTCTCCAAATGCGATGACATTAATCAAATCAATTAATATTTGATCACCACAAGTTTAACCCTCACATATATTTAGCAGAGGCTTAATAAATTGATTAAAATAAAGCACAACCGTTACTAAAATTTACTTACTGACTTACTTTACTAATTTAACTATCTCAATACCTGATATTAAAATAAACGTTAATAATTTCTAAAACTATTAATTATCATCACAACAGTAGCACCCTCAAATATTTCAATAAATATTGAACAAATTTTTTCTGAGGTCCAGGCTCACCCTTCTCATTCATATGTACCTATATATAAAAAACAGTTCCGTAACTGACTCATTCACTGACTGACATACAACGCACAGACCAAACCGCTGGACCTAAAGGATTTTGCATGTCGATTCTAAAGGGCTGAAATTTTGCATGGCGAGAATAGGGGTGCACTAAGAAAGATTTTTCAAAAATTCTTCTTAGATTTTTTTAAATTAAATTTTTAAGCTTTTTTATTAACTTTTTTTACGTTTACATTTAAAATAATACTTTGAGGGTTATAAAATTTATATCACAAGAATGATCATAAAAATTCCTTTAAAATCAATTTTTTTTCGAATCTTTACCTCAATTTCCTGATTTTTGGTGAATTTTTAAAGATTAATTTTTAGAATTTAATTTATTAAATGCTGATCACGTGATTTTTTTCTTGTACTTTAAATAAATTTATCGTCACGTGCATAACAACTAATTAAACAAAAAATATTTTTTTCCTTGCTAATGCGGCAGACGATTGGACATTATCCAAAAAAATATTAAAATACAGTAAAAGAAATGTTCTACAAACTGTACTATATTAACTGTACTATATTCTTTAGTATTCTTTATATTAGATTTAATTTGAATATTTTCTTCTACATTATTTTCTCTCTAAAATTATCCTTTACGATTTTCTTATAAATGTAAATTATATCGATTCCCTAATGTAATCGATATAATGTAATCGATATAATGTAAATTATATCGATATATATATATATATATATATATATATATATATATATATATATCGATAAATAAATTATATCGATATATATATATTTTACATCAATTGTATACATTGATCGTCGTATTTATCGTATAATATATATATATTTGGTATGAATTGCATACATTGACCGTTGTATTTAATTTGAATGTACTCCGTAGCGAAGTACGGGTTTTCAGCTAGTATATATATAAAACAGTTCCGTAACTGACTGACTCAGTGACTGACATACAACGCACAGACCAACCGCTGGACCTAAAGGGCTGAAATTTTGCATGGCGATTCTTCTTATGGTGTAGGGGTGCACTAAGAAAGATTTTTCAAAAATTCTTCTTAGATTTTTTGAAACTAAATTTTTAAGCTGTTTTAGTAACTTTTTTTTAAGTTTGCATTTAAAATAATAATTTGAGGGCTATAAAATTTATATCACGAGAAAGATCATAAAAATTCCTTCAAAATGAGATCTTTTTCGAATCTTTACCTCCATTTTCTAATTTTTGAGGAATTTTAAAATTTTAATTTTTAGAATTTAATTTATTAAATGCTGATCACGTGATTTCTTTTTCTGGTACTTTGAATAAATTTATCGTCAAGTGCATAACAACTAAATAGACAAAAAAAAATTTTTTTTTTCTTGCTAATGCTGTAGACGATTGGACATTATCCAAAAAAGATTAAAATATAGTAAAAGATATTATGCTCTTCCTCAAACTGTAGTATATTAACTGTACTATATTCTTTAGAATGTCCTATTACATTTAATTTGAATACTTTCTTCTACATTATTTTGTATATAAAAATATCCCTTACGATTTTTTTTTATAAATATATATTTATTATTTTTTTTACATTAATAGTATACATTGATCGTCGTATTTATTATATATATATATATCTACAGTGGAATCTCGATCGATCGTTTTCGGATCCATCGTTTTTCCGTATGTGTCGTTCATTTTATCCAGTCCCAACGATCATATTGCTTTGTTATGTTTCCGCATTTATCGTTCATTTCAATCGGTCCCTTGAAAAACGATAGATCGAGATTCCACTGTATATATATATATATATATATATATATATATATATATATATATATATATTAAATTTATTTATTTAATTTGGCATTAATTGCATACATTCACCGTTGTATTTAATTTGAATGTACTCCGTAGTGAAGTGCGGGTTTTAAGCTGGTATATATATATATATATATATATATATATATATATATATATATATATATATATATATATATATATATATATATATATATATATATATATTATATATATATATATATATATATATATATATATATATATATATTATATATATATATATATATATATATATATATATATATATATATATATTATATATATATATATATTACATACGTATATATGTATATATGTATATATTGATCAAGTTGTTAGTTTTCGATGTTTTAATATGGAGCTTATAATTTCGAAATCATGCTCGTTTTGTAATTTTGATGTTTGTTAATTTTTGCCTAAATGGAACCCAGATACTTATCAATTTTTAAATGGGAAGTTCTAGTTACATGAGATTTGGTAAAACAAGTGTAGAAAGTATGCGAAACCTTTTTTTTATTGTTATTTTTTTCCCAATGTGGCATACAGTTTCTTGGGCATTAATCCTTACCGCCATAGGACACCGCGGTTTTGCTGGCCACTTTTCTGGGAGCACCGTATAGGTGGACCAACATTACCAACCTATGGGCCGGTCCCGTAATTTTGAACTGAGTCAAGTGACGAGACCGGAACACTTGACCCCTGCACCTCCAGAGGTAAATTTGAGAACTTGGAGGATATTGCAGCCACGACCTATTTTACGTGCCCCGGCCACCGAACACGGCGGGGGATTTGTCAGCGACCGGCATCGAACCAGAAACGTTTAGATCACGGGCCTTTGCCAACTGGGACACCGAACCTGATTTTTATTGTTGTTATACAAGGTAAATACCCAAAATCTAAAGTTCATTGATTTTTTTAGAAAGTTTGTCAAATTTTGCTTATTTATTTGTTTCTTTTTGTTGCTGTTGTTGTTGACGTCTTCCTCATTTTTTAAAAAAATTTTGGTATCACCGAAAAATTTTCATTTAAGTCGAAGGATTTTATTTATTTAAAGAAATTGGTCGCGGCTGAAAAAAGTTTGCGCGCTACTGCTATAAAAGTGTGGAATATCGAACCTTTTGGCTTGCCTTCGCCTCACTGAAGGAAGAGGAATTGTCTTGGACCGGAAGATAAAACATGAAATATAGTCAATGTATATTAGTAACAAAACGTTCTTCATTTTATATTATGACACTGATAAAGAGGGCAACATAAACTTAAAACTAGTGGGGTATTAGACCTTGTTTTTGAGAAACTGATGCATAACTGTCTAGTTCGATGGAAGTGGTTGCCCTTCTTTGTGAGATCTTAAAGATATTTTTTTAACTCATTTTACTCTTCGCGTGCTTCATCTTTGAAAATAGTTATTCTCAAATATCTGTAGATCGAAAAATATTTTAGGTAGTCTCTTCTAACGAAACTACGTAAGAAATTAGGGTTATTAACGTAGGCTTACTTACCTCTCTTTTTTAACTTTCTTACTTTTATGTCTCTTTTTTACTTTTCTGTTTAATTGTTTACTGCTTGACCAAGCGATACAGACTGGGTTTGGCACGCTGCCAAAGTTATAACTCACGACGACGGAAGTCTGAAATTTTGCTTTACCGCAGACCGTCATGGAGGACGTAATCCTACGTTAAAACGATGACGTGAATAAAGCGTGATGGGGAAGTGAGGAATTTTTTTTTTTTTTTTGGGGGGGGGGAGGGGGAGGGGGAAGATAAGTCTTATAAAATTTTCGGTCTTGTGGGAACCCCATTATTAGCTGTTCAGGACGGCGGGTCGGGATAAGCCAACTATAGAGGTTAATTAACGCAATAAATTAACGCAAAATGCATGATTATGCCGCATTTTGTGCAGTACATCTCTACTCCTAATCTATTAATTTCGGATGGGTAATTTTTATTTAGGGGAGTTTGGAAAGTCCAAGCAAAATCCCTCGTTTGGTAACTGTGATTTTTTTTTCAACGTGCGCTTGTTGCATTTTCCTCAAACTGTTATCAGAATGTTTGATTAAGAGTAAAATTTTCAAAAGCATTTTCCCTCAAGGGAAATCTACCCTTAAAAAAGGGTTTTTTTTGTATTAAAAAGTAATTAAAAGTTTTAAAAATCCCGAAAAAAGATTATTTTGAAACCCTCTCTATACGAAAAAGCAAAAATATTATGTATTTTGAGCCACAGGATCAAGAAATACACTTTAAACTAAACATGCTTTAAATTTTGAATTTTAGATTTTAAAAAAAATCAACTTGAGAATTATATATATAATAGCCGTTGTCTCTGTATAACACTTCCGGGCTGTACTCATCTTTCAATGGAAGCCCTCAGTAAACAAACAGCCGGTTAAGATTAATTTCAATTTCTGATGTGGATCAGAATTTTTTCTTGCCTAAAAACTAATATATTCTCCATCAAATCACGTTTGTTCAGCCTATTTTTCTATAAAACATTCAGAACTACAAAAAATTGGATGTTTTTAGCTGTATATTTAACAGTTTTTAAAAATCTGTTTACTTTTGCGATGAATTCTGAAAGTAAACAAAATTGAGTGTAAATGAATCAAGTAGCTCAAGTATTCATATCGCGTAGTGAGCTGTAAAAAACTGGATGGCAGTCTACTACTCCAATCGCATGAAAAACTAAATAAATAAAAAATAATGAAATGGTTTGCTTTTACAAGGTGTAGATTAAATGCAATATTGTTAGATAATTAGGGATATTTTTTAACTTTCATATACTTTTTCCCCTATGACGTCATTATTAGTATTATGACGTCAAAATGACGGGTTACCTTCTAGTTATATAGATATATAGTGAACTTTATGTAAAGACACACTTGACGAAAGCAAATATTACGTGTACTTGGAAAAGAAACACACGTATACTTGGAAAAGAAATTTCTGTCACTACTCCCCTCAAACACAAATGTAACCCTCAGTAAAGCAGCAAGAGAGAAACAATCATGTGGGATAGGTAGGAACAGCGTTATCGTCAATGGGGTAAGTCCTTAAAATATGATGTAGAGCAGTTCTTTGAAAGCCCTTTGATGCTGGAAGCTTTCAAAATTTTAAATTCGTCCTTAGTCAACTTTTTCGAAGGGAAATGATGTTTACTGCTTCAAGATTAAAATATCTTCTTGAAAAATTAAACGAGAATAAAGATTTTTTGAAAAACAATTGCGTTTAAATATCTATTTTGAAATACGGAATAAAAAAAACTTTTCATGGTTGATTCCCATGGCAAATATTTATTGTAATTTCCCATGTAATACCCCATGTAATTTCCCATGGCTTGACAATGAAGTTGAAGATTCGCGAGGTCAAACTTACAGAAGTGCTTTTTTTAACCTTTTGAAGATCAGGGACCACTTTCCAAAAACAAATTTGTCGTGGGTCCTCTCCCAACCAAACCTTTTAAAGGCAAAAAATGGGCTTTATTTCTGAATAAACAAACAATTTGTGATAAACGACTTTAATAAAATGTTACATATAAACTTAATGACAATAGCAAATTTCACGTCAAAGCAAACCTAATGGCAAACATAAACGCCTATGAAAACTTAAATATAAATGAGATATTTGAGTTGCATTTGCTTTACTTGCTGTAAAAGGGCTGCTACCCCACGTCACAGAAAATATATTAGGTATTTAAGCAATACAGAGATTTTTTCATACTCGTAACGTCAGGAAACTGAAAAAAAAATATTTCAGGTAGTTTCTTCTAACGAAACTACAGCGATTATTAACATAGGATTACTTATCGTTGCTTATCTCTTTTGTATGTATATAGGTATGTATGTGTCATATATATGTAATATATGTATCTATCTATATATATATATACACTCAAGAGCCAAAACATTATGACCATCTGTCAATAACGAGTTGGCCCACCTTTGGCTCGCAACACAGCTTCAACCCGCCTTGGCATGGATGCCACAAGTCCTTGGTAGATGGCCGGAGACAGATTGTACCAGATGTTTAAGCAACGGTCGCGCAAATCCGAGATATTGCGAATTGGTGGTCTTTGAACTCTGTCTTTGAACATCTTTGTGTTCTATCGGATTGATATCCGGTGAGTTAGGCGGCCAGGACATTAACTGGAATTCAGCATCATGTTCCTGGAACCACTCCAACTCAATTTTAGCCTTGTGACATTGGGCGTTGTCCTGTTGGAACATTCCATTTCCAGCTGGAAAAACAGAGGCCATGTAAGGGTGCAACTGGTCCGCAATGATGTTCAGATACGCTGTAGCATTCATGGTCTGCTCTACCACAGCCACGGGTCTCAAGAGAACGTCCCCCAAAGCATAATACCGCCACCACCGGCCTGTGTATGACCTACTGTACATTGAGGGAGCAACAGTTCGCCTGGAAGACGGCGTATCCTGACACGGCCATCGGCGTGATGAATGACAAACCGTGATTCATCTGACCAGGCAACGCTCTCCCACTGATCCATGGAACAGTCGCGATGTTCCCGGGCCCAACGCAGGCGCAGTTGGCGATGACGCTTGGTCAGCAAAGGCACACGAGTGGGACGTTTGCTGCGTAGCCCCATATCCAACAGTGTCCTCTGAACAGTGTGCTGCGATACTATTCTACTTGGCCCTGCATTGTATTGGGCTGTCAGCTGAGCCACTGTCTGGCTCCGGTTTTGCTTCATCATGCGAGACAGTCTCCGACGACCTTTTTCTTTGGTAGCGTGTGGACGTCCTACACCATGTCGTCTACTGCTGGTTTCACCGTCATTCATCCACTTTGCATAAGTACTAACAACTGTAGGTCGCGAACAACCCACGAGTCGTGCAGTTTCGGAAATACTTGTTCCGAGCCTTCGAGCCATTACAATCTGCCCTCTATCAAAGTCTCTTAGATCCGCAGCCTTTCCCATCACACACAGAAGTAAGTGAAAGAATGATTCTTCAGACTCTCCAGCAGCAGTTAAATACCACTTCCACCTGATCACGTGCCTTCCACGTCATTCAGGCGAATTCATTGCAAAATGTAGGGGTGGTCATAATGTTTTGGCTCTTGAGTGTATATATATATATATATATATATATATATATATATATATATATATATATATATATATATATATATATATATATATATATATATATACAGTGGAATCTCGATCGATCGTTTTCGGATCCATCGTTTTTCCGTCTGTGTCGTTCATTTTATCCAGTCCCAACGATCGTATTGCTTTGTTATGTTTCCGCATCTATCGTTTTCCCGCATTTATCGTTCATTTCAATCGGTCCCTTGAAAAACGATAGATCGAGATTCCACTGTATATATATGTGTGTGTGTGTCAGTCAGTCAAAATTTTGACGCATTTTGGTACTTTTCTATTTAACTGTTTACTGCTTGCCCAAGTGATATAGACTGGGTTTGGCACACTGCTAAAATTATAACTCGTGACGCAGGACATCTGAAATTTTGCTTTCCAGAGGACCGTTATGGAGGAACGTAATCCTACGTTAAAATACAGGAATTTTAAGAATTTTAACAAAACTCCGGAACAAAATTTTTTTTCTCCCAACTTTATAAAAATTTTTGAATTGGTTTTCATTTTGAAACGACAAAATCAATTTTTTTTTATCACTACGGACTTTGCGGACCAGTTTTTGGGTTCTCCATGACCCCGGGTGTTTCACGGACCATCTGTTAAGAACCATTGACTTACTGAAACTCCCCTTCGCAGCTTGAATCGGTACGCCTCAAGCTGCAAAGGATTTCCCGTTCTCGATGCATGCTTTAAAGGTAAATCATAAAAAGCAGCGTAAATGTACAAATATTTTTTCGTTATCTCCCTCATTCTAACTTGTAAATAAATTCTCTCGGGAATTAAATCCGCGTTCAAAAATAACCATTACCGAAATGGAATTCTGGGATAATTGTTTTCGGACGTGATAGTTTTTACATTATTTCATCCGAAGCTCGAAAATGCCTCGCAGAGAGAGAGAAACAAAAAAAAGGAACGAAAAATTATCTAATCATGGTCCTCAGAATTGAAAAGAGTGCCTTCACTCAGACGTCCGCCTAAGAGCTCAGAATTGTATAACTTCCGCGGAAAGCGTGTTTCAACAATTTCTTTCTAAAGCGCTCCTAATAAAGTTGCGCGGAATTCCAAAATGGATAGCCAAACAATAAAATCAATTATGGCGGCGAGAGTTATCGGATATCAGAGTGTACTCGAAATGGCTTTCCTTTGTTTCAGTAAAATCGAAAATTTCAACCTAGGAAAGTGTCAGGGGTAAATGGGTTTATGGAATTTTACCCCATAAAAGAGGGGGGGAGTATTCTCGAGGGATAGCGAGTGATTTTTTTTTGTTGTTGTTGTTTTTGTTCTTCCATTAAAATTTTTGGATCCTATTTCAACGACAGAGTGATAAAATTAATTTCCTATCCAATTCATTGCTAAAAGGCTGCAGTGAATGGATTAATACTTTATGGAAATGATTATTGCGCAATTAAATGGGCGTTTGAACTTTAAATGGTTTTAAATTTATCCTTATAAAGTTAACATTAAGGTGGCGCATCGGTTGAACTCCTTCTCCGTGTTAAAGAAGGTAGAATTTTTCTCACGGTGCTATTCTAATCACAGATTAGTAAATACATTTTTTTTTTTTTGGGGGGGGGGGCGCGTACGAGAGAAGTCATTTAAAGAGCGCATAGTTCTTAAAATTCAAATTTTTTTTTAGTTTGAGCATGAAATTAGTGATATCTATATGGGAAAAATTAAGATTGTTTTGGGATAATATTAAATTAAAATAAAATTTGTTTAAAAGATATGCACATTTTATTTAAATGGGTGCCATCATATACAGAAATTAGAATGCACAAACATTCATTTCCTAATCTGTGATTCGAAAAATATTGAGAGGAAAACTCCCCATAGCTTAACATGGGGATGGAAGTTATGGGAGGTCAATTGATGATCCGCCTTAAGACCTGAGCGTTATAAACTTCCACATTTTAATAGGAAAATATGCTTGCTGAGGAAAAAAGAATTCATTTGATTTAAATGTATTTAATTTTTTCCTCTCGTAATATAATCTATTTCTCTTTACCAATATGTAGAACATAATGTATAGAGATGTCTTACTTCTACCCTTTCTAGGATATATGTATATCGAAGTCACCCTCCAATAAAGTAGAAATGACACTTTTGCACTAGATAAATAACAAAGTTTATTATCCCCTTAACACATATAACGTGCAGTGTAAAAACAATACTGAGTAACCAAACTGGTACCAAATGTTATAAACACTATATACACTCAAGAGCCAAACCATTATGACCACCCCTACATTTTGTAATGAATTCGCCTGGATGACGTGGAAGGCACGTGATCAGGTGGAAGTGGTATTTAACTGCTGCTGGAGAGTCTGAAGAATCATTCTTTCACTTACTTCTGTGTGTGATGGGAAAGGCTGCGGATCTAAGTGACTTTGATAGAGGGCAGATTGTAATGGCTCGAAGGCTCTGAACAAGTATTTCCGAAACTGCACGACTCGTGGGTTGTTCGCGACCTACAGTTGTTAGTACTTATGCAAAGTGGATGAATGACGGGGAAACCAGCAGTAGACGACATGGTGTTGGACGTCCACACTGTCAGCGGACACTGTTGGATATGGGGCTACGCAGCAAACGTCCCACTCGTGTGCCTTTGCTGACCAAGCGTCATCGCCAACTGCGCTTGCGCTGGGCCCGGGAACATCACGACTGGTCCATGGATCAGTGGGAGAGAGTTGCCTGGTCAGATGAATCACGGTTTGTCAT
>OU015497.1:36150043-36270043 GCA_907164885.2 Dolomedes plantarius
AATAGCATAGGAAAAAAACATGTGAAATGTTATACACATCTCAGAATTTAGATAGATTCAGCCTTTCATCACTAAAAGCTGAAAAGTAAAATTGTAAAATTGTCTTTTGCCTTGTGAACTCTGCATGAAAAATTAAACATAGTATAAAAAAGGGATGGGAAATGTCATACACATCAATACTAAAAAACAACGAATAAATTTTGGTTCGAATTTGACTCTTAGTGTGCTTCAAAATAGTTGAAACTCTTGAAAATAGTTGTTCTCAGATGTACGTGCTTCCAAACGTTGATGACCAGAATAACGCTTGACTATGCAGTGAAGGATATTTATATCTGGGCAGGTATGATTTATGAGTACAACAAAGAGACTCGATTGAATTTCTCTTTAAGTTAGATGTCAGATTGCAACTCTATGCATTCCATTTGACAATTTGCTAGCATTATATCTATATCGACTGTAAATAGAATAGAAAACATGCAAAAACAAAAATTGTTTATTTTCCCCGAAGTCCTGAAATCAATTTTAAATTCTTGTACTAAATCGGAAAGTAGGGCTGCGTATTTTATAACATTTTTAGAATTGTGCTTGGGAAATTAAAATAGTAGCATTAAGATTTTTATGCAGTTATAGGCATTTTAGCTAAATTTCAATAAAAATTACTTCAAATTGACCAATTTATAGAAAAGGTATGCTATTTACAGTTAAGTTTTTGTTTCTTTTTTTTAATTTTTAAGTGCTATTTTACCATAAAGCACCAAAAAAACCCTTTAAAAAATCATTTTTTAAAACAAACAAATGGAATAGCTAAACACAAACATAGTTAACCGTAAATAAATCGCAAAACTGTGCTTAAGTTTAGACTGATTCTTTTTAGTTAAGATATACTAATTTTTATGCTTTTAAAAGTACATCGTGAATTATAAAATTAAGAACAATATAAAATACAGTAACGGATTATTGCTTCTTTTAGGAAACAGCAAAACAATGTTTCAAATTCAAACTTGTGTAACTACTGCCACTCGCAGCTACTGTCGTCTGATGAGCAAAAAAAAAAAAATTAAATAATTCAATATTATTCTGATTTTTCACGCTAGTGGAAAAAATGCCACGCTCACTTTAGAGTCACTTGAAATAATTAAACACACACAAATATATAAATTACACAAAAGGTTTTTTTTTTTAATTCTGTAATGTGCCTAAATCTCCACTATGGAAATATATCGGAGAATTCCATCATTTTAATAAGAAATTTCTAAAATGAAAATAGCAACAAATAACGTCTGTTTATAATCTGAAGACGATGTTAATTTCACTGAAATGTTTTAAAATATAAATTTTAGATAAGAAATATTTAACGCATTTACTACGCATTACATCGTTTCAATAAGAAATGTCTGAAATGAAAATGGCAACATAGAACGTTTGTTTACAAAATAACACAGCGAAAATAAACGACGATCGTTAATCGAAATGTCTTAAAGTATAAAATCTGACTTGAAAGATTATTATTTTCATTTATTATTCTGGTTTAATATATAACTTGAAACTTTTTGATTTTATTTATTTTTATCTTTTCGCTCGCTCTCAGCTAACCCTAACGTGGACGCCATATTCAGAGGGATGATGCCACAAAGTGTAACAGCTTACATTTAGTTTCAAAATTGTGGTTTTTTATTAATTAAAAATCAACGGTAATTAATTTCGATTTTTGAAGTTCTTCAGACCCTCGGCTGTTTTTAAAGACGCCTGTATTTAAAATTTCACGATCGTTGCTCCTAAACTGTGGATTTCTATACAATTACAGAGATACAAACATTCATTTTTATATATTAGATCACACACCCCGGCAATAAAAGTGACACAAGTCAAAAAATGGCAATTTAAGGTTATGTCATTGAAAAATATGTATGAAGTGCCCCATCGTGCACGAAAAGCGACACATCTCGATCTCGCAGTTTGTCCACCCGAGGGCAGTTGTATCAGTTTTATTGTATATGCTAGTTCAAGCTGCGTAGTATTCTTTAAGTTGATTTTTCTCAAATGCTGCATTTTTGAGTTGTGTTACTTTTCTTGCCGATATATAGAAATCTTATAAAGAAAGTGTGGGTTTTTTTTCAATTTTTTTCAACTTTTCAGTAGTTAATTTTTTTTTCAGAGTATTAAATTATTGATTTCTATCGCATCAAAATTAAAATCGATTTTGGATAACATTAATTTAAAATAAAAAGATGTTTGAAAAACACGAGCATTGCTTTGGAGGGTCAGTTTTAAAATTCAGAAAACAGAATTGAATTATATGCATTTATGACCCTTTGATTTGGAGAATAATGACAGATCAATTCACCATAGCTTAACACGGGAATTGAAGATCTCCGAGGTCAACGGACGCTCCACCTTAACGATAGTAACATTCTTCGCATGTACACAACTTTATAAGAACTCAGTCAGCGTAATGAATACTTTATTGCAATAAAAATTAACTTCTCTTCATGACGTTAGTGATTGGATTCTAATTTTCTTTTTCTTTTAAACTGATCTTTATAAAAGAAAACAAATGCCCATCTGTAAAGAGAACTGTTTTGTGCGTGTCACTTTGAATTCCAATGTAAATTAATTTAATTGTTTTCGGCATTTTTCTAGTTTTTTTATGATTAAAAAACATTTTATAAACAGAACAAAAAAATGCATTCAAGTTTTAAATACGTTATATCCTAAACCACCAAAAAAAATTAAATTTTTTTAAAAAATAAATTCAGGTAGTCTCTCCTAACGAAACTATCGCGGGTTATTAACGTAGGATTACTTATCATTGCTTACCTCCTTTGTATGTATATATATATATATATATGTCAAAATAATTTTGACGCATTTTGGTACTTTTCTGTTTAACTGTTTACTGCTTACCCAAGCGATTCAGACTTTGTTTGGTGCGCTGGCAAAATTATAACTCGCGACGACGGACGGTTTTAGCGTCTGAAATTTTGCTTCCCGGAGGACCGTTATGGAGGAACGTAATCCTACTTAAAACCCCTCACAAATGAGTAACTTTTGAGGTATCAACTATTTCTTTTTCACTGACTTCATTAATATTTACTTTCCTTTCCTGTCACCATTCAAGGCAGGTTTTCTCAGTAAAGCCTCACACAGTGATCAATTTTACACGTGGCCACAGATAAAAATGAAGATTTGTGCTAATTAGGAAAAGCAACGCAAGAAGCGACCGGACAACTTTACAACGGTGCTGGAGTGAATCCGGCTTAACAGAATTTACCCGTTCGTGCAGCCGAGATGTTCAACGTTTGTAGAAGCTGACAACATCTGAAGAGGAATATTCTTGAGATCAGTGGAGCTTAGATTAGAATCAAGGTTCGGGCTAAGCCTATTTTCATCGGTCGAAAAGATTGTCAATAAGTTAGGATAAGAGAGTTAAGGTGATAATAACTATCTTGCGTTTCATAAGGAAATCTCGTTTGCAACTATATGTTGTTAGGTAGATGTATTAGTTTTGTTAGATACCCTTTAGTATATACCCTCCAGTAGAATGGTTAGTACAATTTCTGTCTTTTACTTTCAGTTTAGAGTTTTCCTCTTTCCATTGTACCTGGGAAAACCGACAAGTAAATCACTTGTTAAAGTGAATAATTCTTTGCGATTCAACATGTTACTCTAATACTGTCAGTATATCTTTCACAAAGCTGACTTTTTGTTTCCAACTATGCCATTAAGTTTTAGTGCTATGAACGAGACCAAAATTTTGTTGCCTGGCTATAGTTTGACACATTTCATTTAGGAATTGATATGTTCCATTTTGGGTTCGACTCGTAGAATTCACATATTTTATGTACATATATATGCAAACATTTATTTTTAAATGCTAAAAAAAAATTTGAAAATATGACTTTCCATTAAAACGTAAAACGCATTATTAAAAGGCTTTATGCGTAAAGATCAGAAAAATTTATTAGCATGAATATATCTTAGGCTGGATATTATACATTTAAAATTTTAATAAGCTCTGTTTATCACACGATCAAGAAAAAGATTTTAATTTACACTGCTACCGTTGAAATTTCATCGAATAAATTTTTCTTTCAATTATAGAAGTTCTAATCGATATTTCATTATAAAATCTGTTTTTTATTGCTTTGAAAATTGCTTTGGATAATATCCAGCAGACTATGTTGATAAGTTCTCTTTCTGTTTTCTAATTATTCTTCGTATTTTTTTCCTTAAGTTGAAGCGAAAATTAATTCCGGAACTTTGTAACAGTTGCAGTTGTAGGGCTTCAAAAATTAGTACCTCAATCAATGTCATGTTCCCTTTCAGTAAGAAGTTTATAAAAATTACGAGTTCATTACTTTATTTGTGAGAATTTTCGGATATCGAAAAAAGACCGGAATGATTTTTTCTCATGGCTTTCTGATGATTTATTTTGATTTTCTTTCTCTCGCTGATTACGTTCAGTAGTTGATATCAATAAAAATCCTGGTAGTCAGAAAAATTATAGGCAACAGCTCAAATTAATATTCAATATTTATGTTAGATGTTTTTATGCAAATGATGTTTCCTTAATTAATTTCGGCTTTATATCTATATTTATGTGGATTCTGCGGGTCGTAAATAATAAATGAATCTGCATGTCAGGATGTGAGGCTGGAAATTTTGTTTCATAACTAAACGACTTTTGTTTTACAACAAAGGTATGGAGATAATTTATGTGTTTCTTCTAAAATTTATAGAGGAAATCATAATGCCTAAATTAACAAACTGTTGATACTGTATACTAATAAATATGATTAAAATTCCAGATTTTATATATATATATATATATATATATATATATATATATATATATATATATATATATATATATATATATATATATATGTGTGTGTTACTTACGTTAAAAATGTTAAGACTTGAAACAAATCGTAATTATTAAGTAATTCTGTGACGGTGATGAGGTCTTCCCTGAACAGAGAACCTCGGTTATATCTGAAGAGAGTAAATATAACAACGCAATTATACTTCTCTTCATACCCCAAAATCCCAAAATGGACCCTTGATGTGACAAACATTATTCGCTCAGAGTTTGCCTGGGGGTAAATATAAAAATTACGAAAAGTTAAAAATGGGTTGGTAAAATTAGTAAATTATAGGACAAATTAAGTTAGCGAATGAGTTTATTTAAGTTAGGGAATGAGAAATACTTAACTAACAAGTAAATACGGAAAACAAAATCCTTAATTAAGCAGACTTACCGTTTATTACTATAAAAAAAACTATGGTTTGTAAAAAAATTACATGGTATTGTTTACAAGACATTAAAAAATATAAAAATAACTTTTCTGAGTCAATCCACATTAACGCCCTGTGACACTCTAGTAAAGCTTTCTTAAACTCAACCTAAAGCATTTTATTACCATAATTTATTGTACAATCTATGCAGGAACTGCACGTTGAATCAAACTAATATATATATATTATATATTTCAGGTAGTCTCTTCTAACGAAACTACCGCGGGTTATTAACGTAGGATTACTTATCGTTGCTTACCCCTTTTCTCGTTTTTTTTTTTTTGGGGGGGGGGCGCATTTTGGTACTCTTCTGTTTAACTGTTTACTGCTATTTGGTTTGGCGTGCTGCCAAAATTATAACTCGCGACGGAGTCTGAATTTTTTCTTTCCGGAGGACTGTTATTGAGGAACGTAATCCTACGTTAAATATTTGGCGTAAGTATACAGAGGCTGTTCACACATTTTTTAGACGATGTATATTGTATTCACAAAACTAAATTACATAAAATTCTTGTGTTTTAAATGTTCTATTTGACATCCCTTGTTCTGAACTATCTTTCGACACCGCAATTTCCAGGATATTAATGCCTTTTGAAGTGTCAGAAGAGGTATTCTATCCCATTCCTCTATTCTATCCCACTCTCTTTATTTTTAACTTGCCATTATAAGAAAAACCAGTAACAATCATGAATCCCTTAGAAAAACTTTCTTTCGATTCTTTGAACCATGTACTTAAATTTTTTTCTCCCCTTTTATGATAATAAATGGCTCTTTTTTTGTTGCAATCATTTAAATACACCCATGATTCATCTATTCTGACAATTGTTTTTCATTTTTCTTTGGATAAGTGTTTCTCATATAGAATTCTGCAGCGTGTCCTGCGTTCAGCGATATGATTTGGAAGAAGACGATGCACATTGCGTTTTTTCGCTTTCTTAAGATTTAAATCAACGTTTATCATTTTGTTTACAGTGGACACCGAGCATTTTAATGATTTTGCAACTGTCCTTTGACTAGGGGGATTTTCTTTTAACATTAAACAACGTACCTTTGCAATAGTCAAAGATGTCCGTTTTTTCCTTGGATACTTGTTTGGAATTTTTGTCCCACTTGAGTCTCCAATTTGACGTTTTTTCCTTTCTTGTTGACGATATTACCTATCGACGCTTTAGATATCAGAAAACCATGACTCTCACATTGTTTTTGGATAACGGAGTATGCATATTTCTCTTCGGAAAGAGCATAAATGTAGCCTTCGAACCACTGCTTTGTTAAAAACGCCATTTTGAATAAAAACAAAACTTTCAAGCAGCAGACGACAATTTTGACTTTTAAAAACATAGTCCAATTGCAATTATTTCTTTTGCAGCAAACGCTTTTTTATTACTGCTTACCAAAATCGTCTAAAAAATGTGCGAACAGCCTCTGTAGTTACATTCTTGCTATTATAGTTAAAAATTATTATCTAATGTGAACATTAAATAATAAAAGTCTATCCGGATTAACGAGGGCCAGACAAACGTGGTTTTAGTGTACATATATATTTGTGTGTGTGTTAGTTATTTATAGATATAATGTATGTATAACGATCCCAAGTTCTTTTCAGGTATAATATAATCACTGTTCTCTTGTTGTAATATTATCTCTTCATTCAAAGAAGTTAACATTTTGCTACTTTTTTCTTTGAGAAGAAAGCCTTTTACGCTTAGTTGCGTGAGACGTCCATACCGTAAGTAAAAAGGATAATTTAAAGAAAATTTTCAATTTAATTCAGCTTTTAATGACTTACTATTGACTATTTTAGCATTTGTTATTGATTCAATAATTTAAACCCGATTCCTCGGCTCATGAAAGCAATATGCAGATTATTTTCAGAGCACAAACTTGAATTGGGTTGTTTAACGATTTTTATAGACCCTGGTACACGTGAGAGAAAACTTCAGCTAATTGACTCTAATGATTTCAGTGTCAGTTTCGAGAGTTTTAACCAACTTCGCACAGAAACGCTCGAATATTGCATTTTTTATTTTAAAATATCTCCAGTAAGTCAATACCAAATATTTATCAAAATAAGCTGTCAAGTTATTAAGATGACATTTTCTTCCAAATATCTAAAGGGGGGGGGGGAATAATTATAGAGAGCAAAATTTTGAGTTTAGTCAACAATGCACATTTCCGCTCTTTCATCCATTTATTCAAAATTCAACAAAGTTGAGTTTGAATTCAAATCAAACCTTGTTGAATTCAAAATTCATCAATATAAACCTTGTTGTTGAATAACAATATAACCCAGTGATTCAACAACAAGGTTTATATTGTTGAATCAACAAAATTCCACAATATAAACGTTGGTTAAATTTATAGGTACAATATAAACCTAGGTTTTATTGGTTTACATTGTACCTATAAGGTTTTATAAGTACAATATAAACCTATAAAACCTTATGAAGACACTCATTAGGTTTTAAAGGTTTGATCGAAATCTCAAAAAATATAATAATTTTTTTCCCAGTTAGATTTTCCCTTGTAAGATTCGAAAAACATTCCTATCATTAAAGATTTTACAATGAGAAAACTTTCGTGATAGCGTTAAATTGTTGAAGGTACCAGGTAGCCTCCAGGTTGGATTCATTGAGATCAGTGTTAACTTACGGGGAAAAGTTAATTGTCAACTTACATTATTATTTTCATTTTGAAAAATTTTGACGCGTCACAAACAGAGAAATTAATTGCAATATATAATTTCCTTTTTCAAAAGAGGCGCGAATAATATTTTAAAAATTAAATTACTTGGAAAAAATATGCAATAATGTGTTTTGAGCGCAAATAATCTCCTGTGGTAGACGACACATTTAAAAAAAAAAGGGAAATATAAAATATAAATGTTCAGAAACGTTAAAGCTGTCTAAAAATATTTTTTTTATTCGATTATCAATATTTCTAGAGCTACAAAGAGTAAGGAAAAAATCTAATCTTAACTACCAAATTTCGTCAAAATTATCGCCTTTTGTAAAATGTTGGAGGAGGGAGGCCATGATTGATAGCTATGTCAAAACAGCCCATCGCAGTAGGTGGCACTGGCCGTTCCGCTCTTCATTTACAAACACTCCAAGCTTTACTGGTACCGTCTTAGTAGTACACAGAATACTTAATGTTTCTGGTGAATTTGTGCTAGAAATATCAGGAGATATGTTCACGAAACTGATGTAGAGTTAAGGCTATATTGTTATAATTTTATAAAAAGGGAAAATAATTTAAATCAAAAATTGGCTTCTTATTTAAAACTAAAAAGAGATTTCTGACTCCTAACAATTTATAGTGACTATAAAGATTTCAAGCTACTTTCAGTATTTCAAATGCTAATTTCAGATGATTAAATTAAAATTTAAATTTTTTTCGTGTTTTTTATAATTTGAAATTCGGAGTTGTTCCTCGTTATTTCGTGTAGTAACTTCTCTGTTTTCACCAAAAAACGCTCCTTTCAAAGTCATCGGACATGTTTCTTTCTTCTTCGTCCTTAAACCATACGTTTTTTGTCAGCTTAGGATCACATAGGCCTACATTAGTGAATTGACGCCCTAACCTGAAAATAAAAGAATTTTGCCATTATCAAAGCATTCTTATTTATTCCGATAGATGGCAGCAATAATAATTTTAATGCTGCCATCAAATATTGTCTAAACAAACTCTCTCTCTCTCTATCTATCTATATATATATATATATATATATATATATATATATATGGCAAGGAGGGTATAAATAATGTAACTTAAAGCTTAAAGTAAACGCAAAACCATTTATTCTTTGATAAAAAAAATTTTAAAAGTTTATCCTGATTATTTTTAAAGATATTAAACAAAGCAAGAAATAAAGTATAATGCTGTAAATAGAAGAAAGTAAATAGATTAAATGATCAAAATCGGATATTTATTTATCTCCCGGCAAAATACGGTAAGATTTTCAAAGAAAAATTTTCCAGATTGTTCATTTTTTTTATATAAGTGTTATTTTCCAACATCGCATCATGCGTATCTTCGTTAGATCGCCCATTTATTGGCAAAGATGTCCAACGGGATCAGGAAACTTGGTTTGATTATTAACGCAAAAAAGTGTTATTTCAACAACATATGCTATTTTAAGAAATAAATATAAAATATGTAAACAATGAAAATACTAAAAATTTGAATAGATTAAAATAAAATATTTCCTTGGAAACAAGGTAACCTGATAATGGTACATTTATCACTAATTCGTCAAAAGAAGTTCAAAGGACTTATTATGTGGTCAAGTCATGAAATCAACCTGGTTAATGATTGGGAAGAATTAATTTATTTTTTTTTCAAAATAATATTTCAAAATTTATTTTAACTGGATGTAGTTTAAATTTCATATCTCATAATACTAATAAGGGTGCAGAAACTAATTTTAATGAGAACCTCAAATTGTTTCTGCGGACCCATTAGGTTCCGTGAACGCAAGTCGGGTGCCCTTATTAACGTGGACCAGCTTGTAAATTGAGTTTCCGCACCAAATCTAAGTATGCTAAACTACTTCAAATTCTTCCGCATTCTTAACAGAAAGAACTTCATGATTTGGAGCGCAACGGTTAATTTCTTGCTACACGAGGGCTAATTAGACCTGGACCTACTGCTTAAAGCCGATTCCGAACGGCTACAAACGTCCATGCCAAGATAGGGACTCGTACCCACAAATTTTGGTACCGAATGCCAGCGCCCTAGCCATTCGGCCATCATCTTGCTGGAAATTCATGAACAACCATTAAAAATGGGGAAAATGTAAAGACTTGTTCCAAAGTTAATTACATTTATCTTTCTTGTGAGATAGAAAAGTAACAAAAATTCCGTCATCACTTAATATGCAATGCAATTTCATAAATGATGGTGTTTTATTTTCCGTGATTCTTATTTTATTTTGTATGCATTGTTCTACCAAAAGACCGTGAATAGGGCAAAATCAGTTCAAAAGTTCTCTGAACAAGCAACGATTACTTGTCTAATGATGCTGTCCGAGTCAGTAAGTCGCATGTTTGTTTTTTAATTTGTGCTTTGTCACCAACTGGCCGCCACCAGTTATATAGTGGTTAGCGTATTAAGAAACCCGGCTAATGTATGGATGTTCGCAGTATTGTACCGTCAAAGCGACTAACCGTGGTTCCCTTCCGGGCCGTCCCCATAATAATATATAGCCAAGAAAGCCAAAAAGTTGACAATCGTCTTGCAATTGGGCTAACGTTCACTGGATAAATGCCAATAGCATAGAGATTAAAAAAAAAAAAGAATAACAATGACTAACTTAAAAGTCGAATGATTCAGAATACATACGTCTCCCTCCTCGCTCCCCCTCCCTTCCTTATCTCTCCAACGTCAAAGTAAATGAGAGTCTAACGCAAATGTGATGTCTATATATTTATTTATTTACTCGTGTGATACAGCGAATGAAAAAGAGATAAAACATTAAACAGGCCATTACAACATTTATCTTTCTTCTGCGAAAGTGAAAGTTCAGACTTTCACCTTACTGACATTTAAATGTCAATATTGAATCCCCGTTATCTGACACATTTCCTGGGCATTTCGTGATGCCCCGTTGTTCTTTTATCTGCATGCTTCTGTTTTCTTCATTCGTTGTATCGGTAGTGACAGTGTGATAACGATATGTTCAAAGCCGAAAAAGTTTCCAAATCAATCTAGTTGGCTGCTTCGTTGGTTTGGAGCGCCACGGATTTGCAACACGAGCGAAATCAAACTGAAGTTTTCCTCAAGTTTAACTGACGGATATAATCATATCGTGTACAGCAGTG
This sequence comes from Dolomedes plantarius, assembly GCA_907164885.2. NCBI lineage: Eukaryota > Metazoa > Arthropoda > Arachnida > Araneae > Dolomedidae > Dolomedes > Dolomedes plantarius. Next base: position 36,161,164 of record OU015497.1, read on the forward strand.
GTCCCTAACGGAGGTTCCACGAATCACTGGTGGTCCCAGAGAACTCAGGAAGTAGTCCGTGAGATCAGGAGTGATTGGAAAATATTGATTTCATCGTTTTAAAACGACCGCGAGTTTAAACAATTTTTTTTTAACTGGGAGTAAAAAAAAAGTTTAATTCAAATTCTAAAAATTCGTGAATTTTTTTCCACTCTCTGACGTTTCGAGTAAGAAAAAATCCGTGTTCTGCTTAAAAATTTCTAATGTATTTTCTGTGACGCGGACCCGCAGTGTCATGGCCATTTCGCAGCATCGGAGCCGTCTTACAGCCAGTAAAACACATGCGAGCTGAAAGATCTCGTTCCTTTTTAAGGTTTCGTAGGCTTTTATGTTTGTTATTAAGTTTTCTTTTACGTTCAATTTGTTATTGTTATTAACTTTATTTATAACTTTGTATGAAAATTGTTTATCACAAATAGTGCGTTTATTCGGGAAATAAAACCCATTTTTCCCTCTAAAAGGAATGGTTGGGAAAGGGCCCCCGACATTTTTTATTTTATTTATTTATTTATTTATTTTTTGTAAGTGATTCCTGATCAATAAAAGGTTAGGATCCACTAGTGTACAGCGTTATAATTAGCATTTAGTTAACCTTTTCCTTATGGGTTGGGATAACATGTATCCCAAGAATACGGGCTCAAGAATGAATATATACAGTGGAATCTCGATCGATCGTTTTCAGATCCATCGTTTTTCCGTATGTGTCATTCATTTTATCTAGTCCCAATGATCATATTGCTTTGTTATCTGTCCGCATCTATCGTTTTCCCGCATTTATCGTTCATTTCAATCGGTCCCTTGAAAAACGATAGATCGAGATTCCACTGTATATATATATACAGTGGAATCTCGATCGATCGCTTTCGGATCCATCGTTTTTCCGTATGTGTCGTTCATTTTATCCAGTCCCAACGATCCTATTGCTTTGTTATGTTTCCGCATCTATCCTTTTCCCGCATTTTTCGTTCATTTCAATCGGTCCCTTGAAAAACGATAGATCGAGATTCCACTGTATATATATATATATATATATAGTAGAGTCCCGATAATCCGAACTTCGTAATCCGAAACCAAAAGTCAAAAAGAACTAAGGTTACAATAAAACCAGTCATACTAAGTAATATAAAGTATATTTCTGAAAATGACAAGAAAATTCAAAGTTAGACAATGTACTGAACTAATTATTACTGAACTACATTGTTTTGAAAAAAATCTGTTAAATTTTTTTGTCGAAGAGACGAATACCTCTCTCTTGAAGCCAAATTATGCCAACGCATCATAAAAATTGGTGTCCGCTATGGTAGCGGCGGGGTGTTACTCTACGTAGTGTAGCGCTACATCCAATGCAGACGCGGCGTCTCAGTGGGATACTCTCTGCTCGCTGTCACCGTCTGCTTCACCTTCACTCTCGTCTCAGACGTTGACAGGTTCTTTCAAAACCATTTCAACAATCTACTGATCGTCTAAAATCTTACACTCTACTGAACGAGCAGCTTACAATGTACTGTACTGTACTAGGCAGCGTTCCGCTCTCTTATCACCCATTTCGTCCCGTGATTTGGTAGTGTTTTGACAGACCTTACAAAATAAACTGTGTAATCTCACGTAATACACTGAAGTGCCACTGAATTAGCGATAGCAAAGCCTATGCAAATTGTGTAGCGCTGCGCATCATGTATGCGCAAGTGAGGGCGCTGTGGTAACTGCATATATAGCGCGTACTGTGGTTGTTTTGAATTAGTTATTGGAATTGCCAGTATGGGTAAACTGCCTGATTTAGACGCCTTCGATCGCGGACAAATCGGAGGCGTGCGACGCATGGGCCATTCAATTTCCGAAATCGTCAGACAGCTAGGATTTTCAAGGTCGACAGTGTCAAGAGTATACCAAGAATACATGGACGGTGGAAAAAAAAATAGCGATCGGGCAAACTGCAAAGGAAAATTAGCCTTGACAGTGCGTGGTGAGAGACGGCTCAGGCGTATTGTACGTAGCCAGCGAAGCCAAACATTAGCTCAAATTACCACCCAGTTTAATGACGGTGCCAGTCGTACAGTCAGTAAACGGACTGTGCAACGCTCGCTTCACCGTATGGGTTTCGGGAGCCGTCGACCTACGAGAGTACCATTGCTCTATACTCGCCATCGGGCTGCACGTCTTGCCTGGGCAAGAGAGCACAGAGACTGGAGAGTAGAGGACTGGAAACGAGTAGCATGGAGAGATGAGTCTCGATTCCGACTACTTAACGCCGACGGGAGGCTGAGAATATGGCGTCAGGCTCATGAAGCCATGGATCCTGCATGCCTGGCTGGAACTGTACAAGGGCATGGTGGCTCAATCATGGTCTGGGGTGTTTTTTCGTGGCACAGTTTGGGATCTTTGGTGCGTGTACCAACCTCCTTCAATGCAATTCGGTACGTAGAGATGCCGGGTGATCACCTCCATCCGTTTATGCTGTTCTGTTATCCGCACGGTAATGGAGTTTTCCAGAAAAACAACTGTACCTCTCACAAGTCCCGGTTGGCTACTGGCTGGTTGGATGAGCATTCCTCTGACTTCTCTGTCATGAATTGGCCACCTAGAAGCCCAGACTTAAATCCTATTGAGCATCTTTGGGATGTTTTGGAACAAGGCGTTAAAGGCCATCACACAGCACCAAAGAACCTTACTGAATTATGGACAGCTTTAGCCAATATTTGGCAAGCCATTCCCGTGGAACGTTTCCAGAAACTTGTTGAATCTATGCCTCGTCGTGTGGCAGCCGTTATCAAGGCCAGAGGAGGCCCAACTCGTTACTAGGTAGGTATCCCTAATTCAGTGGCACTTCAGTGTATGTAATATTTATGTAATCACACGTTATTATGTAATTTAAGTATAGTTTAAGAATGATTTCACTTAATCCAAAAAATTCGTTAATCCGAAAAGGGTCTGGTCCCAATCATTTCGGATTATCGGGACTCCACTGTGTATATATATATATATATATATATATATATATATATATATATATATATATATATACACTCAAGAGCCAAAACATTATGACCACCTGTCAATAACGATTTGGCCCACCTTTGGCGCGCAACACAGCTTCAACCCGCCTTGGCATGGATGCCACAAGCCCTTGGTAGATGGCCGGAGACAGATTGTACCAGATGTTTAAGCAACGGTCACTCAAATCCGAGATATTGCGAATTGGTGGTCTTTGAACTCTGAGCTGCCGTCCCATGACATCCCAAATGTGTTCTATCGGATTGAGATCCGGTGAGTTAGGCGGCCAGGACATTAACTGGAATTCAGCATCATATTCCTGGAACCACTCCAACACACTTTTAGCCTTGTGACACGGGGCGTTGTCCTGTTGGAACATTCCAATTCCATCTGGAAAAATAGAGGCCATGTAAGGGTGCAACTGGTCCGCAATGATGTTCAGATACCCTGTAGCATTCATGGTCTGCTCTACCACAACCACGGGTCCCAGAGACGCCCAAGAGAACGTCCCCCAAAGCAAAATACCGCCACCGCCGGCCTGTGTATGACCTACTGTACATTGAGGGAGCAACAGTTCGCCTGGAAGACGGCGTATCCTGACACGGCCATCGGCGTGATGAATGACAAACCGTGATTCATCTGACCAGGCAACTCTCTCCCACTGATCCATGGACCAGTCGCGATGTTCCCGGGCCCAGCGCAGGTGCAGTTGTCGATGACGCTTGGTCAGCAAAGGCACACGAGTGGGACGTTTGCTGCACTATCCAACAGTGTCCATATCCAACAGTGTCCGCTGAACAGTGTGCTGCTATACTATTCTACTTGGCCCTGCATTGTATTGGGCTGTCAGCTGAGCCACTGTCTGGCTCCGGTTTTGCTTCACCATGCGAGACAGTCTCCGACGACCTTTTTCTTTGATAGCGTGTGGACGTCCAACACCATGTCGTCTACTGCTGGTTTCACCGTCATTCATCCACTTTGCATAAGTACTAACAACTGTAGGTCGTGAACAACCCACGAGTCGTGCAGTTTCGGAAATTCTTGTTCCGAGCCTTCGAGCCATTACAATCTGCCCTCTATCAAAGTCGCTTAGATCCGCAGCCTTTCCCAGTTAAATACCATTTCCACCTGATCACGTGCCTTCCACGTCATCCAGGCGAATTCATTGCAAAATGTACGGGTGGTCATAATGTTTTGGCTCTTGAGTGTATATATAACCCTTTTAATGGCCGTTCTTACAAAGAGGGTATGAAATTTCCCGATCTAAAGAGGGGATCGGAGAAATGAGCCCCGTAAGCTAAAGGTTAAATAAACAAAACATTGAAACATCAGTTTTTCATGCTTATGAGATTTCTAAACTACATCATATCTCAAAAATGATATTGATACGTTAAATGTTAAAAAAATTTTCAGGTAGTCTCATCTAACGAAACTACCTTGGGTTCAGGATCACTTATCGTTGCTTACCTCTTTTCTATGTATATATGTATGTATGTGTTATGTATATATGTATATATATATATAATATATATATATATATATATATATATATATATATATATATATATATATATATATATATATATATATATATATATATATATATATGTCAGAATTTTGACGCATTTTGGTACTTTTCTGTTCAACTGTTTACTGCTTGCCCATGCGATACAGGCTGGGTTTGTCGCGCTGCCAAAATTATAACTCGCGACGACGGACAGTTTTAGCGTCTGAAATTTTGCTTTCCGGAGTACCGTTATGGAGGAACGTAATCCTACGTTAAAAATTAATGCTTTGTAAAACTGAGGTTTCCTCAAGCTTTTTTTTAAACCTCAAAATGTGCAAATGCATCCAGAACGTTTTGGTAAGTGTAAAGTTTCGAAGATAATACTTCGAAGTTTCTATTCACCTAAGACCTTTTAACTTACAAGTCATTAAAAAGGATTCATTGTATGCGAGACTGAAAAGAAAATCACGTTCCTAAATTATCCTTTTCTCGGTCTTTTTTTCTGTAGAATTTTGCTTTAGAAAATAAGGCATTTCACCTGACCGAGTAATTGGACGTGGGCGTTAATGATATACATATCACGAACCCGGTATCCATCCCGAATGGCGTTGGCAATCTACTTGAGGGCATTCTCGTAATATATGACGTACAGCGCTATTATGTATGCGAGTATCATCATGTGTATCAGTTAGCACAATGAAAGGTGCAATTTTTTAGACTTGTATCGTTGTGATACACTGAATGAATTTTTGTGGTAGCCTAATCTTTAAGAATGAAATTGTAAACTAAAAACATTGGCGCACAGAAAGAGAACAAGGGTCAAACAAAATACCCAAAAAAAGGGGGAATTTCGACATATTATTTCATTCACTAATGAACTAAATCCTAACGAGCTAAATTCATTGTATCACGTATGAGTGGAAGTACAGTACTACTCTACTGACATATAATTGATGGTTAGGAGAATGGTGTAACAAAGATGATAGAAATTCATTGAATGCAAAGTCTTACAGAATTTTGAGCATAATCTTCTGAATAAAATATTAGTTTTTATATATATTTTAACTGGAGAGGGAAGAGACAAATGAAACACTTATGAGTTTAACAGGTTATGGATAAAAGAATGGAAATATATGGAATGGACATACGAGGCTGTTATGGGCCTGCTTTACAAAATGCCTCATAATGCTCTGCAAACCACTAACTGGCCACATTAGATCAAGAAATTGTAGATCCGTAGTGTTGAACCATTGCTAGATGAGCAGAAGACAAGGAATGTGTCAGTGTAGGAAAATGATAAATTTTATCACTTAAAGATACAGTGCAATATTCACTGGTCCCAATGCGGACCTGTACAGAACCCAAATAACTTCATTGCTTCAGACAAGTATTTTGGCTAGTAAGTTTCTTTCAGCTAACTCGTTACTCGTATCCGTCCGTTTTCTGCAAAAATTGAGGGTACGGATTCATCAGACCATATGATCCCTCCTCCATTGAGCAGTTAACTTATTTCCTCATATCTTTTCACTATTGAACTTCTAAGATGAGCTTTGACGACAGTTATAAAGGCAAGGTTATTGCGACATTCAATTCTATGTAGCTTTCAGAGAAGAGCTGCAGAGGAAGTGTGTTTCTAATGACCAGGTATTGGAATTTTCCCGGAATTGCACAGCCTGTTTTTGTTTTTTAAGTGTTTCGCTCTAATGAACTTCAACGCCTGTCTATTAGGAGTAAACGTTTTCTTATTCGATGGCATTTCGTTTACGATGATTCGCCTGTCGAAATCCATGCATATGAAACACATAAGCATAACTGCATGTGTGTAATAACCCAAAGGGTCTTCCACATTTGTATCATTCTATCATATGCGTTTCATAATGCGTATCATGTATCGTATCAGTGATTAACAAGAAGGTCATTATCCACTCTGAGTCAGTCTTTTTGTCGAAACATCGAGCAAATGATACGAGATACAGAAGGATGGATGCTTGATGAAGCATGACAATGAATGACTACCTTGTTCTATTACGGATATGCTATAGGGTTAACCGAAACGATCGGAATGGAGGTACGGATACGGCTGGTTGAAACCTAGACTACTTATCTTCGCCCTTGTACCACGATGTGGTACGGAACATGATAATGATATAGTGAACTTTCACAATACGGACATGTCCTGATACGTACGTATAGGCACATACGTCCTTGTGTGTACGTCTATATATGTTTAAAAAAAAACACATTTAATGTACTTCTGCATTGGATTTTTTTCCTTACCCCCCCCCCCCGATAAATTGCGATAGATTACAACGACAGGCTTTACCTGGATAATTTATTCATAATTTATTTTTATCTTACTTTTTCTTCAAGGAAAATTCTCTAACTTCTCAAGCGAAACAATATTGAAAACCCAAAAGAATTTTTTAACTTAGGATTACGTTCCTCAATAACGGTCCTCCGGAAAGAAAATATTCAGAGTCCGTCGCGAGTTATAATTTTGGCAGCGTGCCCCAGTAGCAGTACGGGGATCCTACATTTTAAACCCAGTAGCAGTAAACAGTTAAGCAGAAAAGTACCAAAATGCGTTTAAAAAAGAGGTAAGCAACGATAAATAATCCTACGTTAATAACCCGCGGTACTTTCGTTAGAAGAGACTACCTGAATTTTTTTTTCATGTGCAATTTGACAACAACGTTTCACTCTTACTGATGCGGGTTAGTTTTCAAATTTCTTTTCTTTCATCAGAGTAGAGTAATCACCGAACAAGTCTGAAAGTACCGGGTGGTCATAAAGAAACTTTGCCGATATATGGACCTCTAGCGGCCGTTTCGTTCGAGATGAGATTTCAGATATAGTTATTCAGAGGTATGAGCTTGGGATTCTGCGAATGGCCACAACATGGCGCTCACGGTTACGGTTATTGGTACAGAAACTCGAAATTTTCAAATGGCAACACCCACTTTTTCCCATCGCAAAATGCTCAGCGCATGCGAAAACCCTAAAAAGCGTTAAAATGGTACGTGTATCACAAAAAAGCGGACGCGTTATGCACGCACAAAAAAACAGCTCTGCGAATGGCTAAAAAAACGATATATGGACCTCTAGCGGCCGTTCCGTTCAACCTATAGAGATGAGATTTCAGATATAGTTATTCAGAAGTATGAGCTCGAGATTCTGAGAACGGCAACACAGTGACTCTCATGATTATGGTTATAGGTATAGAAACTCGAAATTTTCAAATGGCAACGCCCACTTTTTCCCGTCGCAAAATGCTCAGCGCATGCGAAAACCCTAAAAAGCGTTGACACGGTACGTGTATCACAAAAAACGGACTCGTTAATGCACGCAGAAAAAAGCAGCTCTACGAATGGCTAACAAAAATACGATCAGAGAGCTTTTTATCGGTTTTCTACGCTGAATATCTGGCGAACGGCGCTCTGTGATTGGTTTCTAGACTCTGTCATATGCAAATTTCCTCCGTGCTCACCGATCGTGTCTTTGTTGGCCGTTCGCAGAGCTGTGTTTTGAGCGTGCATAACGTGAGCGTCCGTTTTTTGTGATACACGTACCGTTCCAACGCTCTCTGTTGTTTTCGCATGCGCTGAGCATTATGCGAGGGGAAAAAAGTGGGTGTTGCAATTTGAAAATTTCGAGTTTCTGTACCTATAACCGTAACCGTGAGCGCCACTTTCTTGCCATTCACAGAATCCCGAGATCATACCTCTGAATAACTATATCTGAAATCTCATTTCGATCGGTTGAACGGAGCAGCCGCTAGAGGTCCATATATCGGCAAAGTTTCTTTATGACCACCCGGTACTTTTAATACATGTTAGTTCTTTTTCTGCACCTACTAAATATCTTAAGGGAATATTCAGTTATAATCTTTTAAAATGATATTAAAAAATAAGTAGTAAAAATTTGTATATTTTAATCATAATATTTTTTCTTATTTATTGTAAAGAAATGTATTGCGCTGTCAAAAAAAATTTGTACACTAAATCAAGACATGTCAGGAAAAGCTTTTAAATTACCTTGTGTGCTTCACTTTACGCAACTGACGTACACCGCAGTTCTTTTGTCCCAATTTTTTTCCTTTTTTTTTACACTTTTATTATGCCCCCTGGCCGGAAAATCTCCAGACCAGGAATAGAGAATGCAGCGGACAGAGCAATCCGGTTTACAATGGCACCACAAGGGTCGGAGACCGACTTGGCCAAGCGCCGCCTCAATTGTGACAGAGCACTCCCAGGGGCGACATCTGGGGGCTCGTACCTTCTCCCACCCTCTCTGGCATCAGAGAAGGACTTTCCGATCTGGAGATGCCCCCATCCGGCCTAGACACGAAGGTATTTTATGGCTTTCGAACCGAGCCCCCCTCCCCCCAGTTCAAAGCCTGACTCGCTACCATTGGGCTACCTCAGACACACAATCATAGGCGTAGCGTGCTCCTAACTTTTAGGGGGGGCACGAGTTGAATTCAGTTAAGGCCCTCCTCCGCGCATTGACTGCCTGGAGATTCTTAAAATATGAAATATTAGGATTTTTTATATTGAATAACAATGGAATTGATGTTTGAGTAGTATTCAAAAGATATACAATGAGAAAAATAAATATAATATAAATAAAATGAGAAAAAAATATATATCGTCAAATTTTTGTTATAGGTCATATCATTATTAAAAACTATGTCAACGTAAAGACATGATCGGAATCTTCAGTTTCACAGTTTAAAAAAGCGGAGAAAAACAAACTTTCTTAAAAATTTTCTACAATTTTCCGATTTTAACTGAACTTCTATTAACGTTTTAATTTATTTCAAGTTAAGTAGGGGGGGCACGTTTCCTCCCCCCCGACACTATGCCTATGCGCACAATTATTTTTTATTGTAACTACTGCAAAAAGCATTCTTTACATCTAATCGCACCTCGTCAGTCCACAGATATGTTAATTTAAACTATATTTATTATTTCTCTTAGATGAATACCTAACAATGTCTCGTATGTTCGTACACATAAAGCTCGTGTTCCTAAATCATACATCGTGCTTTTATTATCACCTAAGACCTGCTGCTATTAGACTGCTTTTATTATCCCCTAGTAAGTTATACTTTCGATGCTTGTTGTATCTACATTTAATTCGGCATAAAACACCTAAGTGTTAAAATGCATATTAAACAACTTCACTATGAAATCTAATTTTACAGTCAAAAATACAAAATATATTCTCATGCTATGAAATCTTGCAAGCTCAGCGCTGATACACGTTTATGTAAAAATTGCTGAGTCGATTTCCCCCACTTTACATTTTCCATGTTACGACCCTCCGAGATTCAAACAGAAATTTTTGTCACGTGTCACAACGTATTGAAAACTCTATTTTGCCCTACCTATCAGTGCTCCTAGAAATACCCTTGAATGCGAATGTAAAAATTCCTATCCCTATATCACGGTTGAAAAGTTTCCCCTGCTAATAAATTGAAAACTGACCTGGAGCGTATCTAACGAACTATTCTAATTGAGTTCCAATAGTCATGCTAATCTCTGGAGGTGAATAATTTATAGCCATAAAATTCATTGGCTCACTATATTGGCCAACATGGCGCTATTGCGTTAATATTTAATTTAACGCCATGATTGCACTGGATATTTCGGGTATGCATTTTATATCATAAGTACCAATACCACTTCCCGCGAAATTGTCAACTGGCATTGATCGTCAACATCTACATTTTGCAATCGCCTAATGTATTGTAAAGTAGCGTGCGAAAATCTAACACTCTACCGTAGATATCTATAAAGCACATCCAAAGTTTTGAAGAATAGACCACAATTTTTATTACTTTAAGTGTTTTTTATAAATATACCCTATTAATCAATAGTAGTATTTCATTCATGCTGGGCGCATAATTTAGGATAAAAATACCAAGTCGATCGTTATAACCTTACTGACACCAAAAAAAATTTCACATCATCAGACTCATTATCATGTCTATCAAACGCAATAACCCTGCTTTAACGATGTTTAAATTTAAAAAAGACACTTCATAAAATCTCATTAATCAAAGTACTAGTACTTCAAGTTATTTTTATATTTGACATATAGTATTAGTCCAAGGCCATAAGTTTCACAATACTGAACTTTTAAGTAATTCATCATTAAGAAAGATCTCTTCTAACGAAACTACCACGGGTTATTAACGTAGGATTAGTTATCGTTGCTTACCTCTTTTGTATGTATATATGTATGTATGTATGTGTCATGTATATATGTACGTATATTATATATATATATATATATATATATATATATATATATATATATATATGTCAAAACTTTGAAGCATTTTGGTACTTTTCTGTTTAACTGTTTACTGCTTGCCCAAGCGATACAGATTGGGTTTGGCGCGCTGCCAAAATTATAACTCGCGACGCAGGACATCTGAAATTTTGCTTTCCAGAGGACCATTATAGAGGAACGTAATCCTACGTTAAAATGGGATCCTAACAACTTTTACTCAAGCAAGAGTGTAGAGTAATATAATTACTTTTTACTCATACGTAGTGATTTCTGGCATAGTAATTAAATATTGAAATTTATGATTACTTTTTCAGACATCTATTTAAAAATTTTGAAAGACGATACTGTATGCCTTGATCAATATAAAAAAGTTCTACGGTTTGCTTCACATCATCAGATTCATTATCATGTCTATCAAACGCAATAACCCTGCTTTAACGATGTTTAATTTTTTTTTAAAAACCACTTCATAAAATCTCATTAATCGACGTACTACTTCAAGTTATTTTTATATTTGACTTATAGTATTAGTCCAAGGCCATAGGTTTCACAATACTCAACTTTGAAGTTATTCATCATTAAGAAAGATTGGTGCAACATAATAAAGTTACGGCAAATAAAAGAAAGTTTATTTAAAATTATGGGATTCATGCAGTCCTAAAATAAAGTTCATTAAATGATTAACCTCGTAATGGATATGTCCTTTCTCCTTTTAAAATTCATTATCTTATAAGAAAGATATTTATATACATATAAAAAGGCAGGACAAAAATATTTTTTACACCTACGGGACATACGAATTGAAATTATATTAACGACTAGAAGGTAACCCGTCATTTTGACGTCATAATACTAATAATGACGTCATAATGGAAAAAGTATATGAAAGTGAAAAAATATCCCGAATTATCTAACAATATTGCATTTAATCCACACCTTGTAAAAGCAAACCCTTTCATTATTTTTTATTTATTTAGTTTTTCATGCGATTGGAGTAGTAGACTGCCATCCAGTTTTTTACAGCTCACTACGCGATATGAATACTTGAGCTACTTGATTCATTCATATTCAAGTTTGTTTACTTTCAGAATTCATCGCAAAAGTAAACAGATTTTTAAAAACTGTTAAATATACAGCTAAAAGTATCCAATTTTTTTTAGTTCTGAATGTTTTATAGAAAAATAGGCTGAACAAACGTGATTTGATGGAGAAGATATTAGTTTTCAGGTAAGAAAAAATTCTGATCCACATCTGAAATTGAAATTAAGCCTAACCGGCTGTTTGTTTACTGAAGACTTCAATTGAAAGATGAGTACAGCCCGGAAGTGTTATACAGAGACAACGGCTATTATATATATAATGTAATTCAATAATTTTATTTGTTTTTTAAAAATGTTCCTTCATTTGTTTATTTTACAGTTCAGTAAAATAAATAAATGAAGGAACATTTTCTAACCTACTATTCAGGTTCTAAATGTTTGTTATTATAAATAAATCATACTTTCATCGGTGAGTTTGAGACACTTGGTTGGGAAGCATCCACACGCTTCCATTTTCAGCTTTATCTGCGCACATCGGATTCTATTCTCATATTCAATTTGTTGCTTTTTTCCTTCATGAGATCTGTGGTTATTGAAGGGAGAAACATCATCTGATAATTCACTGCATTCAAATATTCCTTATGCCGCTTTTTTATTTTAATTTTTTTAGCTTTTATTTCACCCTCCAAATATATTTCTTTAAAATTTCTTTAACTTATTTTTTAATAATTGATGATTAGAGCAATATGACCAATGTAGATCTCACTCGAATAGAAAGTAACACCAACCATTTGATCAAGCACAGTTTTGAATTAGAAAACAATCGGTAAAATGGGTCAAAAATTGATCATATTCTTAAATTGACAAATAGCGATAATTCACTAAAATAACATTTAATTCGTTTCATCCATTTGATTTATCGTTCGAATGGACCAAAAGTAAAGAATTTAAAGCTTACAGAATTTCCAAATAACATCTCCGTAAACTTTTGAAGATTCTAAAATCAAAGAACTTTGAAACCAAAATCTAACTCTGTGTGAAAGCTGATTGAATTTCGTCTTCGAGAAAATGCCGATTCACTTCTATCTTCGAAAGGTATAAAGATATTTTTACTTTCAATATATTTTTAAGGGTAACGAAATACCTCGAACGTGAAAGTATCAATAAATTTAAGTTCCATAACATATTCTGAGGTAATGGAACCATTGAAAATATAGGAACGGTACCACTTCAACATATTTTACTTATGTTGAAGTGGTACCGTTTCCTACATTTTCAATGGGTTGAGATAGGTCATTCTTCCCGCACAGGCAGAGCAGGCATCGCTTAAAGTAGGAGTTGAACCCTAAACCCTAACATGATGAGGAGGAATAAGCACTATAACTCAGACGCAGATTTTCTAGAATGCAATACATGTTATACCTAAACTTTCTTAGAAAGTCTTGAGAAAGGTACATCATCTCTTCAAGCAGATCGCCTTGTTTATGTGTCTATATGCAATGCATATAGACACATGAACAAAGCGATAGTGGATTAACACTCAACCATCCCTATAGTTTTACAGAATTTACCACATTAATATTTTCATGCTCTGAATAAGGCATGTTTTCATGCATTGAATAAGGTCGTATATAAAATTCGAAGGACTTCTAGCAATAACTCCTTCGAGTTATAATCTCCAAAAGTTTTTACTCTGAAGCATTGAACTTGTTATCCGCATGCTGCATTTTTCGTTAATAATTCAAATTTACCTCCTGAAGTAAATTTGATGATATAAAACATTATTAATCATTCAATGCTGTTGTATTGTTGTAACTTATGCCCCCCTCCTCCCCCTGTTCGGAACATGACAGATCAGGTCTCAACTGCAAGCAGAAAAGCGCGGCTCCGATTTTACAGTAGCACCACAAGGGTCGGAAGCCGACTTTAGCCAGGTGCCACCTCAATTTTGACTAAGCAACCCTCACGGGTGACATCTGGAGGGCTCGTACCTTCTCTCACCCACTAACCTCATAGAAGAACTTTCCTGTCTACGGATTTAACATGCCCTTATCCGACCTAAACACGAAGGCATTGAAGGGCATTCGTCGGTATTCGAACTGAACATTCCGAAACGCAAAGCGATATCACTAGGCTACCTTGGGCTTAAACATTCAATACTTCACGAAATCATCTAGTTCAAATTACTTTCCCGGTAGTCCTTTTAATTACTTGGACTGTAAACAGATCCACGGTATTGATAAGTTAAACAATTAATATAATAAAAATATGTTGAAGTGCAATATACAGTAGCAGTTAGCACCGAGATACTGTTGTTATCACTTAATAGATTTGCGTGTCTGCCTTTTTTCAAATTTGCCAAAATTTCCATTGAAACAAGTAATATAGCAACACCTTTAACAGCGGGAGAAACAATAAAGAAGTGAACCAATTAATACGTCAGTGCTTATTTAAGATGTCGAAACAAGTTTTTTTTTTATAGTTTCCTTTTTTAGAAAATGAAATTAAAACATATCCCTTGAGATAGTTGAAATCTAATGTGTAAAAATGATGAAAGTATCAATTAAAGGGGATTATTGAATTTTTCAATGTTTTTTATAAGAAATAATTTTTTGTGCAAAAAAAATTCAATTTGAAGCATATGGTAAATGAATTCAACACTTCAATATTTGTTACCCTTTTTTTCATTCAGTTATAAAGGAAAAGATTTCGAATCTAAGATACATTCCTGGAAAGAAGTAATGATCTCAAAGAAATTCGTCAAGTGTGGTTTCATAAGAAACCCCTGAATCACCATGACGCAGATTTTTCACAATCACACACACACACACATATATATATATATATATATATATATATATATATATATATATATATATATATATATATATATATATATATATATATATATATATATATATATATATGCCACGACTGTGACGCAGCTGCAGATAAGTCCACTGTGCGGGAGAAATGTATAAAAAAACCAGACTCAGAGATTACAGGAACTCCATATCGATGCCGAGGCGTTTATTCAAATATTAATTAACCAGTCCGATCCGCCAAATTCGACTCAACCCCCCGAGCGGGAAAACACGCGTCCTAACTCTATCAAAAATGTCCCTAAACTACGCATTGTTCTTTCTCGCACGTTATGCAAAAGCGTGGGCGATCATCCCGAGCCCCTTCTCTCGAACATTCGACGATTGCATCATACAGCGCGTGCGAGCAATTTGATGACCCTGAACTCTTCGCTGCGAAAAACAATCTACTTCCTGAACTGGAAAACACACTAGGACTTTAATAGAAAATTACCGTTTACCACATATATATATATATATGTGTGTGTGTGTGTGTGTTGTTTTTTATTTTTTATTGTCTAGTAAACAATACTATGTAATTTTGTTACAAAACATAGATTTTTATCGTAATAATCGGTAGGTCAGCTTAGTTAAAGATTTTGTTTTGCTTATTACTCACATTATCCGGATTTCCTATAGTCCGAGATAGTCAGGATAAACGAGGTTTTACTCTTTATATACATGCAAACGCTTGAATGTTTATATAAATGTCACAAAAAGTGGGAAATCTCAATCTTTCTTCAAGTCTTTTCGGAATAAATTTAGATTTTCTTATAATTTTACATCTTTTTTTGCTCTTAGGAAACCCCTCTGCTTCCTCTAACTTTTTAGTAATTCGTATTTCCCTCAGTTATCAGAAGTACAGACAAAAATCAGATTTCTCCTAAGAGAAAAACATTAATGATAATAAGAGGAAGATTATTAATACCACAAAATTCCTAATCGGAATTCCGCTCAGCTTTAACGCACGGGCTGCGGTATCTACCATGAAATCTTTATTCTGTGAAGCGCAAAGCTGCTAGAAACACGAGTAATTCTGGCGAAATATCAAAATCTGTTTCGTACTCGATTAGAATAGGTTTTTTATTTCTTAACATAACAGAGAAAGAGAAATATAAAGGAAAAAATTCCTTCCATGGTCTCATTACATCAGCAACTCAGGTAATAAATCGCATTCGTTTTTCCAGTTAACGACACTGAATAGGAATTATAATTTTGCGAATGGCGAAGACCCATCGATTTTTCGAATGGATTCTTTTGTACGGCCGAGATGGGAATCAGAAAGACACGCTAACAGAATATTGGTTTTCAAAAAAAAAAAAAAAAAAAAAAAATCTCCGTCCTGTAAACACGTGGCATCAGTTTTAAATTAAAAAATCTTTATGTGAATAGTGACTGCATGTAAAATCAATGAATGTACTTTTGTAAACGAATTTCCCTTTATTTTTTTTCTCAATCTCTCCGTGTAAATCATGTGCAGTTGGAGTAAAACCTTTCCTTTTTACTATTAATTCTATAGGTATGAATGTCAATACGTTAAAACTAAAATTCTTAAATTTCAAAAATGTCATGGGATCGCCATCACTCATTTTTAAGGTTGTTAATGCACATTAGTATTGACTCATTCAAAATTCTGTGTAAGTTTCGCAAAATTTTATTTTTAGACAATCAGAAATTTAATTTAATTTGAAAGCGAGGAAAAATTGAAATTATTCTATTCGATATTCCCTAAAATTACATCTATGATGCATTAACTGAACATTCTCAAAGAATGTTTTTCAATTTATATGGAACTTAACCTTTACAATGCTAACGTCCCATAGTCGCAACAAATTCGCGACTACTACTTGAAGGAAAACTACATAGTCCCATATGACGTGCACCAACATCCTTCCCTAGTGTTGTCTTAGTTTAGACCGAGCATCCCCAGAGGTGACATCTGAGGAACTCTTACTCTCTTCCCACCTCTACAAACCCTACGGAGAGACTTTCCGGCATAAAGACTTACCACTGATTTCATGGATTTTTTTAATAAATTGAGCCTCTCTCTATTCTTGTTGCAATGCAGGCCCTGATTTTCCATTTGGCCCGGTAGGCCCGGGCCTAGGAGCCCCCGAATGTTGGGGGCCCCAAAAAAATTTTTATTTTAAAAGAAAAAAAGAAAAAATTCCCAATTTAATTTTTTTTTAATTTTACCGTTTTTAACAGCAATTTTTTTTATATATCCTTTCAAATTTGATTGATTGGTTCATCATATGTATAGTTATATGTATAATTCATCATATGTACGTTATAGTGTATATACGGGATTAATAAGTTTTTCTGGTTGCATTGTATTGGTGTTTTAATGATGAAGTTAATATGTTGTATTGATTTTTGTTATTTGATAATGTTCTAAGCTTCTACGCTTCCAATAGACAATTCTTGGTAAAATGGTACTTTCACAATGATTCACGATTATTTTTTTTTATGTGTGTCAATTTTGGAAATTATACGCCCACATCAGTGTTGGGGGGCCCCCATCCTGAGTTGTGCCTATAGTCAAGATTTTATAAATTGGGCCCTGTTGTAATGTCGTACTTATTACAAACCGTGTATATTCTAACACAGTGGTTCTCAACCACTGTGTCGCGACTTTAGTGTGCCGAAACTGCGAATATTCATACATAAGCGACGTCAGACAAGTAGTTGTTCTGACGTAGCAGTTCTCAAGTAGCAAGTATAGCTCTCCTAATAGACTTCACTACTCGCTCTTGGTGGTTTTCTGTCTGATCGACCTTCCTTGTGCTTTAAATTTTGCCTCGATCACTCTAGCTTAAATGCTTTTTCCAAAATCCACCCATAATTTTTATTAATTTTATCTCTATAACCCAAGTTATTCTGTCATTATCAGTCTACCTAAATTCTTAAAACTGCTTTTAATTTAATATAACTTGTTTTCCCCCACACATTTTCAGTACTATTGTATTCATTATTGAGAATGGTAATTATGAAACAATCCACTATGCATACCGAAGATAAGGAGTTCTAGCTCCGAGGAGCCGGAATAGCTTTTTATGTCAGTGTCAATGAAGTATCAAGTCAGTGGCGTAGCAAAGGGGGGGCAAGGGGGTCTATCATGCCCCGGGTGCCACTCGCAGAGGGGCGCCAATGTAAGACCCATATATTATATTACTATATGTTTTCGAGGTGGATGCCAATATAAGGTCTATATATAATATTACTATATGTTTTTCAGGGGAGGGCCCCATTATAAGGTCTATATATTATATTACTATATGTTTTTCGGGGAGGGCGCCAATATAAGGTATATATATTATATTACTATATTATTTTGTGGGGGGCTATATTACTATATGTTTTTAGGGGAGGGAACCAACATAAGGTCTATATATTATGTTACTATATGCTTTTCGGGGGAGAGTGCCAATATAAGGTCTATATATTATGTTATATGTTTATCGAGGGCGCCAATATAGAGTCTATATATTATATTACTATATGTTTTTCAGGGGGGGGCGCCACAAAGGTATCGTGCCCCGGGCGCCAGTTATGCTCGCTACGCCACTGTATCAAGTAAAGTCCTCAAGTAACAGTTCTACCTTCCGAGAGGAGACTGGCTGAACCAATGCGCATGACTATTACAGTTCTAGACATTTAAATCTAGATCACGAAATGAGAGTAGCATTATCATTTTCACGCTTCGAATATAAATGAAGTTATCAAAAACAACAAGCTCAAATTTCGCACTAAATGCAATTTGTAGTTAAATAAACATTTTGTTTACTTTGTAACGCCATTTCATTTTATATTTCAACGGGAATTATTTCGTATGCTGTTTTTAAAAAAAAAATAATGTAGGGACATCAATCAATTTATCCAAGAAAAATTCTTTTAAATTTATCTTATTGTTAGCGTGCCGCCAAATTTTAAAATTATTAAAAAGTTTACCGTGAGGGGAAAAAAAGGTTGAGAATCACTGTTCTAACATTCCTCGTTACTCGACTAAGTTAAAAATCTTTCGCAGTGCCGCATCCAGAGCCTGGCCGATCTATTGTGGCGCCTGAAGCAAGTTTTGAAAACGGTGCCTTTTCAAGTTTTCAAAGAGACTATAAGTAAGGAATGTATCTCTGTTATAAATAGTCTACTTAATAGAATAACGGCCATTTTGGAAAAAAATTTGCGTTTACTTTTTTTAAAAGTTTTATTTATTAAAAAAAACATAAAAATTTTAAACATTGCAAAACTTAAAGAAAACGGAAAAAGTAAATGAATTTTAATATAATTTGTTATTTAATACAAATAATTTCTAAACCATTCTTCGAGCCTTTATTGCAGAAAATGGATTGATATCTGCATCTCTGTAATTTATACCTATAATTCATACCTTTTTTTTTCTATTTTAATTATTGCCAGATCATAAAATCATTCTTGAGTTGTTGTTGTTCATAGATAATTCTTTAAAATTTTCCGTTTAGAAAAATCGCACTCCGAGGCAGTGACAGTTAGGGTTAGTAGAATTCTCAGACCTACAAAAACGTTTGGAAATAGGCATTCAAAATTTATTTCTCGTGATCTCTAATTAAGCAGTTAATAAAAAATAGTTTGAACTCGCTTATATTTGCATGTTTAGGAATTTTGTCATGGAGTGGATGAAACTATTAATACATATTTTTTAATTTGCTAAAAATTTCATATTTTTCCTGCGTCTCATTTTGACGCTTTCCGTTCGACACCTGAGGCAGTCCCCTCGCCGCCTCACCTAAGAGATCGGCCTCGGCCACATCACTTTGGCGAAAAAGCATCAACCATTGCCGACCCGCATTCAGATGTAAATGGCGAGATTAATCGAATTATCTTAATAGAGAAGTAGGCCACGCACACTCCGATAAAATTCCGTCATATTCAGGAATAAAAAAATAAAATAAAAAACAGACCGAAACCTTGAACTTTTTCCCTTTCACTTTACGAGAATAGCGTCCGGTCCTAAATTTGGATGATCAATATTTAATGGCAAATCTTGTGAAAAACTGTACATACGCAAAATGAAGAGGGAGAATGAAAAAAATATATATTCTAGCATCTGAATTTCGGAAAAAGGTTTATTTCCCCGGCGAGGGCGTTACCAAGCTGTGCAGATGTGAAAAATGTGACGGATAGTTGCTGGACACATTAGCTCTTCTATCACGCAAAGGATGACCTGGAAGTACGAATTAGCTGGACCTCGTTCACGACTGTCGGTAGTCAAAGGGCGTTCGGCTCTTTTATATCGTGCCCTATTTCGGAAAATACTCTTCACGTCAGTAACAGAGAATGCACTTTTTATACGTTGATTACGGATCTGTTATTTATCTATTTAAAATACCAAACACGTAAAAATAAATATGTATATAAAAACATTTTTCACCCATATCTAAATTTTTTTTCTAATTTATAACTCCTTCTAATCCATTCTTGAGGAATCCAATATCTAATTTATTATTTATTTATTTATTTACTAGCTGAAAACCCGTACTTCGCTACGGAGTACATTCATATTAAATACAACGGTCAATATATATATATATATATATGTATGTATATTTATAAAGAAATCGTAACGGATATTTTTATAGACAAAATAATGTAGAAGAAAATATTCAAATTAAATCTAATAGAACATACTAAAGAATATAGATTAGTTAATATAGTACAGTTTGAGGAACATTTCTTTTACTGTATTTTAATATTTTTTTTGGATAATGTCCAATCGTCTGCCGCATTATGAAGAAAAAAAATATTTTTTTTAATCAATTTATTTCGATTTTATAAACGTGACAATAAATTAATTTAAAGTATCACGAAAAGAAAAGAAACCACGTGATCAGCATTTAATTAAATTAAATTATAAAAAATTATCTTTAAAAATTCACCAAAAATCAGAAAATGAAGATAAAGATTCGAAAAAAATTTCATTTTAAAGGAATTTTTATGATCTTTCTCGTGATATAAATTTTATAACCCTCAGATTATTATTTTAAATGCAAAATTTAAAGAATTTTTCAAAAACAGCTTAAAAATTTAATTTTAAAAATCTAAGAAGAATTTTTCAAAAATCTCTCTTAGTGCACCCCTACACTATAAGAAGACTCGCCATGCAAAATGTCAGCCCCTTTAGGTCCAGCGGTTTGGTCTGTGCGTTGCCTGTCAGTCAATCAGTCTGTCAGTCACGGAACTGTTTTATATATATAGATAAGTTTTTTGCTAAATAGATGAACCATAGCTTCCTCTCATATATGATCTACGCCAGTTATTCCCAACGGGGTCCAGGTGGACCCCTTGGAGGTCGATGTAAGTTTAAAATGGTTTTATAGTATTCCAGGTCTCTTGGGGGTCGATGATAAATTTTTCTGTTTTAAAATTTAATTTAATTTTTTTAGGAATATAATTATTAGATTATACTATCCGTTTTAATATTGTAACATATTCCGTGCTTGGTGTCAAAGCCGACACGCTAGGTACCGTCACACCGGTTATGTATAGTGAACAAACAGCTTACTAATAAGAACTTTGTTACACTAATATCGATTTATTTGGAATATTCTGGATTAAAATATTTCACGATTAGGTCGTGTTCTGGAACATCAATTATACACTAGTAATGTCCGTTGAAGTCTGTGACTCATGTTGAAGATGGTCCATTCGGCTGGCTGGATGCACTGTCGCTACGGATCGTCTATCAGGCCTTCAGGAAATAAAGCTCTAATCGCAGAAGTCTCAGTTGCTGGAAACGGATCCTACTCGTCGGAACCGGCTGGAATGAGGCGAACTCGAACTCCAAGCGTAATTCGATCTATTTATCACAGAGTAGTGGACGGCTCGTCCCACACTCTCACCAAAGAAGCTAGCTGCTTCGAAAATGTAGAAGATCAAGCTTTGATCTCTAAACGACCCTTCTCAGCGAGAAAATGGTCTTCATCCTTCAGAAACAGGATCGGGATCGGCCTAGGATCTGGATCAGATCCAACAGCAAAAACAGTCTCCGACTTTCCTCTCCTCTCGTCTCTCGTCTCGTCTCGTCCCTCGTAAAAATCTCCTGCATCCACTTTTTAAAACTTTTTTTCCCTGGCGGGATCTGTAACAACCCCGCTCCTTGATCTGGGCTCTCATAGGACCTTGGTTTTGGCCCGTGTGCAAAACGATACCTGTTTTTCATATCGTTATCGCACGGGTGGATCATTACGGCCTCTCATCAGGAGGATGGTCTGCTTTTGTTACGCTTTTGTGTTATAGTGTCTACGCTTCGAGACATCGTGGCGACTCGCTATTGTAAGTCGCTCCTCACCTGCGAGTCGAACAGATGATTCTTTTGTAAGCCACCCCTCGCTCGGGGAAAAATATTGCATCTTCGCAGTTCGCCGATGGGCTTACTCTGTTTCAAGCCACGGTTAATAAATTTCATGGGCCATTAGGAGGGGAAATGTCACAATATGTATAAATACAGATTTGCATAGGGCGAAGGGATCCACGCATCTACAGTTGAATGTCATGACGCTTTTGTATATGTGTCGAATGCCGCCGTCGGCTTTTATTTGTGTACCAACACCAGGCAGAACTGGGGAAATCCACTGGACCTTTAGGGGGGGGGGGGGAAATCACTTTAAAACCTTCAAAGGACTCAATTTTTTTATTATGATTTAATTTTAAGGAATGGATTGTAAGGAATCTTTTAAAAAAAATGAAGTCGATACTACAATTAGAACCTTTTTATGGCCAAATGTCTAAAGCTTATAGTAAAGTAATTTTGTTGTATGCTTTATATTATAGAGAAAAATGTGAGGAGGGGTCGATGAAGAAAATCCTTCTTTTAAAAGGTGTCGATGTAGGAAAAAGGTTGGGAACCCCTGATCTAGGACATTCATCAGAACCAAAATCTGCGAATTCGAATCCCGTGGTAGAAATATATGTTTGTGACCGTTTAGAATCGGCTTTAGGCTGTGGGTCCTGGTTATTTGAGTTCTCCAGATGAAAACGATGTCCATATCTCTCCATACCAACCCTCCTACTTTTTCTTTTAACTTTTACACGATTCCCTTCCCATTTGGAAATCTCCTGAGTTATAACTACCAATTTTAAGACATATTGTAGCCCTTAAAAATACACATAAAAGTTTATATACATAAAAGTCTTCCTTAATTTAATCAAAGTAATATGCCTTCTTTAGGTAGCTCAATTTTGTTATGCCAATGATTTTTTATGCAAGTTCTTTCTTTTGTATAATATTCTTGTGTATAATAAAAAAAACGAGTCGTTTTCACGCCTCTGTTTTTTATCCTTCTTATCTAAACTAACTGCAAAATTCAAGCACCCTGGCGACAAAGGATGAAACTAAATAGGCGCGAAAGGCCTGTGCATAGATTTAGAACCTAAACTTTCTGTTTGATATACTGTTGAAAATTTCAGGAATGGTCTTGAAAGATGAGGGGTGAATACAGATAATAAATACCCAAACTGCCATGGCACCGCCGACAGACAAAAGTACTTCATAGCCAAATTCATCTCCCTGTTAACTTGTGTTTAAATTTGTTCTACTGACAAATTGAATTAACTTCACTTCTCATATCTACGCGTTCATGGTTTCCAATTTTCGCATCGATCTTTCTCGTGATTTAGAGCATTCCTTATACAGTGTTGTCATAAGATTAAGGGCCTCTCTACATAGAATCCGTCAGTGGCAGCGTTACTCATATTTTAAACCAATTACAGACCTCAACAATTTTGTGACTAATCACTTGGAGGCTTGTAATTGGTTAAATATATTTCAATACAAGTGACACTGACGCTGATGGATTCTATGTGAACAGGCCCTAAGATGTTCTTTAGCTAAACTCGTTGTCGTACTCTCGTATTCAACTCTGTTTGGCGCACTGAATTCTTTATAAATTCTTTAAGTTACTTTAAAAACTTTACTTATTTAATTAAAGAAAGGACGAGTTTTGTACCTTAAATTATGTTCTGCATTTTAAGTACAAGAATATTATGAATGTGTCTGCAATGTTAAAAGAAGTATAAAAACTCAACGGTACCACAGAAATGTCATGATGTATAACTTAACATTAGAGAGCATTAAAATCTCCCCCAGCTAATTATCGCAAGCAGCTACATTGCAAGATAAATGTGTGCAAAGTGGAGTAACGTAGCGAGAAATACATGACACACAGACCAAAAAGAGCTCGTTTGCAGATAGAATCGATTTTAGGGGTTTTTTAAGCCGACAGAAGTATTACCAAGTGATTAATTATTTTTTTTTTAATTCCACGAAGAAAGATATTTTATTCTGAGGGCATTCACCCATCCCCACCACGACTTTGCTGGATACATTATTTATGATTAAAAGACGTAATCATAATACTGAAAAGCAGATACTTTTAATCATATCATTCAATATTCAAATATAAAGAGGTATGTCAAGTAATATCATGATATGACTTGATAGTGTAATGGTGAGCACACCTGCCACAGATACAGGGCGTCTGGATTCAATTCCCCAAATCAGTTTGGTAGTTTTAAAGTGAAAACAAAAGGAGAGTTATGGCAGAGAGTGGTCATCGTCCTAGTACTTTGTTTTTCTTTTGAGCATCAGCAAGTTGCTCGAAATTCCATGAAGTTTCTATAACATCCTTTGAGATCAAGATGATCTAAAATTTCCTTGATACATTGTCTTTAAACTTCATAAGGATTTTCCTCGAGGCTATCTATCATCTTAATTTCGCTGTAGGTCAATTTTCGTATCAAATAATACTAAATAGATATGTAATTTTATAATTATCTACTTTTCTTCGCTGCGACTCGTAAATAGACAGTTCATACAACAAGCTATAACAATATAAACGCAAACAGTTCAAATTCATTTTTTTTTAATAAGTGTATATCGGATACTTTTGTATTTTAGATAGTTTGCTAAATTTGCCACCATTATATATAAACAAAGTACACAATGCCCTCCTTCAAAATTGTCTGTTTCCTAAGAAAGGCTCTGAAGGAATAATCAAAACAACTTCACACGGGTAGATAAGTGTTTCTTTGTAGAGAAAAGATCCTTTTTAAAAGTACGTTAAAACTCTCTTTTAAGTTCTTCTATCCCATTTTAGAGAGGATAGTAATATTATTTTTTTCGTCTGTTAGACAGAATATGTGTTTTAAAATGCCTTTTTGGCTGAGATGTTCGGCTAAGTCTCGCTGTTAAATATTTTAGTGCGGTTCTTCTGAAAAAGAAATGAGTTTAGAAGGCATTATTTAAAAGAATATAACCTAGAGATCCGTAGATATCTTTTGATAGCGGAAGTAAAACTACTTTATGGCAATAAAGCTTAAAATAGTTACGGATAAAGAAGTTAAAATTGAGACTTGGAAATTCGCAGCCTCATTCTAAAAAAATATGCCCGAAGTCACCTTTTAAACTTTCACAAAATTATGTACCTTTCAATTGGTTTTTCAGAACGTAACTGCCTGAAATTGAATTAAAAATGAGTTAAATTCAACATCAATAAAATATATTGATTTGAAAATATTAGAGCTATTTAACAGCATATCCTTAGATTACCAAAATACTGCCTTTATTTGTTCACGAGTTCTTTTGATAATATCATTGCTTAATATTTATGGTGGTAGACATGCTATTAGTCTTGTTTCCCCTTCCAATTTGTCCTAATAATATACCTATGAGAATTGTTTCTAAAGCTGAAATTATAGTCTATATATATAAAACAGTTCCTTAACTGACTCATTCATTCATTCACTGACTGACTGACATACAACGCACAGACCAAACCGCTGGACCTTAAGGACTGAAATTTTGCATGGCGATTCTTCTAATAGTGTAGGGGTGCACTAAGAAAGATTTTTCAAACATTCTTCTTAGATTTTTTTAAATTAAATTTTTAAGCTGTTTTTTAAACTTTTTTTACGTTTGCATTTAAAATAATACATTGAGGGTTATAAAATTTATATCACGAGAAAGATCATAAAAATTCCTTCAAAATGAAGTTTTTTTCGAATTTTTACCTCCATTTCCTGATTTTTGGTGAATTTTTAAAGATTAATTTTTAGAATTTAATTTATTAAATGCTGATCACGTGATTTCTTTTTCTGGTACTTTAAATAAATTTATCGTCACGTGCAAAAAAAAAAAAAATAGACAAAAAAATATTTTTTTCTTGCTAATGCGGCAGACGATTCGACTTTATTTTGTCTATAAAAATATCCCTTACGATTTTTTTATAAATATGTTTTTTTTACATCAATTGTATACATTGATCGTCGTATTTATTATAAATATATATATTTATTTATTTTTTAATTAATTGCATACATTGACCAGCGAGGGTTTTCAGCTAGTTTTATATAAGGTAAGTTGGGGTAACTGGGCCATCTCCTCCCAGATTTTTCCTTTGCATATCCGGGGGGAATTCTACTTTGTTGTGGCAACACTCGTAAGCAGAAGTCAACAAAACAACAGCCGTTTGGTGTTCAGCTTGGTTGAAGAATGTTTTATGGGTGCTAATCATTTATTTCGCAGCATCTTGAGACAAAAACTATGAGAAAACCTGCTATTTTTAAATTCAGCATATATAAAAAATTATTTATTCTTTTTAGAGTTTGAAATTATATTTTAAAAGTTTATTCCTCAAAATAATTTCAAGAACTTGGAATGTTTTTAAAATTGCCTAAACATTCCAATACCAGTCCGTAGAATTTACGAATGTAATGTAGAATTTACGAAACGATATATTTTTTATATGTATTATAGCAAAATTGTGCAGGCATTTTAGAGTACTTTTTTATAAAAGCACGCTAAAATGACACAAAACTAGACAGAGAGGTAATTTTAATCAAAAATAGATTTTAAATATCTTTTTAAATAATACTTATCAGGTTCTTATAAATACAAGGTGCGCCCATAAAGTAACCGGAGAATTTTTTATATATAACAAAAATATTACTCACCTTCAAATAAATTTATCTCCTTCAAAATAATCGCCAAAGGAGTCTATACAATTTTTCAACGTTTCTTCAAGTCATCGAAACACTGTTTATAGGCGTTGGAACTAACCATTCGCAAAATACGCGTAACATTTCATTTAATATCCGAGACGTTTTCAAATCTCTGTCCTTTCATGGCCATCTTAAGCTTCGGAAAAAGGAAAAAAAATCAGCTGACGATAAGTCGGGAGAATATGGTGGGTGATTTATCCCTGTAATTGAATGCTTAGCAAGATATTGTTGTACAGAAATTTCTGCATGAGGCCGAACATTATCGTGTAAAAGAAACCATTGCCCAGAATCAAAACAGTTCCTTCCTAACTCACCTTATCCTGTTTCTTAATCGAAAAAGCACCTCCTTGTAAAAACACTGATAATTGTTTCATTTTCAGTAACAAATTCGTGGTGAATAAGTCCTTTGTAATCAAAAAATGCAAAATCCATGAAAGGACAGAGATGTGAAAACGTCTCGGATATTAAATCAAATGTTACGCGTATTTTGCGAACGGTTAGTTCCAACGCCTATAAACAGTGTTTCGATGACTTGAAGAAACGTTGAAAAAATTGTATAGACTCCTTTGGCGATTATTTTGAAGGAGATAAATTTATTTGAAGGTGAGTAATATTTTTGTTATTTAAAAAAAAATTGTCCGGTTATTTTATGGGCGCACCTTGTATAATACATTATTTGTAACACGCTTTTAAATGAATGAAAAGTCAAAGAGAAAAATATAATCTAATTTGTAAGGAACATTTCTAATATTATAAAACAAAATTTTTTGTAAAGATTTGGACACAGATTTAGTGATTCTATTATGTTAAGTAATACCACAAGTGATAATATGAGTACAAGTTTGAAAACAGTATGATTAAAAAAAAAAATCTGAAAATTCATTGAACCTTTAAAGTTAAGCCTCGAGGAGACCTAGATGTGATTTCTGCCTATAAAGGTTTCAAATGATACACCTATCAATATTTTGTTTGATTGATTGACAACCCTGACGGACCGTTATACAAGTGAGGGCGAAAGATATAACTGAATACTGCAAGATAATTTTGTCAAATCTGAAATGCCATTCCAGATTTCACACTGCTGTTTTCTCTACAGCCATTTTCAGATGTAATAATTTTTAAGTCATCTAGATGCTAAGAATATTTGGGGCTGTGTTGCGTTTAAAAAATATTTCTTAAATTCCTCTCAGCGTTTAAGGTAGAGATTCGTGGAGGAAATGTTAGAAGGAAAAATGCACGAAACTTTAAAGTGATATTTGCAAGCTCGACTTACTGAAAGATTTCGCGAAAGTGTTCAAAAATATGAGTTTGAAACTACTTTAAACAAAAATTTAAAAAACACATGTTTCGAAGTTTAAATATATTACGTATTTAATTTTCTCAAATACTAAACTTTTCATTGGTCGAAAGGAACATAAACTTATATTTCTGCCTCTTGTGGAAGACGTATTTTTAAATCTGGATTTGCAAGGCGTTAAAATTAGTCCCAGCTGTTCTTTCCAGTGTCTTAACTATGCACTATTTTAAAAAGTAACAAAATATCTATCTGAAATTAACGAGTTTGTTTATTTATAAAGTACAACTTAACTATGTAAATACTTATTGCTTAGGAATGGTTATGTCGTAGTAAAAATGCAAAGTAATAAATAGATTTAAAAAAATCAAACGAGCTAAGTATATATTTTAAAACTTGTAAGATACTGAATTAATTTTGACGATTGCCAGTAACCGTTCGCTCGCAACGTAGAAAAAAAAAATTTAATCAGGGAATTATGCTAGTTGCGTTAGCATTTACCTGCCTCACATGAAAGACACAAAGAAATCTTAGCAGCACAGAAGCACCATGTAGAGAGAGGGGGGGACCATATCCGTTAAGAGTTTATTTAATACCGTCGAAATGAGATATAGTACCGCTATTAAAGTCACTGGTTAATAAAATCAGCCCTTTATTAAAATCAAATTTAAAGGAACGGATTCAAATCAATGTGAAACCATTATAAAATCACCGCTTTAAAAAATCAATGTCACTGCTTTTAAAAATCAAAGCATCAAGTTTCTGAATCAAGTTTCAGATACCTAAATCAGTATATCAGTAGTTTCAGGTACATTAATTAATCTACACTGAAGTGCCACTGAATTAGGGATAGCAAAGCCTATGCAAATTGTGTAGCGCTGCGCATCATGTATGCGCAAGTGAGGGCGCTGTGGTAACTGCATATATAGCGCGTACTGTGGTTGTTCTGAATTAGTTATTGGAATTGCCAGTATGGGTAAACTGCCTGATTTAGACACCTTCGATCGCGGACAAATCGTAGGTGCGCGACGCATGGGCCATTCAATTTCCTAAATCGTCAGACATCTAGGATTTTCAAGGTCGACAGTGTCAAGAGTATACCAAGAATACATGGATGGTGGAAAAAAACTAGCGATCGGGCAAACTGCAAAGGACAATTAGCCTTGACAGTGCGTGGTGAGAGACGGCTCAGGCGTATTGTACGTAGCCAGCGAAGCCAAACATTAGCTCAAATTACCACCCAGTTTAATGACGGTGCCAGTTGTACAGTCAGTAAACGGACTGTGCAACGCTCGCTTCACCGTATGGGTTTCGGGAGCCGTCGACCTACGAGAGTAACATTGCTCTATACTCGCCATCGGGCTGCACGTCTTGCCTGGGCAAGAGAGCACAGAGACTGGAGTGTAGAGGACTGGAAACGAGTAGAATGGAGTGATGAGTCTCGATTCCGACTACTTAACGCCGACGGGAGGCTGATAATATAGCGTCAGGCTCATGAAGCCATGGATCCTGCATGCCTGGCTGGAACTGTACAAGGGCATGGTGGCTCAATCATGGTCTGGGGTGTTTTTTCGTGGCACAGTTTGGGATCTTTGGTGCGTGTACCAACCTCCCTCAATGCAATTGGGTACGTAGAGTTGCTGGGTGATCACCTCCATCCGTTTATGCTGTTCTGTTATCCGCACGGTAATGAAGTCTTCCAGCAAGACAACTGTACCTCTCACAAGTCCCGGTTGGATACTGGCTGGTTGGATGAGCATTCCTCTGACTTCTCTGTCATGAATTGGCCACCTAGAAGCCCAGACTTAAATCCTATTGAGCATTTTTGGGATGTTTTGGAACAAGGCGTGAAAGGCCATCACACAGCACCAAAGAACCTTACTGAATTATGGACAGCTTTAGCCAATATTTGGCAAGCCATTTCCGTGGAACGTTTCCAGAAACTTGTTGAATCTATGCCTCGTCTTTTGGCAGACGTTATCAAGGCCTGAGGAGGCCCAACTCGTTACTAGGTAGGTATCCCTAATTCAGTGGCACTTCAGTGTATTTACCACATGAAATAATACAAGGTCATGAGGAGCTTTTCATTTCAAAACATGTGTGAGTTGCAATGTTTAACCTTTACTCTTCGGAACAATATCGCACCTTTTATTTCGCATTCAGCCACATTCCTTAACCCTTTTCGGGAAAATAAATGGGGAAGAGAACAAAGGAAAGGAAAGCAAACTCAGAACGGGATTCCATGAAGAAGACATATCAGGAGGGTAATTAACTGGTTCTCACGGCTTTCGAAAAGTTTCTTCGTCAAATGGTCAGTTGAAATTCTGTCAGTAGTGCATGATCATGTCTAAGCGTAAAGATTTAAGTGTCAGAGAAAAGAAAGAAATGCTGAAAAGATATGCCGAAATGCAGCCAACGAGAAGCTTCGTCAAAACTAGGAATTTCTCAAACTGCTTTATTCAACTTGTTGAAGCTAAAAGACGCCATTTCTGATTAAATTAAAAAGAATGGAAACTTATCTCGCAAAAGAAAACGGAATGGAAAATCTGATGACAGGGAGTCTGCACTTTTAAACTGGTTGGAGAACGCGAGAATGCAAAAAATACCCATTTCTCGCTCAATTATACCCAAAAAAGCCCAGGAATTAGCGCCCTTTACACGTACGCTCTTTCGCGTGTGCTTGGAGCGTACGGGATTGCACGCGGGAAAACTTGCAGTAGGCTCTAAAGCAGCTTTCCCTTCCTCTCCGCGCAACTGAGTGCACCTTCACACGTGCACTCAATTGCGCAGGATCGTGGTTTCACGCGGGAAAGAGCGTACGTGTAAAGGGCGCTATTGGCTAGTCTGTCTGGAGAGGAAAACTTCGCACCTATGGATGGATGGCTAACCCGATAGAAGGAACACAACAGCATTGTTTAAAGAAAATTGTACGGCGAGAAGCAAGATGCGACTAACAAGGCTACTGAGAACTGGAAGAAAGAAGTCGGGGTTAAACTAATCAATGATTATCAGCCTGATCAAATATTCAACTCAGATTAGACTGGAATCAAATTTTCAACTCGGATGATGTTACCGAGCACGTCCGGAATATACTTTGATGTTTAAAAATGAATCTGCTGCAGGAAGCAAAAATGTCAAGCAAAGATTAAATGTGCTGTTAACATGACAGGAACTGTAAAGCTAATTAATAGAAACCGCGGTTACAAAAACCAAATTTGACACATCTTTAGATTAAAATCTTTCGTTTAAGACCAAAATGATGTCAATTGAGACAGTAGTTTTCTCTCACGGACTGTCCAAAGAATCGGCTTGGCAACTTAAATATATATATATTAATAATTAACGTAATTGTTAAAAATAAGTTTATAATGAGGCTTGTAAATTTAATGTGTTTTTAGTATGAAAAAATTTAAAAAGATATTTTAATATTTTAATGCAAAATTCTACCCTAAAAGTACTTACCTGTGATTTTATGCTTATAATACAGCATTTCGAAGAAGGAAGTTCGAGGGGGGAAAATATGAATTTATGATTCAGTAGAACAATTCAAGAAACTCGTGCGAAATTGCTCAAGATTATTCTTAACATAAGCTCCTGGGCAGATAGATACATTCCGCTGTTCTGGTGAAAAACTTTCTCTTCGACTAAACCCAACTGTTAATCTCCGAAATATCAATAAGATGCGCATATTGGAAGATAAATCACTCACTCGTGTCAGTTTAAACTCACCGTTAACTCTCCTGCTACGGAAGACAGCGACAGGATGCGGAATCATCAATCATCACCTGTATCATAAATTTAAAGCTAATAAATGGACTTGGAGAAAGCGTGGGTCATTTGAAACAAGGAGAAAATAGAAGATGGTAGGAGAACACTAGGTCAAGGATAGATTCCTTGATCGCCTTAATAGTTTTGAGGTGAAAGATAAAAGGTACGGTTATGGATGGGTTGAAGAGTCGACGTCGGTATGAACTCGCTTTAAATAGTATCGATATAGATCTTGATTACATGTTTCCTGATACATGGCTCAAAAAGGTTACTATGCTAGATGAAATACTACAAGGAGGTAGAGCAGAAAGGGGGATTTAAAATAGAATGCTTTAATGGTACGTACGTAATAATAAGTTATTTTAATGACCGCTTGGTGTCCTTTTCCCGTTATGAAAGAAATACTCCCATACGGAATATTCTATCGTTCTATTTTTACCTCACAGAACTAAATTTGGCAAAAAGAACATCCCTAATTAGTTGAGCTAAGTTCGTGCATTTAGGAGAAACTTTATCTACCTGTGGAAGAGTGAGTTAAGTACTTTTTTGCATGTATTTCAACATTCTCCTACACTGCAAGGATGAGGAGCTAATTGATTATTAATGTTAACCATCTAAAAGTTTGCTTAAGGATTGTCTTCGGCTTTGACTTTTGATTTGTTTGAAACTGAGTAA
Source organism: Dolomedes plantarius (assembly GCA_907164885.2). Lineage (NCBI taxonomy): Eukaryota > Metazoa > Arthropoda > Arachnida > Araneae > Dolomedidae > Dolomedes > Dolomedes plantarius. The sequence goes on from OU015497.1 coordinate 36,193,672, forward strand.
TATAAAATCTAAAATCGGTATATTTAAAGAAAAAGGTGTTTACTGTTTTCATATTTTTTTTTCCCTTACGGTAGAACTTGAACAGTTTCATGATTAGTAGGAAATGGACTTTACAGTGGAATGCGTTGTGTAACTGTTTGTGTCAATGATACGTTTTGATCTGCGGTACAAAAGGTACCTAAAACATATTCGGAATCACCCCGCTGGGAAAACATTTGGAATAATTAGATTTTTTTTCATGCATTACGTGACTAATATTTAGGCCCATATATAGTTAGTATTAGGCCAGGAGGGAAAGGATCAATATAAAAACCTAATTAAGAAAAGTGGTTCGTTTCTAAGTCACAATATTACAGAGTTCCCCATCATTGTATTACTGCTTCGGTATGTACGGAAACAAAAACTCTCTTATCAAAGAACCTTGGGCATGGAGAAAACCCATAAACGAACAAACGAGAGATCATTTCTTCATTTTATACTTCCTTAATAAACCTTTTTATCGAGCAGGAACTTCGAAGATAATTCTTTGTAGCATTTACTATTGAGACTTGGGGTTATATGAGTATGCACTGCAAAAGTTAATTGAATTTCCTGTTTACGTCATAGCAAACTGCCGAAAAATCTAATTTTCTGTATAATTTCCTAAATAACATGATTTAATAACATAAACTACATATTTGTGTTCAGTAACTATTACACTTGGGAGGAATTTCCCATTTTAAGCCGCAGTTTCAAAATCACAGTAGTACTGTTAACGCAGTTCTGCGAGAACAGTCTTTTGCAGAGACAAAATGGCAGTTTCGAGTCTCGGAGAATTTATTTTATGGTTTGATAATACTTGACAGAGATCCTGAAATAGACTTTCTGGGAAGAGAACTAAAGTCGTTTCTTCTTCTTTAGACAAAAATTTGCTTTTAGGATCATTGGGTTTTAAAAACGAAATATTGTCGCGAAATTGACGGTTGATACGACAGCAAGGTTAAGCTCGAGGAATACGGGGCAGTTGAATTAATCATGATTAGGTGCATGGATAAATTAGCAAAAACAGAAATACCGAACCTATTTCCTCAGCATAGTTCTTCACTCTTGATGGTGGTGACTTAGGTTCCGTATCTCATTAAAGCATTAATATGATACTAAAATGTATCCGTAAAGCATTAATGTGATAATTGTGCCAGCTAATTTTTAGCCTGGCACAAAAGCAAAACCTGTCTTGCTATTGTGAAGTATAATTTCTTTTTCTTCAACTCTGATCTCGTCATATTATACACACAGCAGCTTTCCTTTAAAATTCCTTATTCTTAATATAATCAGCTTTCCTTTAAAATTTTCGGGTGAAGGTCAGAGAAGAATGGTCTCAGACTATCGAGTAGACGTTCAAGAGTTCTTTTCTTGTGAATATATAATACTACAACGAAATTTTATAAAGATTCATCTAACAGTTGTTTTGCTTTTCGGCAGTCAGGGCCCGACTTAGCCTAATTGGGGCCCGGGGCAAAAACTTCTTTGGGGCCCCCTCTGCTTCACTACTTCAGTAATGAAGAAATTAATACTTAATACTAAACTTTCTATTCGATTTGGGGCCCCCCCTCTGATGTGGGGGCCCGGGGCAACTGCCCCGTATGCCCCTGCCTTAGTCAGGCTCTGTCGGCAGTATGATTTCTTTTTCATATAGGTTTGTTTTGGTGCGCTACGGTCAAAGTTTTGGTACATGAGGGGTAATTAGACCGGGATCTACTGCTTAAAACCTATTTCGAACGGCTACAAGCATCCTTGCCAAGAGGGAAACTCGAACCCACAGACTTTGGTACCGAAAGCCAGCGTCCTAGCCATTCGGCCGTCGTTCGGCCGTGAATATATAGGGATAGTAGTCGCATAATCGCATACTTTAAGACAAACGTTTCTCTCGTCTATCCAAACTAATTCCTAATTCCAAGAAAACGATGGCAAAGGTAAATCATACTGGGAACTTCCTGATGGGAACCGAACTTTTCAAGGAAAAAATCCAGCTAGTGTAGCATAGTTTGCTTAACCAGTGTCGACAGGTATCAAGGAATGCTAAAATATTTTTGTTTTCCAACAGCATCTAAACTGAAACTGTCAACATTTTGCCAAATTCAGACATCAGAATGGGGTGATTCCTCGTGTTTCCTTGACTTACTCCTAGCAGTACACTAGTAGAAAACGGCTGTCGTGCTTTTGACGGTTTCGGACACACTATTGAGCGCTATGTCTGTATTTGTGTCCTCAGGCTTCTGAAATTTTATGACTTTTTCTAATTTTACGCGAAATATGCGCACACATTTACAAAATTATATTCGATAGTAAAGAGGGGGAGAAAATAGGTCGTAAACCTACTAAGACTGAAACCCGTCGATTTGACGGCAATATAGAAAACAGGCAGAAATCTTTAAAATAATACCGGAAAAATGTTAGTTACTTTTTCGAATCTTTTCCTCAATTTTCTGATTTTTGGTGAATTTTTAAAGATTGATTTTTAGAATTTAATTTATCAAATGCTGGTCACGTTGTTTCTTTTCTTTTTGTCATACTTTAAATTAATTTTGCGTCGCGTGCATAACAGCGAAATAAATTGACAAAAAAATATTAAAATACGATAAAAGATAAAATTTAACCACTAGACTCATTGAGATGGAAGTTTTTTAAGAATTTAATTCAAATTAGTTTTATGGATATTAAACGCACAAATTAATTGCATACATTGACCGTTGGATTTAATTTGAATGTACTCCGTAGCGAAGCACGGGTATTCAGCTAGTGTATATATATATGTGTGTGTGTATATATATATATATATATATATATATATATATATATAATATTTCGCTGGTAAGATGGTAAGAAGATATGTGAAAATGAACTACGTGCTGAAATTTGTTAGTAATCGACTTTTCCCTGTATTTTAAAAGAAAGAAGCCTTGAACTTAACTCTTTCTTTGCAGAAGACGGATTCTCTCGGGGCCTCCTTTTTTTGGGCAATTAATAATAAATGACCCTGATACAGCGAGAAATCGTGAAACGAGGGCGTTGCCTCTCAGCGCGCTACGATTGTATACTTTGGCCCTCGTATACCACCGCGAATTTTATTTACGTTATTAGCTTCCTGCTCACGTAAGGAATGTATTCTACCGCATAAATATCAAATGGCACAACGGGGACAGCCATTCAATATTTCCGATCTCGTTAAGCGCCGCTAAACCGATAAAAGATGCATGGAAAGTTTGTTCGCGATGGTATGCGGGAAAATCGGCGGCTTCTCTTCTATACTACAAGATCCGGCAAACATTAACCATAAATTCACTAAATTTGAGAAGAAGACCAAAAAATTTAAAACCGGCTCACACTGGTGACTGTGAGTGAGGTGCCCTCACTTAACCGGCTCACTAAGTTATAATGCAACGGAATCACATACTTTCCTACACGTTTTATGGAGCTGGACATGTTTCTAAATGTTAATAAATTTTTATATTTGAGTTGCTAGGCCGATTATTTGGGCAGTCCGTGAGAGAAAACTACTGCATCAGTTTACTTCATTTCCGTCTTAAACGGAAGATTTTAATCTATAGATGTGTCAAATTTGGTTTTTGTAGCCGCAATTTCCATTAATTAGCGATAATTTGCAATTAAAAACTGCTCAGTGACATGTTAAAATCTGGCTTTAGATACTTAACTAAGCACGAGGCCGCACAAACGTTAATTTGTTTATTCCGAGGAATCTCTCTAGCTAGCTCTCTCTTTCTCTCTCTCTCTGCCTGCCATTTTTATCTTTAATTAATTATGTTTGTGAGGTATAGAATTAAACCTGACGGAAATTGTTTATATCAAGCTTTTGAGGGACCATATTTCTTTTTATTGGATTAAATAGTAATTTTTTAAAGTGCACTTCCAAATTATTACTATTATGATTTTCAACATTTCGCAATGATGTATTGAGTATAATCTCTGTATTAATACATTTATTTACTATCCAGCAGTCATATTTGGACGGGTACCGGCTAGTTCGTCTTTAAGTTGCATCTGTTCTCAGGCATACAGCAGAATTCCCGGATTTTGTGAGCTGAAACGCGTCACGATGAAGCTCTGAGCGAATGCGTGTCTGAGTTTAAATAAGAATCATATAAGATTTTTTTTTGTGATTGAAGGGAGGAGAGGGTATGGATTACGTTTATATCAGTAATCTGTTCACGAAAAATTCTCTTGAGAAGGGCATCCATGGGAAATTTTCAAATGATATTCAAGTTTTGAGTAATTAATTTTCATAAGTCGTCAATAAAGGAGTATTTTAACAAATTTTTATTATCTTTTTTTTTTTTTGGGGGGGGGGGGAGGATGCCCACATCGTATAATGGTTAGCGTCATGTCCTCTCATAGGGATCAATGTTGGGTCCCTTATGGGGTGCCCCCGTAATAAAATTTCAAAAGAAATTTTGCGGGGTTGATGGACAAATGTCGTCAAGGCAAATGCCGTTTAAGAAACAATATCATTTGAAATTAGAGCGTTGCTAATATCATACTATCTCTATATAAGTAATGTTGACTTATTCCGTTGGAATCAGAGGCAAATACGTTAGAAGGCTAGATATTTATTTGGCTAGTGAAAAAACATCCCTTAGATTCAAACTATGGCTTGGCTCTGAATAGTAGAACTACCTTCTCGCCTCTGTACTGATCTGCTGTGGAATGTTTCAGAACGAACAAAGAGAGTAAAACTATACAGTTACTTCTGTTAAACGCTTTAAAAAAGCGCTTAAATTTTTTTTCTTATCATTAATAGCGTATTCTATCATGGCTTGAGATATTAGCTTTTTCTGTCATATATTTCCACACTTGATGATTTCTCTTGTAAATAAAAAAAAAACAGATATTAAGAGTAATTGGTAAGTTTTAAATACCGTTGAACGGTTTGGTTTGGTGCGAACGATCTGAAAGAAAGGAAAGGAAACATTCCTTTATTTGCTTTCCATGCAAGGTAAACTAAGAAAAATTTAGTAACTGCATTTCACTACTACTTTGATCCCCGGGCTCTCAATTCCCAACTCCAGTGGGATCGCATTTCTTTGCGTTCAAAGTGTCGATTCACGCCGAAACGGAAAATCTACGCATAGTCAAGATTAGTTTCCTGAGCATACATTTCCCAAGGGACAAAACATAAAATTTTATTATTATCAGTAGAAGTAGCGCTGTTTATTTTAAGTACTTTTGTAGGAGTAGTGGCAACAACAGCAGGGCACAATACCACCCCATTTGTAAGAATGCGAATGATCTGAAAGGAGACAGAAGTTCGACCGGGGATTACCGAATTGTAGATAGAATTTCATAGAGCGTTTATCGTTAAGTTTGGTACAACTTTGTGTTGAATAGGTTTCATTGTTTCTGTATGTCGGTTTAAATAGAAATCTTTCGTAAACGATAAAAACCATTCTATTTAAAATCGAGAAAGGCGCAGCGTATCACTGGATATTTAAAACTTAAAATAAAAGATATGAGATTTTTTACTAAATTTTATATCTTTATCTTAAAAGGCATGCATATTATTTTTGCATACGTTAATAAAACATTTTTTACTCTTTCAATGCCTATTTAGTGACGGGTTTTGTAAAATTAGAGAATTTAGCACCTCTTTAAAATATGAAATACATTTTAAAAACTTTATTGTTATTATAATTTATTTTATCGTTCTTATAATTTTGTATACTAGGGACTTCGCCTCTAGGCTCGCTACGCTCGCTCCTCTGTTATGGCTAATAGCGAGATACATAGGGGTGATTCTCGTGCAATGTAACAGCTTCCATCCATTTACTGTTGTCACCCTTAATGCGAAGGGCGTTTCATCACTGTTGAATTATCAGCTTTAAAATTCAATTAAAAATTGAAATTTTAAGATATAGACTTGAAATGAGGTTTATATGAATAAGAAAGCTTTCAGCTTCCAGATTATGTAAATATTTTCTTTGTAAGATAAAAACTCGAGGAGCATCGATATTACATCCACATATGTGACGATATTTCTTGAAAAACTGTGTTTCATTTTTTGATGAAAATATTAGTCTGTTTTAAAATATTTTTAAACGAATGAGGTCTAGTTTGAAAGAGAAATGTCTGTAGTCTTAGATTGTAAAAAGTTCAAAATTCTACGATCATTTTTTGGCGAGTTATCGTAATCTGAAGATGAAAAAGTCAATATTTCTTGAAAAACTGTGCTTCATTTTTTGATGAAAATATTAGTCTGTTTTAAAATATTTTTAAACAAATGAGGTCTAGTTTAAAAGAGAAATGTATGTAGTCTTAGATTGTAAAAAGATCAAAATTCTTCGATCATTTTTTGGCGAGTTATCGTAATTTGAAGATGAAAAAGTCAATATTTTCCCACAAAACATAAAATTTTAAAAAAAACTAAAAGTCCGACTAAGATGAGACATGTCTTACTTTGGTCCCCCCCTCCATTTTTCTGCATCCATTCATATCGCTCTCGACCCCATACCGCAAGCTGTTTCGGAGGAGATAGCGTGACAAGCTTTTAACAGCGGCAGCGGAAGTTACTTTTTTTTTAAAATAGAGAGATGATTGTTGATATGATAATGAATTTTTTCGCAAAAAAAGAGTGTCTGGGGTGTACTTGAGCACACACACATATACATTCACATACATATATATTAACTGTTTTGTGCTTTTCTAGATCGTGGGTTTTAGTCTCGGGGATATACGAAAATGATGTCATCGTGACGTAAATTCTTGATCAATCTGAGTAATGTGCAATATACGTCCCAATAAAGCCAATTTCGCACAGCGGAATTTTTTCCCCCAATGTGTATTTGATAGCAAAAATCGGATCGTGTCATTTTCATTCTGACAGACATATCCCATGCTAAATGAATATGTAGTTAACGCGCAATATTTCATCTTTAACTCGTAATGTTAGATGATTGTACATTATACGTTAAATGATTATACAATGTAACTTGTATTTCAAGAAATGCTCTATTACAATGTAAAAAGATATATATCACAGTTTTGTTTTGTTGTAAACATTTTATTGTCATTTGCTTATTCCCAGTTTACTACGAATAATAGAACAGGACAAATTTTATGGAGGTTTGCTGCCTATATCTATATTCCATTACTGTGTATTTTGAACTTGCTGCTATTTAAATTTTCTTGTGTTTTTGCCGTTTTATTAAATTTTACTGCAATAAAAATAATTTACGTAACATTAGTACTATATGTGTTCTGTCATATTCTGTTTATGTATGTTGGGTGTGTTAATAAGCCTTCGTAATTGATATTTAAATTTAAAATGTTTAAATCTCGCTATAGAAGTATTGTGTTTTCTTTTATATATATTTTTTTTGAGTGTGCTATATATGACTAGAAGTAAAACAGAATTAGAATTTTTAAGTTAGGTGACCAAGAGATACAAGCTGTTACAGTCGTGGTAGGGCCGACTGTAACTGTTGAAATGTTACCATCTATATTTACTATCTGTAAACTGTACGCAGAATAGTTTTCAATTTGTGGGAGTCGAGATGGAGCAAAATTATAATTCGTTGTTGTTGTTGTTGTTTCCAATGGCCCCTGGCCGGATGTATTTCCAGACCAGGTACATATAGGCTAACTGGTTCGGGTTTGCGGCTCCGGTTTATAATGGCACCACAAGGGTCGGAGTCCGATTTAGGCAGCTGTTACCTTGATTTTGACCAAGCATCCCCGGGAGTGACATCTGGGAGGGGATCGTACCCTCTCCCGGCCTCTCTGACCTCATAGAGGGACTTTTCTGTCTACATATTTAACGTTCCCATATCCGGCTTTGACACGGAGGTATTGAATGGAGCTTGACGGGATTCCATCCGAGCACCATTGGCACCGAAAGCCGACGCACTACCACTAGGCTACCTCGGGACCACTATAATTCGTGACCTTCTATAATGAGAGAGGAAGTATTAATAAAAGAAATTGAAAAGTAAACGTGATTTAATATATAATAAATGCAACTTTTTTCACTTTCTTAGTAGTAGCCATTACTGATCTCCTAAACCTTGTAAATCTTCATTTCCTATCTATCGTTCATTAAGGATCTCAGTTCTTGATAGAATTTTGTTCTATAAATACATAGGAATGCGTTTTCTTTTCAAGTGACTATAAATAGCGTTGACCTTTCTTCGTCTCGTATGATTCCCAATGAAAATCGCCGTTATAAGGCGATATTTTTTTGTTTACGAGCTACTATAAATATTATGCTTCGTATTATCGTCTATATCTTATCTGACTAATTCTTCTCGATCAGAATTTACTGGTATTCCTAAGAAATGTTCTATCAATGAGAAATCAAAACCTTATAATAGTATTGGGAAAAAAAACTTTGAAACTTAATACTGAATCTATCCAGTTGGGAAAGAATATGAATACAAAAGCTCTATGGCTTCTTAAACCTTATCTCGTTAATGTTTTTACATTCCCTCCCCAAAGTAAGCTGCTAAGTATTTAGCGTGATTATAGAAAATTTGAAGTATTCTTTTTGTTTATGTAATTCAATATGATATAAATTTGCTTCAGACTATCCATGACCCATCCAATTCTTTTTGTGACCCCTGTGAGGGTTGCAACGTGCAGTTTGCGCACCCCTCATTTAAACCATCCCTCTTGGAATCTAAAAAATTTAAAAAGCTTATTGCCGTCTGTCTCTGGTATGTTTGTGGCTATATTTTTTCTGAGTGTGAAATGGGTTCAAGGCTAAAGCTAGATGCCATCTTAGATCTAAGCCTGTAGAAAGACTGGAAAAGAAGTTTGAAAGATGGGAAAACTAAAGAGATTTAGATCCCCCCCCCCCTTTTTTTAGAAGGATTTTGATCCCATATACTAAAAAAGAGGAACATAAAATGAAAGAATGTATATTTCTTTCTGAAAAAAGTATGAGTTCAACAAATTTTGTGATATGCCAGTCTTAGCATTGCTAACATTTTTTACACAACAGTATTATTGTTATCACAATCTTTCCATGAAGTTATCTAAATTAAGACAATTCGTCTTTTGATAAAAAATTTTGAAAGAGAGAAATATATAAATCGGGAATTCAATATTCTATTTTCAACATTAATCCAAGAGACAACTTTTATCATGTGCGACCGAAGGCAGATTTTTTTTTACTTTATTTAAAGTTAGTATTATAGTGTGATTCGTTGGTATTATAGGGCCCCGATTATTCTGTAATAACTTTCGCTAGAATGAAGCAATTTGAACCAAAACAAAATATAAGCTTCATACCTTAACGTATTTGTAATCAATCGCATTACATGCAATGCAGTAAGTGATCTTCATTTTCTGCCAGACACGTTTCGGCGCAGCGCTCCATGTTCCTGAACATATTGCAAAGGATATCGGGGGAAATAGTAGCAATTTCACGTTGGATATTTTCCTTCAAATCTTCCTCAATGCGAGGCTTGTTCCAACAGACTTTTCCCAAAGGCAGAAGTCTGGTGGTGTCAGACCCGGCGACCGTGGGGGCCAAAGCCTCTTTGAAATGACCCTGCACCAATGAAGGACTCAATTTCTGCCATGGCCCTTGCTGATGTGTGACACGTCTCTCTGTCTTGTTGGAGGTAACCTTCTGTTAACTCACGATCACCCAGGTGATTCACGAACTATTAAAAAATGTTCAGGTGCACATCGATGTTCAGGGTGGTGCCAAAGAAAATGCGGCCTATAATGCGCAATCGAGATATCGCGCGCCACACATCAACTTCTTGATCATGAAGCGGTGTTTGGTGAGTAGCAAACGATTTCCAGCAGCCCATATACGGGTGTTTTGCGAACATAGAGCACCGTGTCGAAACGTATTTTTTCAGAAAACGGAGATCACTTTCAACATCGCATGTAATGTAATCGATTACACATACGTCAAGCTATATAGCTTTTTTTTTTTTTTTGCTTTTTTTTTTTTGGGGGGGGGGGTTCAGATTGCTTTATCCTAGCGAGAGTTATTACAAAATATTCGGGGCCCTCCCGAGGGAATCACTCTATAGTTTTTAAGGAGGACTTGCGACATGTCAGCGAAAGACCAGTCTATTTTTTTAACATGGTTTAGTGGGTCCAAGACAAAATTCTCAAAGAAAAGCGCACTATATATATATCTTGGCCTCAAGTATACTATAGAGTAGTGGTTCTTAACCTTTTTAATAGTCAACACCCCCTTGAATCTGAAAATAAACTCTCGCACCCCCTTGAAAAATGTGTTTCTATTTTTTTATTTGGGAAAAGACATTTATTGCAACATAATTTATTTATTGCATAAAAAAATTAATACATTTACAAAACATACTATACTAATAATACTAATAATACTATACTATATAATTAATACATTTACAATACATACAAAAGATTATCTACATTTTTAATAGCTACGTTGTTGTTTTTTCTCTTAATTATCCTTTTAAAAGGAGGCTTTTTAAAAAAAAAAAGCCACGCGTAAGTCATCAGATGCATTTCAGCGATTTCTGGCTTTTGTTTTGAAGTGAAAAAGTGATAAAAAAAGAACTCATTTCACAATTGCAAGTGGTGGCGAATGGTAAAAGTGTCTAAAATGCTGCTTTGGACAATTCTGGATAATGTTCTAACTGCGTACACCAGAACTGTTCTAAGTCCATTTTTTCAAATTCCATTTCAATGCGTACGTTAGCTCGTATTGAGATAAGATCGTCATTTAATAAAACGTTGTCGTCCATTGAATTTATGTCAAACAAAAATAGACTGAGTATACATCTGTTAATTTTGCTTATATTTCCCGCGGAAAAGTATCCAATTATGCACTCAATTGGTAATTTTCATTAAAAATTTAGAACATTCTCTCGCACCCCTAGAAATGCTCTCTCGCATCCCCAGGGGTGCCCGCACCTCCGGTTGAGAACCACTGCTATAGAGCTTTTAGAATCAAGTAACTCGAAACACTAGCTTCTATGATAATTACAACAAGATGCAAAATATTTATGCTAAATCATTCATGCGTACACTATCTATACATCTATATTTTAGGTCTCTTTATCTCCGAGAGGAATGATTTATCCATCATTAAAAGGATAACGTATCTCTTTGAAGTTTTATTACGTTTTTTTCAATTCCTACTATTAGTTCACACTCTCCCTATATATGTATATCTTGTTCAAATTTTCAATCGTTAATAAAATACTTTTTATTCATCCACTCAAGTTCAAATACATTTTTTTAAACTTGTAGTGGATGACACTTGATGTTAATACAGTTTTTTCAAATATTAATTCATTAATTAAATTTAATTAATCGATTTTAGTTTTTGACCTAGAGCGTCTCTTGCTCTTGAATATTAATTTCCTTCTTCTTACTCTGTAAACTGTAGCACTGCGGTAGCGCGGGCTCCTCCGTCCTGTAGGTTGAGGGATCGAATCCCTAACCTGACAAACTTTTTTTTCTCTCTCTCTTCCCCCCCCCCACCTCCTAATCTCGCACAGTAGGCAAGGTTCTGGCAGGCAATCCTTTTTTTCAATTCCTACTATTAGTTCACACTCAAATTTTTCTTTGTTGATCTAAGTAGGGATTGACTTTAAAAAATTTTGTTTTTATATTACTTGTTTTTGTTGTTGTCGCTGTTAAGGAAGCTGTGTGTTCCTGTTTTTCAGTACCAAAATTTACGGGCTCGAGTCCCACGGTGATCACGAGTGTATTTAGCTTTTCGCAATCGGCTTTAAACTGTAAGCTAGGGTCTGGTTAGTTCTTCGGCAGGGAAAGATGACCTTTGTGCTCCAAAGCCAACAAACCAACCGCAAATTCCCGAAAATATGTAGAAATCGGCTCTAGTTTATCTATGTCTCTGGTATGATTCTCTTAAATATCCAAAGTAGGCAATTGAAATCCCAAATTCAGAATTTAGCCATACCTTGGAACGTATTGAAGAACAAAAAAATATTTTTAAAAAACCTTTGTTGAAAGGTTTATAGCGTTATATTCACTTCTACCCTAACTTTGGGTATGTATAATGTATATCTTGAAATGGCACTCGAAATAATTTCATTCAAACAGTTCTTACATAACAACAATGTTTATTCAAATATTTGCAATTGTAAATTTTGCTTTTCAACATAAAGCAAGCGCACTACTAGTACGAGATATACACTAAAGTGCCACTGAATTAGGGATACCTACCTAGTAACGAGTTGGGCCTCATCTGGACTTGATAACTGCTGCCACACGACGAGGCATAGATTCAACAAGTTTCTGGAAACGTTCCACGGGAATGGCTTGCCAAATATTGGCTAAAGCTGTCCATAATTCAGTAAGGTTCTTTGGTGCTGTGTGATGGCCTTTCACGCCTTGTTCCAAAACATCCCAAAGATGCTCAATAGGATTTAAGTCTGGGCTTCGAGGTGGCCAATTCATGACAGAGAAGTCAGAGGAATGCTCATCCTACCAGCCAGTAGCAAACCGGGACTTGTGAGAGGTACAGTTGTCTTGCTGGAAAACTCCATTACCGTGCGGATAACAGAACAGCATAAACAGATGTAGGTCATCACCCAGCAACTCTACGTACCGAATTGCATTGAGGGAAGTTGGTACACGCACCAAAGATCCCAAACTGTGCCACGAAAAAAACACCCCAGACCATTATTGAGCCACCATGCCCTTGTACAGTTCCAGCCAGGCATGCAGGATCCATGGCTTCATGAGCCTGACGCCATATTCTCAGCCTCCCGTTGGCGTTAAGTAGTCGGAATCGAGACTCATCACTCCATGCTACTCGTTTCTAGTCCTCTACACTCCAGTCTCTGTGCTCTCTTGCCCAGGCAAGACGTGCAGCCCGATGGCGAGTATAGAGCAATGGTACTCTCGTAGGTCGACGGCTCCCGAAACCCATACGGTGAAGCGAGCGTTGCACAGTCCGTTTACTGACTGTACGACTGGCACCGTCATTAAACTGGGTGGTAATTTGAGCTAATGATTGGCTTCGCTGGCTACGTACAATACACCTGAGCCGTCTCTCACCACGCACTGTCAAGGCTAATTGTCCTTTGCAGTTTGCCCGATCGCTAGTTTTTTTTCCACCATCCATGTATTCTTGTTATACTCTTGACACTGTCGACCTTGAAAATCCTAGCTGTCTGACGATTTCGGAAATTGAATGGCCCATGCGTCGCGCACCTACGATTTGTCCGCGATCGAAGGCGTCTAAATCAGGCAGTTTACCCATACTGGCAATTCCAACAACTAATTCAGAACAACCACAGTACGCGCTATATATGCAGTTACCACAGCGCCCTCACTTGCGCATACATGATGCGCAGCGCTACACAATTTGCATAGGCTTTGCTATCCCTAATTCAGTGGCACTTCAGTGTATAATATTTATGCAAGGGAAATACAATTCAATATATAACTTCTTGTATAACTATTCATGCAATGAGAATACAACTTGAGATACTCACAAATACTTCGGAATGTCGACCAACAATGCTGCTTCGTAAACTTTGGGCCTAACAAGAACTCGCGTAGGTTCGAAGCGACCTAGCTATGCCTCGAGCGGCTGCTCGCAAAATTCAACTATTATTAAACCAGGCTCTAAGCTTAGCTCCAGCTCGATATTTCGTTTCGTCAACTCTACTCCTCCTTTCACTTCCTCTCACTTCGTCTCTTTAATCTAGCTGCTTGGTATTTATACCAACCGCGCATGCCGCAATTAGCATATCTTAAGCGGCTTCTTTAACTTTATTCACTTAAAAGTTCGATTATTGTGAATCGAATCTTATGTAAACCTTACAGGTTGGCGACAAATTTAAAATAAATAATTTTTAATTACTAGTTCCTAGTAATCATCCATGAATATTGAGGTATTTTTTATGCTGAGTCCGGGTGTTCCGCGTTCAGTATTTTTAAGCCTTTTAAATCATGGTGCTTTAGGATTTTTCGTGATTGGTAATGTTGCTGCTATAAAAGGTATACACTCTCCATTAACTTCAGCGGCATGGGGGAAAAATCATGGTTCAAATAACTGTTTCAAAACTTTTTTGTTGTTGTTGTTTCGCAGAATCTCATAATGCATAAACCTTTTAAAAAGTACAATATCCGCAAAAAAAGTACGCATTATATTACATCCTGACAGTTCTTTCATCCATTTTAACCGATCATAAAATAACCATACCAGAAATTAGTTAAGAGTCTATATACAGGATGAACTTACTGAACATTTCTTCGGAAAATTTCCTTTAAAAAAAAACAAATTAAAATATTCTAAATAAAAAAATCAATTCTCTTAAATATGAAAATAAAACTCCAAGCATTTTTTTTTCTGCTGGGCCGAATGGAAAATATTCTTCCCAAATCAGCCTTAATGGTTAATGTCAGCTCATAAGAATGAAAATTCATAGTAACTCCTGCGCCTTCTCTCACTTTCATGAGGCGCCATTTCTGATATAAAGCAATTTTAGTATCCCGTCGTCGAATGGCTAGAATATATTGCCAGATTATACAAAAAATGGTCTGTCTTTATTTCCCCTCCTCTAACTGCCCTTACATGGAATATTTTTAGGGTAATAAAAATTATTTTGGGTAATTCTGTTATTAGCTCGGTTCTAGTTACTTTTCGGAATTTATATTCTTCTTCTTCCTTTAAACAAACGTTAATTGTGATGAAAATAACTATTGTAATTAAAAATACACTTTAAACATCCAAACCAGGTTTTTCCATTCAGTAAATTAAAATGGTTAAATTAAAAAAAAAATTTTTTTACCATTGTGTATGGGTGGATGAGTATTTATTTTCTTTGGAGTTGAAGATTGGTTTAATTACCGTGACAGTTGGTTCATATGATGGATTTGTTTCCAAAAATATTTATCAATTAATTCCAAGTTTCGTATTCATGCATGGAAATTGGTAAAATATATTTTTTCCTTTGATTGATAGCTTGAACTACCCAAGTCAAAGTCATGTTGTTGACAGAGTACCTAGCGGCGGGGTTGAAGACCTTTACCTCTGACCGTAAGATGTTATGATCGAAGTATGTTTCTTCTGTTGGGCCCTTTGCTTTCCATGTTGAACTGCAGGCACGCCAGCTTAACACCTCCGCAAAACAGCGACGAGATCAAACCATCCTTTAAATGAATCTCTTAAACAAATTGTAATTTATTGTCGAGCTTTACAAAGTTAAATATAGCATCAGTTGAATCGCATCTATGTTTGACATGCCTTGTTTAACTAACCCAGGGGTTCTCAACCTTTTTCAACCCACGTACCCCTTTTTGTGCATCATTAACTATGCGTAACCCCAACAAAAACACTTTAGTTTTATTAAAATGTGTTATATTAGTTAAAGTTTAACTGTTAAACTATTAAAATTTAATTACAAATAAGTAATTGAAATTAAAAACAAGAAATTTTATTTTAATGGACATTTTATTGCAAAGTTTTTTTATTATTTTAAGACATTTTATTACAAAGTCACAGAGTGTTGGTCTTCATTACACCTACTTTTCTTTTCAAAAGCAAGCCATTTATTTATCCATCGTCGTAAATTAATAATTGTAAACACTTATAGTTAAATATATAAACACTTTTCAAAGTATACGATCTTTAACTATTACTACTGTAATAGGTCCACGCACAAAATAGCCATTTATCAATCGTCGTAAATTATGAATATAAACACTTATCGCTAATTATATAAACACTTTTAAAAGTATACGACATTTAACTATTACTGCTGTAATAGGTCCTCGCACAAAGTAAGATTGGAAACTGGAGAGTTACTGAGACTGAGCAGTTAATAATGACTAAACAGACAAAGACAGAATGACGAAAGAGGGAAATGAATGCACGGTGGCCGAAAACTCGGTGGAGGTGTCTCGTCATTGCGGCAGTATGCCGCTAGCCAACGTTGCTCACCCTGTCTGTATTGCATACTTGCACACTACTGTTCCAATTTACTCCAGCCGCAAGTACAGTAGTAACGAGCGACGTGTTTGCTTTCTGCTTTACTGATAGTTTTCAGTTTTAAATCATTACTCAAACTTTTGGCACAATTAAATTCTAGCATGTATCAATATAATTATGTATATTTTTTGTAGTTAACCGCGTACCCCTTGGGGGTACGCGTACCACCGGTTGAGAACCATTGAACTAACCCATAACTGTTCCCACATGTCTATCCGTGGCCCTATCCAATTCATTCTCTTCAACTTGTCCCTTGTTATTTTCGACGCTTTTCCCTTACCATCTACTCCACCTCTGTAGTAATATTTGCCTCCACTTTATATGCGACATGATCCCTTGCCTCTTCCCCAGAGAATATCCAAGACATCATCCCACAGCTGTTTGCTATTCAATATTCTCGACCTCGGTGATAATTTCAATGCTTTCCATACGATTGTTTCTTCGGTCTATCTCGTAACAAACGCTCGATTTCCTACCGGTTATTTTTTTCTTTTATTTTACAAGGACTTTACCAGCGTCATTTTGCAATAATTTTCACGAAAAGAAACTTCTCTCGTGACATTTCTGGAAACATTTTCCAGGATTTATAGACTTTTTCGACATTTTGGGGGGGGGGGGGAAATTCACAAGCATTTACAATTATTTTTTCTTAATTTGTATTTCCGGAATTAGGCGGGACGTTTTCTTTAGCATTTTCTTCCTCCATTTCACTGGATAATTCCCGAGGCATTTCCTAAGTATATATTTACGACTTTTACTTTTTTATATACTAGGGGCTTAGCCCCTAGGCTCGCTACGCTCGCTCCTCTGGTGAATCAAGTGAATGAATGACTCAATAGTTGTTTACAGCGATTGAGTCATTCATTTGTTTACAGTTGAAGCTTCCCCCCCCTCCCGGCGAAATGGATGAATCCCGCCTATGGGTGAAAATTGGATCTTCTTTCATGTCCTTCTGCAAAGGAAGCGAATGAGAAGATTTTTTTAAGTATTTCTTTAAAATTCAATTAAAAATCGAAATTTTAAGATAGAGACTTGAAATGAAGTTTATATGAATGAGAAAGCTTTCATCTTCCAGTTGATATAAATATTTTCTTTGTAACATAATAAGTCTGAGACCATCGAATTTATATATCTCGAAACGCATAAATTTTTCCAAAAAGTGGGTTTTCAATTTTAATAAAAATATCAGTCTGTTTTAAATTATTTTTAAACAAATGAGGTCTTGTTTGAAGGAGAAATGTCTGTAGTCTTAGATTGTAAAAAAAAAAAAATTCTACGATCCTTTTTTGACGAGTTATCGTAATCTGAACATGAAAAAGTCAATATTTTCCCACAAAACATAAAATGAAAAAAACTTAAAGTCCGACGAATATGAGACATGTCTTACTTTCTTCCCCACATTGTTCTGCATCGATTGGTATCGGTCTCGACCCCATACCCCCAGCGGTTTCGGAGGAGATAGCGTGACAAGCTTTTGACAGCGGCGGCGGCAACGGCAGCGCCAGTTACTTTTTTTTAGAATAGAGAGACTAATGTATATTAAATTTTAATTTCTGTTTAACGTAGAAGGTATTTGAGTTATTTTGCGAGAAGGAATATCAGTCGCCTAAGGACATGAAGAGGGCAGAAGAATTTTTAGAAGGTTAAGAATTTTCCTGAGAAAATTGTAACTCAACATTTTAATTCTGAATTTTACAACACGTTGTATAACTCAATATCCCAGACATTATTTAAAATTTCAAAGTAGAATCAGTCGTTTAACCCTCTTTTTTCCCACGACATTCTCTATGACACAAACTTTTTCCTCTCCCAGTGTCCGTATTCTGCATTTCTCGCAAGACAGGGGTAACGGATCTTTTAGGGCCTAAAATTAAAAAATATATATGTACTTTCTGAGGTGTCGACGTGCCAGCTAAGTTAATAATAGAAAAAGGGCAAACTTTTAATATCAGATGAGAATTAGCGAAGTTTTTTATTCTAATTTAGAATAAATATAAACTCATTAAACAAAACAGACAGATCTCTTACCCAGTGCTAAAAGTCATTGGAAATAGAAGAAAGTTAATGCTGATGCTTGACAGTCAAACTTACAAAATCCTATATGCCATCATGAACTGTAAGGGCCTGTTAACATAAGAATCCGGTAGCAGAAGCGTAAAAGGAAAGATGGCACTGAGACAGAAATAAACCAATCATAGGCGTTAAAAATTTCATTGCTAATCGTTTGGAATTGTGTCATTGGATAAATATATTTCAATACTTTAACGCTTCCGCTACCGAACTCCTATGTGAACAGAACCTAAGAGTTCAAATATGAAAAATAATTACAAGATAAAAAGAACTTTTTATGTACCATGCTTTTAAATTTTTTGTTGAATCATATAAACTTGACAATTCTATGTATAATAAATACTTTTTAAAAATGTTTTTGATGAATTATTCCATTAACTTGAAAGAAAATGAAGTTAATTGGAAGTTAACTTGCATTTAACTTTTCATTCCCGTCCCGGCCGGCAGATGGCTACACCAGTCTACAAAACAAAATTAACTGAAAATAATAAAAACATGGTAAAAATCTGCTTAAAGATGGCTAAAAGTATTGAAAAAATGCATTGTCATCGTGTTCTGAGCTATTGTAAGAGTTTCAAATGTCTAGCTAGTCGGGAAGTTAGTTAAAAATCGATTGCAAGATTTGTACTAGACAAACACACACACAAACAAACAAACAAGAAAGTGAGTAAACATGGTAATAAACACATGGTAATAAATAAATAAATAAATCAACACTTTTTTTAATGCAAGATTGTTCATATTTCTAAAAACGTTTAATAAAAATTTTTAAAAATACTTTTTTACTGTAGGTCATTCGAGTGCCAGTAAAATTATTTATTTTACGTACCACCACTAGTACACGTGCCATAGGTTCGTCATTTATGTCCTAGGAGGCTTTCATGGAAATTTATTTCTGTCAACTTTTAGACAATTTTTTTTTACATATTTTCCCACGTCTTTTTCCAGGACATTATTATTTTTTTCTTTATTTATGAGAATATTCTTGAGACCTACCAAAGAATCCTCGTCTATCTGTATTAACTCACTTTTTTAAAAAAATTCCAAAAGTTTTTCTGATGACTTTATCCGGGACATCGTCTTTTCCCCATGTCGATATCCTGTGTGCTCTTAGAAAGTTTTCCTCAACCGTTATTTATACGCATAATTGAAATATGAAGATAAACATTAATTATTCATATATAAAAAAAAAATAAATCAAGATTGGCCTCCTGCAGATGCCAGAATGATGGCTTTTTAAGAACTTTCTTTCTCCATATATATAATATGTTGAAGAACAAAAAGGAAAGTAAAAATTTAATGCGAATACCTAATCAAAATTATTTATACATTTATTCTTTTTCGAATTATTTATGAGTGCAACAGGCATGATATAACTAAATTCAATTCATATAAACTCCTCCACCTATAAAAATGTAAAACAATAATGAAGAATTGAATTTCGATCATAAAAATATTTTTGTCAGGATATAGAAATTAATAAGCAACATGTTTAAAGGGTAAAAAATGAACGATGAATTTCTGATCAAAAATATTTCTTTTCCTGGGTATTTTTCCAATTACATTCGATAGAGTTTAGCAAAAAATAACTTAATATAAATGCAATTCATATTTATTCCGTCGCCATTAATAATATAAAACTATATATATATATATATATATATATATATATATATATATATATATATATATATATATATATATATATATATATATATATATATATATATATATATATATACAGAGAGAGGGAGAGAAACTAATTAGCAACAAAAGTTCACAATGAATATTTGATTATTAATATCAGTTTTATTTTTCTAATTAAATGTGACAATGTTTTTGAATACAAATGCAAAACAATATAAATTTGCATCTGTATATCGTGAACTTATCTGATTTGTTTTTTACAGACCCCATGAAAGCTAAAAATTGTTTCACAATTGCTGCATAAATATATCAGATATGCCTGTCAAATGCTTTTCTAAATTATGGTACATTTACTTCAAACTAATAATTTATTTTAAAAGCCGCGAAGTATTAGATTAACTAAGGACATTAGCGTCCAAACTTACCTCATTATACTTTCAATGATTTCATTAGCTTTTAAGTAAGAAAGGAATAAATGTGTTTCTCTCTAGAGGGAAAATAAAATGCCCATAGCATACATAAATTGTATAACTATATTTTTAAAAAGAATTTAATTAAATAAAGTCCATGCCAATCGCAAGGACTACCAAAATATATCATTCGAGTGTTAAGTATACGACTCCGCCCAAAACAAAAAACAAAAAAATTGTATGCGACATTTCAAGAAAACGTGATCTTTTTTTTTTTTTTTTTTCGAAAGTGTGCTCTAAATTTTTTATTTTCTTAAAAACTTTCTAGTAATGTAATGCTTTCTTGGTGTTCTTCAGTTTTCACAGGGAATGTGATGTTCGTTTAAGAATTTTATGTCTAGCTTGTTGTTGAGTGATACCTCTCTTGTTTGGCGTATATTAACACTCAATTTCATATCTTGTGGTGTCATAATATGTATTTCCGTATGCTTGAATTATTCATTCTCTCTCGTTCTAGAGTCGGCTCGAACGACAATGCGTGAGGATGGCTACAAAATCGACGGTTGCATATCCTACCTCTCCAACGAAAAAATTATATCCAAAGATACCTGGCTGGACCGTGAGTCATTTTATGTACATTTTTTTATATTTATATATATATATATGTATATATATATATATATATATATATATATATATATATATATATATATATATATATATATATATATATATATATATATACTAAGCATATATATATATATATATATATATATATATATATATATATATATATATATATATATATATATATAAACAGGGTGTATCAGTACAGCGGTTACAAACTTTCAGGACAGATAGAGTACACCTAGACGATGGGAAATCACACACCAATGCATGGTCGGCAACGCTTTCCTGGCTCGGTAGTGACGACACAAAACACAAGCGTCTATTGGACCATCCAGAATGTCATTTTTTAATTTTTAAAGGTCAAATTAATCACGGTCATTTTTTGAAAGAGGAGATAGAATGCAGTGCTTTGGTACAAACCGCATCTCTCTACGACAATTAGGGGCCGAGTTATTGCAGTTTGAATTTATATACAGGGCAACCCCCAAACTTGAAAATCTTAAAATACTTCTACAGTATTGCTATGTGATCTCCCATCCTCTAGATGTACTCTATCTCTCCTCAAAGTTTGTAACCGCTGTGCTGATACACCCTATATATATATATATATATATATATATATATATATATATATATATATATATAGGCTTGAATAATCTGCAATAATTTGTTTGTTTGTATGTAAGGTGAATCGGAGAAAGTGCCGACAAAAACTTACGAAGTTTGACTTTTAATGGCTATATAAATTTGGATTTAGCTGATAGAAATGGGAAAATTTTTGCAAATTATAAAACCTTCCCTTTCAAAAGATGCTTTTAAAAGCTCAACAATTTCAAATTTTCAAACGCAAAAATATTTCCAAGATCCAAGTACACACTTACCCCGCTAAGAGTATCTGGCCTCTATTCATTGCCTGTTTTTCTCTGCAACGACGTTGGGGTAGGTGCATAGTTTACCTGCTGCAAGTGAAATAAACAGGTGGTAAACTTCCCTGTATGTTATGTTGACGCAATTCGGTGCCTATCATGGGAAAGAGCGTGCATTTTACTGTACAATCCCACAGAGGGCAGTACTACATGTTAAAGACCTTAGAAGTTACAAGTTGGTACCCATCAAAACATGACGGCTGGATAGTATATACATGTACTAATGCACAAATTATACTCAACACATCATTTCCAAATGTTGAAAATCATAATATTAATAACAGAGAAATTCACTTTAAAAAATTACTATTGAAGTCAATAAATAGAAATATGGTTACTCAACAGCACGAAATAAAAAAATTCCGTCAGGTTTAATTCTATATCTCACAAACATAATTAAACATAAAAATGGCAGAGAGAGAGAGAGAGAGAGAGAGAGAGAGAGAGCTATAGAGATTCCTCGGAATAAACAAATTAACGTTTGTGCGGCCTCGTGCTTAATAAGTATCTAAAACCAGATTTAAACATGTCTCTGAGCATGCGCAGAAAGCAATTTTTTTAATAGTAAATTATCGCTAATTAATAAACATTGCGGTTACAAAAACCAAATTTGACACATCTATAGATTGAAATCTTTCGTTTAAGACCACAATGAAGTAAATTGATGCAGTAGTTTTCCCTCGCGGTCTGCCCAAAGAATCGGCTTAGCATCTTAAATACATAGATGTTTAGTTATACGCACTTACCCCGACTTACCTTTCAAAAGTTGTCCTTTTGTGAGCAGTTCTATTTAGTTATCTTAACAACGAAAAAGTTTGAATTATAGATACAATATTACCCTTTATGAACTGCTTTTCTCTGGAATGTTTGCTTTCAGAATTGTTACCTTGAACCTCTTTTTCCCTTCCTCTGATCGGAATTTCTCAAGAGTAATGAGATGCCGTTAGTGTTGATTGGTTCGAATCTCTGTGGCCATTGTCAAGTCTAAACAGACAGCAGATAGCTTCTGATTATTTTTTTTATACATTTTCACGGGTATTTTCTGGAAGCTTAATCTTGTTCATATGTATAGAGTAGATGAGTGTTTGAGTGAAAATGCACAGATAAATAAATACCTGACATTATAGCATTCTCTCCCATAAATACATGTCACGGAATAGAAATACGCGGGTATCTTTACTTCGTGATATATATTATAAAATAAATTTAAGAACACATTTATAAGCACGTTATACCTTTAATAAAGACAATGATATTAATATTTTTGCATAATTATATACAAAATTTCATATTTGAAACAATACCGCACGTTTGAAAAGGCTATCTATATTGAAAAGGCCCGTTTGAAAAGGTTTAATAGTTTATGGAGTATAAACATTGAAAAAAAAACTATACCTTCCCGTAATCCATATAAAGTTTTAAAAACAATAAGTTTTCTAGAATTGTGTGTTATACCGTTATTGCTTATCTAACTTGACCGACAGCAACATCAGATCAAGTCCATGAACTCTAGAGTTTTCAAAAGGTGAAGAACCGCGTCAGGATTGGAGTACAGTTGGCTCCTCTAGCAACTAATACATGTCAGGATATGGGCAGGAGTGGCTTGAGCCAAACTGCACCTCAGGCAAAGGGGGTAAACTTTAAAGCCCGATACAAACCATAGAGCACGAAGATGACAGCTGCGGAGCGTTGCCAGAGCTGTCTGATCTCTCCTGTGATATAGTGATATTCAGAAATGACAAAAAGTTATTTCAAATGTACTTAGATTTCAAATACTACTTTCAAGCTAATTTGATTCAAAAACAGTCACTGACATCAATATATTTGAACTCTCGTACTAAAATTTCTAAACTGAAAATTGTTCGTTGCATAATTTCTTTGAGTGACAACAGTAGTTTAGTTGAACTTAGTTACAATATCTCTTACGTCCTTTGATTCGTCAATTTTAATAGATTTTGAAGAGCACGGTAAACTTCTGAAATAATTGTCTCAAAATAAAAATAAAAACATTGAACACTACTTAGAATTTTATACTTTGGGTTTAATTTTAGACACTCATAAAACACACACAAGCACATAACCTATTTTTCAGAGATTATCAAAATATTCGAGTCATTGACCAAACAAATAAGTCTTGTTCTCGCGTATAGATAACTGTAGAATATTTACCTTCTTCAATTACCTTTATACATATAAAAATAATTTCCCTACTTTTAGAACCAAACTGATTCTTCAGGTAAATTTTCATCATCTATCTATCTATCTATCTATCTATCTATATACATATATATATATATATATATATATATATATATATATATGGGGGGGGAGGACAGGATAGCCGTGCGGTGTTTCAAATAACTGAACTATTATAATCTATACGAACATTTAATGAATACATATTACTTATTTACAAATATTAATATTTACAAGGCTACGTCGTTAATAATTAATAACATTATATAGGCTAATGACTGAACTGTCGTCTATTGCTATCGACAAACGCGTCATAGTTCGTTCCCGTCAAACCTCTGACTTGGGTTGCCAGATCTCTTCTTCTTTAGTTGGGCTAGAGCGGCGCAAACGGATAATAGTGTCGTCTAGTGGCATATCCAGGTACCACAGTCCGATGTAGGCTCAATCACTACATTTTCCCACACACACACACACACACACATATATATATATATATAGATAGATAGATAGATAGATAGATAGATATCACCGCTATCATTTACTATATCTCTTAAAGATTTTTCATCAGTTTTTGCTAAGTTTAACCCATTGGGATGTTTTCAGATGCAAATTCCAAAATTAATCAGGTATTTACATTTCTTAAGACTTAAAGATTTTACTTCTCTAAAAGAAATTTTGTTTCCACATTTTGTCAAGGAATCTTAATTGTCGCATTCGTAGGATATATATAGCTAATATACAGATTTTCACCCTAGAAATTATTTAATGACAGCTCTCGCAATGCATGCACTTTTTTTTACAACCAGATTGTCATAGTGTAGACAGTGTAGTGTTACTTTCGTACATAGTTTTTTTCTTCTGTTTCAGGTATGCGAAACCTTGCGATGTCTTGTGCCATGGTTTGTCTCATTCTCTTGGCATTCTCCGCTCCTTTGGGACTTCTGGGTCTCTTCAAGAGACAAATAAGCACCATCATGGTCACAGGAGTCATGTACATTCTAGCAGGTGAGTGCGAGACATCATCGTTTTATTTCAAATTATGTGTTCAGAATTGGTTGTCGATCATTCTAGAGGAAAGTTTTTCGATGCAGTTTCTAGGCTAGCAGGATCTAAAAGATTAACTCTTTTCCGTATTTAAACTTTACTGTCATCTCATAAACGATTTCACTTCATACGATTTGAGGTATTCTTCTATAATATTCCTATACAGAAGTTTTATTCATTTCTCAGCAACTTTATAACCATCGCAAGGTGGCAAAAATAGCAGTGCAAGGGATTCTTGTTTTCACCTGGGAAGGCCCGATGAAATACATTTCTTCTCTTCCCGTCTTATATCATTCATACTCATTTTGTAGCCTGTTAAATACCTCAAAAGTATTCGGGATTTATTCACCACAAAAGTAATATTTTTCGTGAAATTGTTATTCTGTTGTGGCCACACAAATCAGAGACATCATGTAATAATGTAAGAGCCTAGGTAAGACAAAACCAGTTCATGAGATTTGACATTGCCTAACTTCTCGATACCTTTGACGCCCTTATTAGACCTAAATTAAGCAGTTTCGGGAATACATTTATATGGTTCTGTTTCTTATTTACCCTGTGAATCCTCTAACGGTCCAGGCACACTATAAAGTAATAGGCATAAATATAAATAATTCCTTTATTTTCTACGTAGAGGTAGACTAACATAGACCGACTTGGGGTTTCAAATAATAACACAACAGTACCGCAACTTGCGGTACTAATAAACTGAACTTTAAAGTCGTAACGAACCCTTTCAGGCAGAATATACGTTCACTAACAATACCCGTAACCATCGGGGTCTGAAATAACTATCGAACTCGTGCACCTAGGCTAAATACTAATACGTGCTCTATCAGTTAAATACCGCTATCACCTTCAATCTAACTTTTCTCGACTCTTTCGTATCTCTACTAATAGCGTAACGCACTACCGTACAAATCTCAACTCCCTTCTTGGGCTCTTGCCAACTCAGCGTGTGTCACTTAAATAGACCAGACACCTGCTCTGAACTCACTTCGACTGGCCTGCACTGCGCAGCTACCAGAAATTTGCATCTGAGCAACACGCGAACCCTACACATTGTGACGAACACTCACCATTAGATTTCAGTAAAGTCCTCAAACAAAAAAATTTTCAGCATTTCCCACTTATAGCGAGTATGGCTTTAAAACCATAGTTCATGTACAATATCTATAGTTTAATTTTCACGAAAGCATTACTGTAGGTTGCTTTCGTAATTTGCCCTACTTGCCACATAAAAAGTTCCAAATGTGGTGCCAAAAAAATTATTCCATAGAATCCTCCTAGAATCATCCCAGGCATATTAATTGGATAAGTCGAAGCTCCTACTGTGACCAGACAAGTTTCAGTATAAGTTTCTGTGAAAATGGTAATTTTTCCTTAATATTTTAGAATGTTAAAGATTCCGATATGATGGTGCTTTAATCGGTTGACTCAAAATATGGGTTTAAATCAGTGGTTACCAACCTTTTTCAGCTGGCGACCCACCTTTCCTTATCGGGATACCTCCATGGTCCATCGGTCTATGGTGGAGTAAAAAACCTTATTTGAATCGTATCCCTTCCTTATGTATATATAATTTACCATCACATATTTCAAAAAAAATATATATATATATATATATATATATATATATATATATATATATATATATATATATATATATATATATATATACAGTATGCCCACCAAAGTCCCTTCCCACCCTCTTAACTTTGGAACGACTGTTGCTATATTCATAAAAGTGGTGTCTAGGTATAGTAAAGTAGCTATGCGCTACTGATTGAAACCAGCTACCGCACTACCTGGTAGAAAACTGCGGAGTTAGCATTCCTATCTCGAAAACAGAACGAGATAGGGAAAAAATGATTTACAAAGTTGTAGAAAATCATCGATTTAGTACGAAAAGATACCTTGTGGACATTAATGAGAAGACAACAACAGTTAAAACGCGCATTTGTTTTTTCGTGATTTCCTACACTGTGACGTGACAAAAGGATCTGAGAAAGAAAAAAACAACTAATTTTAACAATATACCTTTATTTTAGATGCTCAAACTTCTCGCCGTCAGCTGCAATACACATTTGGATCCTCGTTTGAATCTCACGTTGCACACGTTGGAGCATAGAGCGTGACACGTTGGCACAAGCGTCCGTAATACGTCGTTTAAGGTCCTGCAATGTTTGTGGAGGGGTCGCATACACCTGCTGTTTCAGGTATCCCCACAGGATAAAGTCCAGTGGAGTAAGATCAGGCGAACGTGGAGGCCACTCTTCGAAACCATCATACCCAATTATTTGATCCCCGAATTCCTTGACGAGGTACTGCTTCACTGGAGATCTCAGCTTTGGAATACTCAACCATGACCACGAGCATCAACATACTACAACCCCAAGAAGATGTCTCTTTTATAGCTGTCTCAGGTGAACAGGCGTGACGTATTTGCATACTGCAAAAATTTCAAACACCAAGCGCAAGTTGCGTTGAGTTGAAGCGACACTATTTTACACGATCTACGTATTGTCTACTCTGTTTATAAAGACAATCAGTACAAGGATGAAACCCTCGAGGTTTGAACCGCGGTTCTTTTGATTGGAGATCAAAAGCAATATACCACTGTGCACATTGCGGTGTCGTGTTTGGCCAGAAAGATAATCATTTCTCCTTTCGTTCAAGTTTCGTGACGTCACAGTGTAGGAAATCACGAAATAACAAATGCGCGTTTTAACCGTTCTATTATTTGCATTAATGTCCGCAAGGTATCTTTTCGTACTAAATCGATGATTTTCTACAACTTTGTAAATCACTTTTTTTCCCTATCTCGTACTGTTTTCGAGATGGGAATGCTAACTCCGCAGTTTTCCACCAGGTGGCGCGGTAGCTGGTTTCATTCAGTAGCGCATGGCTACTTTACTATACCTAGATATCACTTTTATGAATATAGCAGCAGCCGTTCTGAAGTTAAGAGGATGGGAAGGGACTTTAGTGGGCATACTGTATATGCTTTTTTGAAGGTACAAATGGATTATTGATAAACAATTTGTGTTCTGATTTGAAAATGGTTGACAAAATATAAGCACTTTGTAGCAAAACAGTTATTTATTTAACAATAGATATACGTTTGCAATATATGCAATAAGTGGTTTCATACTCACTAACAAGTGTTCCTAGTGTTCCATTTTTTATTTATAAAAACTACAATTATAAAAGTGCACAAAGACCATTTTAATAGTTTTAGGATCGAGTCGCGACCCACCGCTTGGGAACCGCTGGTTTAAATGATTAGGAAGTGTAATTGAAAAACTTATTGTGGTATGATAACTGTACTAAACATGATAATTACGCACCAATTAATGTTATTATGCAAAATTCCATGATAATGTTTCTTCTAGTACGAAATTCTCAAAATGGTCTTATTGGGAACAAGCGTCATTCAACGTGCTAAACACCAGCGTAGGTATCAAGTGACCGCAAACTTCTATGGACATGTTTGGTTTGACAGTGCTCCCATTATAAGCCCAAAAAACTTCTAATTGTCCATACAATTAGAAGTAAGTGATACTTCATACATATCCATGTTTATACATATCCATGTGTTGTGTACCTCAGTGTATGATCACATCATTTGCACTTATTGGCTAAACACCGGCGTTTCAATGGTGATTCTTTCTTTATCTTATCAGTTCAAGCTCCGAATGAGCCTGATTCATCCTGAGTAAACTCTTCTTTATCTGAAAGCTGGTGTAGGATCTGTCAAAACATGCTATGAAAAAAAAAATTCATGGCTTTTAGAAACGATTATTCCTTTTATTTATTGATTTAGACAGATACAAAATTAGGTTTCATTCACACATGATTTTTTTTTTCAATGCGTGATAGTTCGTATGACATCGAAAAGATCTATGTATGTACCATTTTTAGAGCTGAAGAATAATAGCTTACATTCCTCAATTTTTTTTATTTAGAGAAATGCATGTAAAGATAATTTACCCCTGAGAAGTTATTTCCTTTTTTTATGTTATTAAAATGTTTTACTCCATTAAAAAAAAAAAATTCCGCTACGTCCCAAAATATTCCCTCTTTAAGAAAAGCAAGAAATTAGAGTAAGATTTTTCACGATAAATATGTTTAATGACAACGGAATTATTAATAAATTAGAGCTGGCGTTAAATAACAGATTATTGTATTAAAAACAAATTAATAAATTCCCAATGAACAATGAATCAAAAGGAATAAATGTAGCTCATTAATTAATAAATTCCCAATGAACAATGAATCAAAAGGAATAAATGTAGCTCAAATTTCTATGCGTACTACTTTTAGAGCTGAAGAATAATGTAGCTTTCATACCGGTCAAACCTTTTTTTTTTAGGTGAAATACTCTTAAAGTGTTATATATATATATATATATATATATATATATATATATATATATATATATATATATATATATATATATATATACTAGCATTATTGCCCGGCGTTGCCCGGGTAGATATATAGATATAAAATATTTCATGCATTCCATCAAAAAAGTACTGGGCTGCACTCCCGCTCTTCATGTTCATCTGGTCAGACAGAATGCGCTTAGCGCGTTTCTACTGAAATGATATACAAACAATAAGAAAGAAAGAAACTGCGGACCTTCGTCTGATTTTATTGAGAATTAATAACACCGTGTTGCGTGATTCGCACGTTTGGATTGAATAAGTTTACTGTTAAATTATATTTGTTAGATACTGTTCAATTAGATTTAATTAGATTTTTTTTATCCTGTTTAATAAGAAATAAGTTTTATAATTTACATTTGCCTTTATTATTTATTTTTCCCTTAAAAACGCACCTTTTTCCATTTCACCCAAGAGGTAAAGTGCAAGATGCGTTATCCCCTTTATTTAATCAAAGTAAGGCTTGATTCCTCATGAAGCCTTGTTCCTTAAGCTTGTATGGTTTGTAAGAAATGTTTTGAATCAGATGTATTACCTGTGAGTAATGTTCGGGTGGTTCTTGAATTGTAGGCAATTGTACTTTCCCATTACTGCAACACATAGCAGAGCCAGGAAAGTTGTGTTTATCTGGGGAGCCAGAGCCCAACCCTTTTTCTCCCGCGCATTGGAATTTGACACCCCCCCCCTCCGTCATCCTCAAACCACCCCTCTTAACGCAGCTGGTTGAGAGGAATCCACAGGGGGTAGACGGACCTCTATCGGGCACAAAAAATATTAAAAAATTAATTTTAAAAAAAACTAATTGAGCCCCAAATTTCGTTTTTCCTGATTTAAGTTTCTCGGGTCCAAAACATTAACTGTGCCGAATTTGGTCCCGGTGGGTGAAACAGTCTATGATTCTATAGCGGACAAACGAACAGACAAGCTCTTATATATATATATATATATATATATATATATATATATATATATATATATATATATATATATATTACTCTTTTCTTTTATTCTCCAAACAGTTTGTTTTAAACAGGATTACTTAGGTACTACTTTTTAAAATTAGCAGCGTAAAAAAATTTTTTAGATCACCATGTAGAAAAGTTATAACATTGAGCTAAATTTTTGAAGAATTTGTAAGGAATTAACAAACCCTTTAGCTTTACTACTGACTCATAGAAACCAAAGTTTAATGGTAAGAAATTACAGCTAGAATTTAATGATAGGTGACAGTTTGTCTGTTGGTGTATTTAGTGCACAACTGGGTGAACACAGATGAATCATACACAGTTGATTTAAAAATATTCGCTTACTCGGATCTCATATTGTAGTGTATTTCATAAGCAATAGCCCCTTAATTAAGAACATTACCAAAGCAGAAAGTGCCTCGAAAACTATAATTTGCAAGTTATAGATAACTAATATTCAATATCAGAAGTCTTAGCTTGCCTTTTCTTGAACAAGATTTAGGGCCTGTTCACATAGGAGTCCGTTGCGTTGCGTTAAGGAAAAGTTGACGTTGAGGCGAAAATAAACCAATCATAGGCGTTAAAAATTTCATTGCTAATCATTTGGAGGCTTATGATTCGTTTATTTTCATCTCAACGTCATCTTTTCCTTAACGCAACGCAACGGACTCCTATGTGAACAGGCCCTAAATGTACTCAATGGGTTAAGGGCCAAACAGAATAGTCTTTGCAAATCAGGGAAAGAGGAGTTGATGCAAACACACCAACGGATGAATAAGGCTTTGATCATATTGCTTTCGAGGCGATAAAAATTTCAACCAATCACAGAACTCAACTCTGACATCATCCATTGAATTTAGCTCTAGTTCAACTCCTCACGGATGGCGCAAAGGCGGAATGATATGTCAAAACAATCCCAGGCCATGTCAACAATCTCTGCGCCAACGGAACAACGCTACGTTTCGGAGGCAATGTGAACAATGCTTTAGACATTCGAAACTTAGTTGAAAGAAGTTCAGTATTGACATTTCTTTCATGCTAGATGGTTTTTGGCTTGATATACACTAACCATCTTGGTGTATTTGGGAATAATCCAGACAGACTCACCTAGTGCTTCGATCTGATGAAGAACTAAATTCCTTAGTTCGTAACTAGTTGCCATTCTTAATTTTTATTGTGAATTTCAAGAAGCTGAGTGTTCCTGTTTTGATGTATTTTAATATTCTGCTAATTTAAGCTTCCTTTATTTCCAGCTGTGTTTGGAATCTTCAACCTGGCATTCATGCACTTCAAAAGGGTGAAACCTGATGGCTTTTACACCAGTACTATTCTGGATTTGAACATGCCAGAAGAATACATGAAATCCAGAACTTTCACAGTAGGTTGGCCACCTACTTCAGAATGGGCTGGGCTCAGTCTGTGTCTTGTGGGAAGTCTATTTTGGCTTATTCTGGCCAAAATATACAGGTTTCAAATTCTCAGCCCAACATAATGAAATTTCGAAATCATACCTTTCAGATGAACAGGAAAAGTGTCTAATAGGATATTTTGCTGGACAGATTTGTGTAGAAAAATTGATATCTCATCTGTACTTTTACGATGTTAATATTGATTAACTATCTGCAGAATTATTCTACTGGCCTAATGTTACTGTTATTATTCTGAAATGTGACATAATACCCTGGTTGAAAATGTTGCTGCGACGGATAAACATGGTGCCATAATTGAAACACCCTCTTATATTGATTTCATAGCATAAGATGATCTATTTTTCTCAGAACATTATTTCTTCACGTGATCGCAAACACAACACGAAGATGAAGGTGTTTATAATTTATCTTTCCTGTTCTTCATCGCAGAGAACCTGAAGTTTTAAGTAATCAGTTGATTAACTGTTGATGCACACATCTTCACGGATGTTAAAATAGAAAAATGCTTCATACCTCGTGTTGTTCATATTTAAACCTTATTTTTTTCATCAACTCCGATTAATTTTTGCACTGTAAAGAATCATCGGATCAAAGAAGACAAATTTACACAAATTTCTTGTGCATGAGGAATTTGAATCGTATTCCGTAATTTTGAACATGGGACCACGCTTGGTAGGTACTGAACTCATCCAAGAGAAAAGTGTTGTGTAGCAGTACGTTCATCTTACATTATTTTGATAATTATGTACT
Organism: Dolomedes plantarius; assembly: GCA_907164885.2. NCBI lineage: Eukaryota > Metazoa > Arthropoda > Arachnida > Araneae > Dolomedidae > Dolomedes > Dolomedes plantarius. The sequence continues at coordinate 36,226,158 of OU015497.1, forward strand.
TCCTGCAGTATTTTTTGTATTTGCTTACAGGGAATTTTGTTACCGTATGAGATTTTAATAACACCTTTCCGATCCAATATCCATGCTGTATGTAACTCAGAAAACTTTTTTAATTACGTTTCCAAAGCTTTGTTTCCCTCCTCGGGTAAGCCAAGGCTAAGCGTACATATGAGTAGATCGTCAACCCTGAAAGCACACATTCGCGAAACAGAGAGCGAAGTGTAGGGGAAAGTAGTGATTTATTGGTCCCGTCGCCGAGAGGAGGTTTTATGGCGTCCCTCGCGCCTTTGATGATTCGCCTCAGACCGCCCCGGATGGCGGTTTTAAGACGAATGATCAATGCCACGAAATACTTCCTCCATGTTGGTGGGGGGGGGGGGACTAATCGACACCAAAATGTGTCAAGAGGCGACGGGGGAGCTGATTCGCTTGTGTGTAGATGCGCCTAGATGTGTCCTAAGGTGTGTCCATTCGCCAACAAAACTGCTGACATATTCTGGCCGATTTCTATAGGAAACGCCTGCGCCACCAAAAGGACAAAATTATAGTAACCCTAACTAGGATAAAATCAGTTACTGTAAAATATCCCTTCATCCTTTTCGACTTGTATATTACTTGGCGAAATTTATCGCCTTAATTAGTAAATCGCTCAAATGTATTAGGTGCGCCATGCTTTCGTCACGAAGCGGCGTTGTATGCTTATATATGTACGCCTAGGCCACGGTCGAACAATTTTCTTCCAATTACAGCATAGTCTCTATGTATAATTAACTCCCATTAAATAACATCTGTTTAGCGAAAATTTCGTTCAAACGTTAACTTACTGCGACATTTGCTTGCAAAATACTCCCATGATACGAAAAACAGTTTCTAGATAATAAAAAAAGTTTAATAAAAATAATTTTGAAATTTTATGACCATTATTCTGTTTAAAAACTTTTGCCTAGCAATTTTTAGCAAGTTTTGTGCGTGAGGAGGAAATTCCTAAGTTTTGTTCACAAACACGTAAAAAAATCTTTTTAGTTAAAATTTTTGCGTTTTGTTCTAGGAACGTGCACAGATAAGACCGGGGGATATTTTTTTTTTCTCTAGTATAAGAACACATACAGAAAGCGATACGTGAATCTTTGTAATTTATCATGAATGAAGTATCGAAAATCGACTTCATCACTGTAAGTTACCGTTTCCTGTTTTAAAATTGTTTTTTTCACGTCTCTTAGCGCATTCTCAAGAAATAAGTGCATTTTATTAAACAAATTTGCCAGTAATATGTTATTTTATGCGAGAGGAATTTACTTGAAAAATTTGTTACTTCATATAAATAATTGCTCAGTCAACCTCTTTCATTTTATTATATTATGTTTTAACAACTTGATATTTCTGTTCGGAGAATTTTATTTACCAACGAAATGTTTTAAGTGAAACGATGGGACTTCAGAAGAATAGAGACTCCACTGTATGTGCAACATGGTGTATGGGTGAGCAGCTGCTTCTGTCAAATATTTCATTCTGCCATATTAAGGTATCCTTTGTTGTTTTGAGAAGCATCATTTGGTATTACGCAGGCCATCTTTTAGGTTAAGATTTGTATAATTTAAACTAACGATATTTTCACTGTAAGTTTTTAAAAAAAGCATCGATCAAAACATTATTCATTGTAACTATTGTCAGTTGATTATAAACTTTAGAGCCTTATTAGTGTTTCGCAGGATTGTAGAATGAGTAAAAATTCGCCTAAGTTTACTAGTTTAACTATAAACTTCGACGAATACATTCTCATTTTAACAGCATAAATATAATAGATATGAGTTAGCTTTAACTAATACAACATATTAATTAAAACTGAAAAAATGTTTTAGTGTTTTAGAATTTATAGAATTTATTATCATTATTATTATACTGTATTTTTTTTTTTTTTTTACAAAAATCGCATTATGAGGTTCTCTTATTAGGTAAAAATATACGTTTTATTAATAATAACATCATAAAACTGTCATTTTATTTCATTTTTTCTTGATTATCTAAACCAAATGTACAGATATACTTCATTCAAGTACTAATAAAATTAAGTATACATTCACGCGTAAGAAAAGACGTTCATCTGTTTTTATTTTACACTTTCTGCTCATGTTTATGCACATTTTTTCTGCATATTTAGAACAACTGAAAGGACATTTTCTTCAGCAATGCATATTTATATTAAAAGTTTAAAAGAAAAAAAGAAAAAAAAATTAAGAGTTATTTATAGAGTAAACAAAGTTGAAGTCAGTTGTAATATAAAGTCACAAATCAATTTTAACGAAAGGCACATTTAAAAATACTTAGAGGAAAAGTAACACAAATTTTTAGACTTCCAACGTTCGTAATAATGCATATAAAACGAGCATATCTAATGGAAATGTCTATTTTATAATCTTGAAACAATAAATATGTTTATTTTTTTTCCAGCACTTGGACAGGAAGCTCGTTTGAAAGAAAATATTTTAAGAAGAATCACTACCCTTTTCTTAAAACTTAAAAACACGGTAATACACAATAAACGCAATTAAAATACAGTCGTACAAGAAGTAAAGTGTTTTCTTAACTTTGGGGTAGTTAAAATAGCTTTATGATGCTACACAATTCGATACGTATTTTTAGCCTCACAATAGAAATAGTCTCAAAATAGCTTGGAAAATAGTTTGATTCTCTTCCTGATGCAAGGACTATTTTTACTAGGTTATTAGATAAAGTGCACAATACAATACAATAAAGTTGTAAAGTCAACCATTTCTTTCTAAATACCTGTACAACAATCAAGTAGTCTTGATTAAAGGTTAATCTTTACAATTGGAAATAGTCAAAAATCAGTTGGTGAATAAATTGATAAGTGCTTAAAATAAATAACCAAACAGAATCGTGAATACCAATCTAGCTACTTCAAGCGAAAGAATCAGTTAAAAAGAATGTTGAATTTGACAACTTTTCTTCGAGACTAACAGCAATGTTTAAGTTATCAAATATTAACATAATGGTAACAAAAGACCTTTAATTAAAGTTTATTTACCATTTTATAATAATGTAATATGTACTTCATAAAATGTCTTAACTGATGAAAAACATTATTGACCAAAATTATGGAGAGTCGTATGATTGGAAATCAAGAAATTTTTTTTAGATATTTTCTTGTGATTTTAATAGTTCGTGTTACACTAACGTTTATTTAAAGAGTATTCAAAATATGTTATTTCATATGCTGATTTTTTTTCTGGAGATTGATTCATTAAGATTGGATCAAATTTAATATTCGTTTACTTACAAGCTTAGAAGATTATATCATTTTAATAACTGATACGCGAAACAAATATCGGTAATTTTACCAAATAAGTTTGGCAGGGTTTATGTCTTCCTTATTATACTTCACACACACACACACACCAAAAAAAAAATTAAAATGTAAAATTATTCCCATTTTTAGTCAAGATTTGTACAATCTAGTTCAAAATTATACCCAAGCATCCTGCCTGGAATCTGAGGTAAAAAATCCATAAAAACTTATACGACAGCTTAAAAGAAAAGTGCAGAGTATGTGAAATCATTTTTTTTTCTATTAGCATTGAACTTAAAGTACATTTTATCACTTATGAAAAACCAGTTTTCTAAATTTTGAAGTTTTGCTGGTGATACTAAATATCTGATTACGCTACATTCATGAGCACTGAAATTACTAGCTTTAGTGATGGTATGGTTTGTTTTATTCATTCATATGTTTGTTACAATTTGAAATAAAATTCTCCTTGTTTAAAATGAGTATGAATAAATGGAATGAGAGAAATCATCAGAAGACTGTATATCAATATCCAATACAAGAATTGGACAAAATGTAAACAATAAATTTCTTTTTTACTCTCTGTGAAATGCTTCTTTAGGGCAAACACAAAAACTTCTTTTTCCAGGAAAAAATTTAAAGATTTTTCATCCTAGAGAGAGAGAGAAAGGGCCTGTTCACATAGGAGTCCGTTAACGGAGGCGTTAAAGTATTGAAATATATTTAACCAATGACAAACCTCCAAACGATTAGCAACGAAATTTTTAACGCTTATGATTGGTTTATTTCCATCTCAGCGCCATCTTTCCTTTTACGCTTCTGTTACCGGAGTCATATATGAACAGGCCCAAAGAGTAAGGGCCTGTTCACATAGAAGTCCGTAGCGAAAGCGTTAAAGTATTGAAATATATTAACCCAATGACAAACCTCCAAACGATTAACAGTGAAATTTTTAACGCCTATGATTGGTTTATTTCTGTCTCAGCGCCATCTTTCCTTTAATGCTTCCGCTAACGGACTCCTATGTGAACAGGCCCTAAAGACCTGTTCACATTGCATCTGGAGCACTGCGTCCGTGGCATTGCGTTACTCCGTTGATTCCGAGAATGTTGACATGACCTGTGATTGGTTAGACATATCAAGGGGTCAATGCATTGAGCTCTATGATTGGATAAAATTTATGACCCCAACGTCACGTAACACTCCGGATTCAGTGTGAACAGGCCGAAAGTGTTGGAAGTAAACAATTTGTTATGGTTTTCATAACTTTAAAACTTAAAGCTAATATTTAGGCTCTATTTTCTTAGCACTAGAACAGCCGGAATTTTTACTTACCTAAAACCGCCATTGGGGGTCAATTTGACCCTCATAAGATATTCAAACCCTATCAAAGTAAATGATTTTTTTTATTGATAAACGATGTTGAAATTACAATACATAAGAGTTTTTAGAGATTTTATAAATTTTTATTTTTATTCATTTATTTAGTTTTAAGAGTTCATTTTTTTCCCATGCTTTTTCCATAAGTGTTATTTATTTATTTATTCATTGAAATGACAGTATATATAAATGACAATATATAATGCAATATATTTTATTACACAATATTCTTTAGCAGCAGTACAAGGGATAAGAAAACAAACAGAAGTTACAAATGCAAATAATACAAATTAGCTCACAGCACGTTTCAATGTGAGAAAACAAAAAAACATAAACCACGAATAAACACATAAATATGTTTCGTAGTTAATAAGGTGAAACGTAGAAAATTAATTCCGTAGTTAATAAGGTGAAACGTAGAAAATTAATTCCGTAGTTAATAAGACATCAGCGCAAGTACAACAATATGCACGCTTGCCACAAATTGGTTTCTGCCATCCCTCAGAGATTGCAGAAGTTTTATTTTGTCCTTTGCAACTTTGAAAGGCACATTGCTTTCGTTTTAGCGTCTTTACTTGATCAATTGGGGGGCGGGGGCATCTGTTGCGCAAAACACCAATTCGTAGTTCTTCCGCGAGGGCAAGAATAAATTCTCGACGGGAAATTGGGGTGTCTGAAGATTCCTTGAAAATTATCCAAGCATTCAGTGCTGCAATGTCAAGGACGTTGTAAAAAACATGTACAGGCCATCTGCGAGTTCCACATCTTGTAGTATATTTCCTTAGCATCTGGTCTGATACTTCTACGTCCCATTTAGTACTATTGTAGTAAGTGACAGTGTTCGGCTTCTTCTTTGCACTGTTGTCTGCAAACACATCCGTGTGCATAGTGCTAAGAATAAGCGACATTCTTTTTGTTCTTGCACCTAAATATCGTGAGTGTTTTATTCCCATTTCGAATATCGAAGATGTTTCGCGGAGAATAGGAGGTAATTCTCTCTTGTTCACACGCATCGTCCCAACGATTGTGGTTTTCTTCTCAGAGAGTTCATCCACAAGTTTTACAGACGTAAAAAAATCGTCAATCGTGACGTTGAGTCCGGAGTTTAGATGTGGTTGCAGTAATTTGAGCACTGCACTTTCCCCAAGGTGTAAACCAGTTGGCCGCTCTTCATCCTTACCCAAATAAGGATAGCCAATCAAAACATATTCGGATTTTAGATCAGTTGCTAGTCAGAACTTTATGCCGAATTTGTCCTGTTTATTTGCCATGTATTGGATGAATCTGCATCTTGATTTACACAGCAACAACTGTTCATCAACGGTTATTTCTTGTCCAGGATTATAGCACAAATAATAATTTTCAATCATCTTGTACCAGGTTTCAGAAGCGAGAACAGATCTGTTCGTGGCCAGGCGCTCCGCTCTTCTACTTTGCACATCGAATTTGAGATACCGCATGATTTCACGGAAACGATTGCCTGACACTGTCTCTTTGAACACAGGTGGTCCCCAGTTTTTGTTCCAGAAATCATCTGCACAAAGTTTTGAATGACCTAGTGCCCCACGGACATATAATAGGGCGAAAAAAAATCCAGTTCCACCAGAGTAACATACCAGTTGCTGCCATTTCCAAGCTGACGTCGTGCTTCAGCAACTGTACATGTTTGAATGTGTTTCACCATTGCTTCATTCACCATCAAACGCCAGGCCGAAGCAGGATTTGTCCCAATGTTACGACGAGCAAAAGGCGTTGGTCCACTTGCAATTTTCACAATATTGCGAGCTGGCGTGCGACCTTTAGAGGAAGCGGGGCTTCTAAAGTTCATCGGAGTCCAAAGAATACCGCTGGAGAACGTGTATTTATCGTTACTGCTGCCAGCAGAAAGAATATTCCTGATTATACAAAGGGATACATTTATAAACAAAAAAGATGCGAAATTAAAGACATTAGAAGTTTTTTAAGATCAAGAGGACATCATGAGACTGAAAACAAAAATTGTTTATAGAGACGACTGTGACGACTTTAGGAAACCTGTGATTCTTCCTTCTCACCACAAAGTAATAAGGCGTTTGATATTTTATTATCATGTAAAAAATTAGTCATATTGGTACTCAGATACTACTAGATATTTTGAGGGAGCATTTTTGGATACCAAACGGCAGAAAAACGGTAAGATCTGTTGTCTTTAAATGCACTATATACAAAAGATATTCTGGAAGGAATCTAGACGCGATTACAGCTCCCCTTTCAAAAAATCGTTTTCTAGATGCTCAATATTAGAAATCACTGGCGTTGACTGTGCTGGGCCGTTGTTTTTAAAGAGACAACAGAAAGTCTGGGTTTGTTTTTTCACTTGTGCAATCTACAGAGCTGTCAATCTAGAATTGGTTTCGCAATTTCGACCAATGCCTTTCTGTTGACATTACGTAGATTCATAGCAAGGAGAGAAAGATATTTAGTGATCTATAGTGACGACAGAACCAACTTTGTTGGAGCCTCCAATGTCCTGAAATCCTTAGACTGGAATCGCATAAGCAAATTTATCGCAGTTAATCGCATTCAATGGAAATTTAACCATCCAACTGCCTCGTGGTGGGGTGGTTGGGGGAAAGGTTAATAAGAATATTGAAAGATTTATTGAGAAATATATTTGGTCGAGCATTTTTATCCTACGAAGAGCTGATGACCGTGTTATGTGACTGCGAGTCCATCGTAAACTCCCGACCTCTCACTTATATCTCAGAAAAAGATTCCGACTTTATTCTTCTAACACCATCATTATTTAAGCAAGACATCAAAGAATCTGGTGTTCCAGATTGTGATGCTGTGGATCACGATAGCCTTAACAAAAGAGTAAAATACAGACTGGTCTGCAAAAAGATTTGAGGAAGAGATTCAGGTCAGCATATTTAGATGCACTTATTCAAAAACCCAAATCTAAAAAATGGTCAACTGTAGCGGTGGGAGTTATAGTTATTATTGGCAATGACAACTGAAAACGTATTGATTGGCCTCTTGGACAAGTTACTGAACTCCTTCCTGGAACCGAAGAAGTCCTCAGATTGGTGAAGCCCCAAACAGTACGTGGAGAATTAATTAGGCCTATACAGTATTTCTGCCCACTGCAAATTACAACTTCTGAAGCTAACAAAGTACGAGATCAAGTTATAAAAGATCGCCGCGAGATACAAAGGTATCTCAATAACGGGAGGAGATGATCCCTGCTGTGTCTGTGAAAGATATACAGAAAGCTAGACATCGACGAACTATTAAAGTGCCAGAAAGATTAGACTTGTAACATTTGATTTATTGAGTTGTGCCTCCTCCTCAACTCAAGATGGGTGGATGTTACGAAATGACTGCTTTTAATTTATAATTCATATTTTTGTTTCATAAACGTTTATAAGTCACGTGATATTGTAAAACTGTTTTCTTTTACCAAGGAGATAAACCAACTTTTTTAACCTCCTTGTAAGTGAGTATAACTTGGTATTCGGAATCTGGCAGCAGTTTTTTTTTAACGAGTTTAGAATAAAGAAAAAGGTTGTGGTGTTAACACAAACTAGTTTTTACGGCGTATTCTTTTTATTTGAGTTTTGTGTTATACGTCTACAATTGTGATGAGTTTAAGTAAGCTAAATCTAGAACTTAAGTATAGCATTATTACGTGTGTTTAGAATTCTGAAAAGGATATCCTTAATTTCCTACAGGAATTCAACAATAGCTGCCAAGAAGTTTTGGATACTTGGTTCTAATAAGATATTTTGCATGATTTGGCGCACATACAAGCTTCTGGTAACCATGGTATTTAGAAAGTCGTGACCACTTCCAGCATGATGAGAAACGTATTTCTACTTGCCGTTGTTGTGTAGATAAATTAACTTTTAATTTAATATAGTAATAGTAAATAATCATTCTAGTAACTGATTATAATTTCAGTTTTTAAATTAATTAACCTTAAATATAACAGCTTTGTTCTACATATTTTAAGCCTCTGCTCTAATTTGTTTAAACTGATTGTAATCTAATTTTTAATTGCCTAAATAGTGTAAACGGGATTTTAAAAAAGTGCGCAATTTTCCTGAATCTCCAATCCATTGTAAAAGGTAAATTTGATAATTGGTCATTACAAGTTTTGATTTTTTTTATAATTATTGATTGGAATATTATTTAAAGTAGCTGAAGAATTTTTTTTTTTTCCTTGGCTGGCGAATTTTGCTTCTTCAGGTTGACTTATATAAATTTAAATATTAATTTTTGGGAATTTTTATTATTTTTTCTAAACGTTAATCTTTTTTTTAATGTTAATTCCTTTTTTCTATTATCCTATCCTACTCAATATAAGCAGAAAATCCAAAGCCACGGTAATCCAATACGCCCTGTTTTGTCATTTAGTTCACTTTCTCCCGACTTTCACAGGAAATGGGGAAATCAAAGGAATCTTGAACGTTTTTGCAGACGTCCAGCAAACGACGGAACGGAACGCATTTGACGACGGAAAAATCTTGATTACGACTACGCGGAGGTCTACAAAAGTGCATAGTGGTAGGAGACTTTGGAAATCGGACGAGTTCTCAATTAAATATGATACATAATGGAAATTAAAATAATCAACTAGTAGATAGGTGAATTTTCAGCGTGCAACTATATTTTTCAAGTGTAAAAGTCCTAAATTTATGGTACGCCTTCTATCTCCTTCTCGTCTGGCTTGTAGTTTGGCGGAAGGATAAAGGTGTGAAAAAGCCGATTTCACGGGCAGCAGCGGTTTTTGCGGGGGTGACTACGGAAACACGGGGGGAAAAGAAGTGCCCTCACCAAGATCCCGATGGATGTCCAGCTCGAAAAGAAGTGCCTTTAAGAAAGATCCGAGAGATGACCGAGCAGTTTAACCCTCAACAGAGCCTTATAGAGCGATGTTGGAGTAGCAGTTAAAGTTCCTTAAGGGAGTACACATCGTAAAAAAAATCATGTGCCTGCGCAACACCTAGTAACAGCCTGACGAAAATTTACAGCAGAGTGCCTTTTTCTGAGTATCTTAGTATTTTATTGCCTTTTAAAAACAAATGGAAACATTCACTGCCGTCGATTTATCAACGCCTAGGTGGAAATTGTTCTGGCCATTTACGAAGGTCAGTAGATTTTTGGCAACTTTAACTTTTAAAGTGACGTAATGCGTAGAGGAGTATATTGTGACCATCAGCGCAGCATAGAAACAAAAATCGGGGATTCGTAAATATTTCGTTGTTTATAACCTGCCGGTTCGTTCTGGATGTGTGGCGGTATGAGAAATTAATTATTCAGCGCTTATACATGTGCTTTAATATGCTAGTATAGTTACTGTATTGTTGATTTCCCAGTCGCCGTCGAAATGCCACCTCGTAGTGTGAGTGATAATACTAAAAAAGAGAGTTTTTTATTTAAATATGTTTTGTCATCGTCTGCTGCAACAGTTGCAGAAACAGGTATGTTTACTTATTTGTGCTTTCATACTCATCTTTTTTAATACATATATTAGCTCTTACTCGGGCTAATAAGGAAAAATTAACTCTGCAAACTTAGGTGTATTTATATATTTTAATTTCATTCTTAAGAGTATGTTTGATATAAGGTGAACTATATTTACACTCTCTAGTGGACGCTGTTATAATACTCCCTTAGTCGTGTTTTTTGTCGGGTTTTTTTTTATTGTTGGTTCTTTTTAATCGAAGAATGGATATTCATATTCGGATTGATATCCTCAACTTTTGTTTGCTATCTTTCATTGACCTCAGCTTTTATCTCTTTGTTTTTTGTATGAGATTTTAAGATATATCAACCCTATACTGGTGTGTGGTTATTTTCTGTACTGAGAAATGTTTTAATTGACCTTTTATTTTTGACAAAGTAAAAAACTTAAAATTTGAATATAGGAACTTGTGTAACCTTTTTATGAAAGTCACATTTTATTCAGTCATGTTATTGTTTTAACCATTTTTATCATTTGTTCTTTAGCCACATATCCATTAGATATTACTAAAACTCGATTGCAAATACAAGGTGAAGCTGCACTGAGTAAATGTGGAAACTACAGCTCTACAATAAATAACGTTAAGTCAAGAGGAATGTTACATACTGCTGTGGGCATAAGTAAGTTTATACTACCATCAAAGTTTTTCATTAATTGCACTTGTTAAAAAGAAAAAGAGTATCATTATTTAATGCCATTTCTAACATAGTTCGAGAAGAAGGTTTGTTGAAATTATGGCAAGGGGTCACTCCTGCAATTTACAGACATCTAGGTAAGAGATCTAATAGACAACTGTTTTTCTATATCTATAACAATTGTTTGCACGAAATTAGTTTTATTTTAAGTATTTTGTTAAATTATAGGCATCCTAATGCATCAGATGAGGCCTGTCATTGCTGCAAGGCTTAATTATAGTGAATGGCTTATTTATTAATGATAATTAATGCATTGGGTCTTATTTACATTTTTCTTTCCTGTTATTTTTTAGAACTCTAAATGTAAACAATTGCTACAATTTGAATTAAAATTCCCCTGATTTTATATATTGTCAAATCTGTTTTTACTATCAATCTCCATTCTCAAAATTATGTCAAATTTCTGAGTATGATTTTGTATATTAAAATGTTTTAGAAATTGAGCATAAATTGATATTTTGAAACAGGTAAAGAAACGTTTCTTAGAATATTTTCTAGTAACTCAAAATATGCCTATGGAGATCAAAGTATATCCTTAGTTCAATGTCAACAATACACATCTGTGGCATTATGGCAGATGTTGATACGTCTGAAAAATTCCATTTTATGTTTTAAGTTGATATGTCATGCTTAAAATTGGTTCTTCAATGTGGCAAAAGTAAATAGTGGAATTATGAAATAATATTAAGTTATTCATATTGGCAAATTTTATGTATAAAAGAGGTAATACTTAGTCCCTAATTGAAAATTTTCATTGAAGACCAGCCATATGCTTGAGGTTGAATATGGGTATTAACTAAAGAATATTTGGATTGAAAAACTTAATTGAGCGATTTTATATTTCACAACAAAAGTTACTTTCTTAATCTGCTGAAAACATGAAAAAATGACATATCAACATGTGCCAAAATGCCACAGGCATTATTTCTGTGAGTATTTAAGGGCAAATTATGTATCTAATGGATTATGTATATGATCTTTAAATTTTATTTATATTATGTAGCAATAATGTTCCTGTCATTTTTCCATAGTTTACAGTGGATGTCGAATGACTTTTTATGAAATATTCAGAGAAAAAGTTTTAAAAAAGAAAGATAGAGCACCAAGTATATGGTAAAGTTAATTTAATAAATTTGTATTTATTTTATTAGTTTGTCTAGATTACTTTTTGTACAGTTGGATTGTTTACATTAAATTTAAATCTAAAATTTTTCTACTTGTGTAAGACACTTTCTACACTTTGTTTTTAAAATTTAATTTAATCCTTGATTTTCATAAAACCTTGTATTTTTATAATTAATAATTTTCAAGTAATGCATTAACTGTAGGAATTGAAGATTAAATTCTTGGACTAAGTTAAATTTAGTCTTGAAAAAGTCTTATTAAAGTAGGTTTCACTGTGATTAATTTTAAAAGGTATTTGAAAAAGAGTAATAGCTCTTAAATGACTTGCTGATAGTATTTTTACTCATAATTGTTAGTGTATATGAGATATTTTGCTTTCAGGAAATCTGTACTATGTGGAAGCACTTCGGGAGCTTTAGGCCAATTTCTTGCTAGTCCTACTGATTTAGTCAAAGTTCAAATGCAGATGGAGGGGCGAAGAAGGTTAGAGGGTCATCCTCCAAGGTATAAAACTTATCTAACTTATTACTTACATATACCCATGCACTTGAAACATGTTTCATTTATAATGCTAGATATTAATTCTATAATCACTTTTTTTTTTCATTTGTGCAAATTTAAAGATTGCTCTTGCCAATTTTTTTTCTTTTATGGACTTGAAATATATTATCAAAAGAGGTATAAATATTGATAAAGCTTAAAGAAAAATTAAATGGACCATAGGAGGTTATATACGTCTTTTTGTGTATGGTATTCTTAAATAAAGGAATTCTATATAGATTTTATAGATCTGCTTTGTTGGATATTTTAATTTTGCTTTCTATTTACATTTAGCGTGTTATTATAATGTAGTGAACATTATTTCGTACTTTCCCATTATACTGACCTGTCACCAACCTCTTGGAGATGAAAAACCGTTCTCATGGGCTTGCAGAGGTCCGGGTTGAATCTCTAGAGCAGCCAATTAAAAATTACTGTTACTAACAAAACAACTCTATTTAAGTGTATGTAAGAATGACAGAAATGTACTTGAAAATGAAATTTAAAGATTTATTTTCTGATGTAGCTATGATCTTTTCTTTCACACTTAAATATAGTTGTTTTGTCCACTTCTTCATGTAAACGAAATTCCTACATGAAAGGAATAACGATGCCACCAATATTAGAAATGTTGTTTGCAAAATATGTGAGTGAAAAGTCAGTCTTTTTTCTTCTTCCTTTACTTTTTGGAGGGTTTTTTTCGTCTAATTTTAACTTCAAAATATAGTTTGTAAAAGTGAGTATTATCTTGTATTCATTTTATTTAACTGGCGACATTTTGCATGACATTGTCAGCAGGTTGGTATATTGGGAAAGTACCCATTATTTTTTTATAACTAAACATGATATTTTAGCAGCTCAGTATGTGTATGTGTACATTGATTGAGCAGTTTTTTTAAGATCTTTAACATCAAATTATAAATTAATTTTTGAGAAATATTTCAATGATTTAAATTTTTTTAAACAAGCAAAAATTAGACTTCCTTTATTAGTCTGAACAGTAGTATATAAGTACAGGATCTAGAAAAAAAAACGTAGATTAATTTAAAGCATTTAATTCATAATCTCAGTTTTCAACAATTTTTTTTCTTCTTTTTTAATCCTATCAGTACTGTGATCAGATATTTCATCATTTATTTCTAATATGTCTTATTAATGAAGTACATTTTTGGCTGGAAAAGTCCTTTTCTATATCAACTACATCTTACTCTAATATATCATAATTTGAAATGTAAATACTGATGGAATTTCACGAGAAATAATTAATATATTTCAGTCTATGACCATAGAAATCCTATATTTTATATTCCCAAGGAGTGCTGCAGAGAACTATTAAGCATGAATGTTAGAAGTTCTGTATTTTGTTGCTTGATTGCCTGCAAGATTCTTTCCTCGTTTCTTTCTATTCCAACATTTTGTTTGAAGTTTTAGATTTGTTGCAGGTTTTTACATATCTTATTATCTTTATCTTCTAAATTTTGGCGCAAAAATTATATAAAATTATTTTAATGCTTTACACACAGTTTCAATTTTAAGTATTCACAGTTTGATTTGTTTATCCCCATGTGTTTGATATTTCAGGGTGCAGAGCACTTGGCATGCTTTCAGAAAGATCTTAGCCGAGGGTGGGGTGCGGGGTCTCTGGAAGGGTTGGGTTCCAAATGTCCAGCGAGCTGCCCTGGTGAACATGGGAGGTATGCCTGGTGTTCCACCCTAAGCATTTTCCTACATTTTATTACTTATTTTGATGTGCATTTTATGCATGACTCATTATAAATAAGAAAAACATAAAAAGTTAATATTAAGATGGTTATTTGTAAATGTATTTCAAATACACTGTTATATTTGAAAAATGGTTTTTTCCTCATTGACTGTTGTTACATTTACAAACATTGGATTTCTATAGTGTTTATAGAAGTCTATTTTAAGATTTTATTTCCCCCTAAATGTTCAGAATTAATTTCTTCACTTTACCTGATTGCCTGTTAGTTTGCATACTGGAAAACTCATACTTTATTTATTTGTCTTAGTTGGTATACTTTAAAAAGATTGTCTCCTTAAATTTTCAACACATAAATTATAGGATATGATTAATCCTTTCAGAGGCAACAACTTCCACCTTTTGCATGGTGCAGATTTTTTTTCCTGATTTTTTTTTAACCTATAAAAATCTCGAAAATTTTTCTAATTAAAGGTTGCAAAATATTTTAAGTTCTTTAAACTGTAAACAGATGGCAGCACTAGTCATTTTTCTGCTCATTTAACTGAAATACATTGAATGCAAGTGAAAGAAAGACAAGATTTAGGCATTTGCACTCTGCGAATGGTGCCCCTGAAAGGGTTAATATAATCAACTTTTAATGTAACTCATACACTTTTATTACAATACATTGTGTATTATCAAAGTGCGCTTGTCCTAAGACCAGAGTTCTTGCACCAAATATCCAGCATGTATATGATTACATCATATTTAACTTTGATTATGCTGTCACTAAAACAGAAAATACTTATATAATATACAGCGGAACCTTGCATAACGAGCATAATTCGTTCTAGAGTCTTACTGGTAATGCGAAACACTCGTTAAGCGAAACAATTTTTCCCATATAAATTAATGTAAAATGCGATAATACGTTCCATGCCAAACAATACTCAAAATTTTTAAGATGTAACATTTATTATTTAAAGAAAATTACTTATACAGAAATTCTTAAGGAGCAAAATCCTCCATATGTAGTTTATTTACGAATTTAAGACACATATCTAATATTTTTACTAGAAAGCTATCCAGCGACATTTGTTTTTCTTGGCGCTTCAAAATTTGCTGAAAATGTGTCACTGCATTGACATTGAATAAATTTATAGTGCGCATAGCCATTAGGGTGATGCTTTGTAATTTACAATGCAACAGTTTCCCATGCTTTCAGCATTTCTTTTATTGCGCCAGAAGATTGTTTCTTCTTGTTTCTTTGCTGTTTCTTCGTCCTTCTTCACTGACAAACTCTCCTCTGCAACTGCTTCCTGTGAAAGACACTGCAATTCTATTAGCTGTTCGGTGGTCCGCTCTTGGTTGTGCTCTTCCACAAGCTCCTCAGTATCATTGTTATCCTCCAGTCCTATGATATTTTCTTCTCGAACCATCCATGACTACCCTTAAATACTTATTTTTCAGCCGTTGATGATCCTAGTGACGTGAAGAGAGGACTTCCTTCCATGTCATTCATTATGTGAAATGTAGCTCGTAAAGCGAGCCATTTTTTTACGATTTATTTTGCTCATTATGCGAGGTGCTCGTTAAGCGAGGTTCCACTGTATTTTAATAGTTATGGATTAATTAAAAGTCCCAAAATTTATTTTAATATTTTATTTTTCAAATCTTAGTAATTTTATCTGTGTACTCCATGCTCTTTCTATACTTAAAGTTTATAAGAATATTCAAAAAAATTTAGCCCTGAAACTGGTAATGTAAGACAGGTGACATCATTCATCTAGAATTGTTCTCCTGACAAAGTTCTGAAGTCAGACTCCATATATGAAAGCATTCCTCAAATGGTCCATCTTATTAAACAGTCACTTTGTACATGTAAATCCTTGAATTTAAAGCAAACTAAAGTTCTGCCAAAATAACAAGAAAGCAAAAACTTCAATACATTGATTTCAGCACAGTCCTGAAAATTTTCATTGTAATTGTAAAATTTAAACTTCTTTTTCTTCTTCAGGAAAGAGGATGTAGATCAGATAATATACAGTGCACCAAGGAAACCCTAGTCTTAAATGTCACTTGTACCATTACAAAAATAATATCTGAAACATGTGATTCATTCATTCCCCTGTCTCCACTTTGTTTTAAATATAGGAAGTTCTAAGTTTTTCTGCAACATGTACTTTATACATTTTATATATGACTGGTGTAATTATCTGTATTAAGTAGCTAAAAATAAATACAAAATTTTTGTCCGTAAAATCTGTAATATTAAATCAATGTAAGATACATATTAATGAATCAAAGTTGCATGTCAATGGTGAATATTATGTTAAAAAAAGAATTCTTATTCTCACCAGTACTATATTCATGATTTCTTTCTAGTAAAGTGATTTCTTAAGGTATTGTGATTTTTTTTATTATTCAATTCAGTTATATATAATATATGCATTTTTTTAAAAATTTCTTTACAGATCTTACAACATATGACAACAGTAAGCATTTTATTTTGAAACATACTGGTCTCAAAGATAACTGGCTGACTCACATGCTTGCCAGGTAAGTGTCAGTTTTACACTTTATTTTATTGAGACAAAGAAATAAGGGTCAAGATATCTTGACCCTTATTTCTAGCTAATATACGAGGGTTATTCGGAAACTAAGGTCAGTTTACTTATAAATCAGAAAACATTACAGATTTTTTCAAATAACTTTATTTTTTAAATTCCTTACATGTGTCTCTATTTTTCTACATAGTTTCCATATTTGTTTAAACATTTGTCATAACGTTCTACAAGCTTCTGTATGCTTAAGTCGTAGACGTCTGCCGCCTGTGAGGATAACCAATCTTGAAATGCTTCTTTCACCTCGTCATCTGTGGCGAATCTCTTGCCGCTGAGAAACTCTTTTAGGTAGCGGAATAAGTGAAAATCACTCGGCGACAAGTCTGGCCTGTACGGTGGGTGGTCAATCTGTTCCCATCCAAAAGATCTGAACAGATTTTGGGTGTGAATGGCAGAATGGGGTTGCCATTGTCATGCAGCAACAAAACTCCAGACATCAGAAGACCACGTCGCTTATTCTGTATTGCACATCTAAGTTTAGTTAGGGTAGCGCAGTAAACGGCTGCATTTATTGTTGTCCCTTGCTGCATAAACTCGACTAACAAGACCCCATGTCTATCCCAAAACACGGTTGCCATGACCTTGCGTGTTGAGATTGTCTGCTTGGCCTTGACTCTGACTGGTGATGTTGTGTGACGCCATTCCATTGAGTAACGTTTAGACTCTGGGGTTCTGAGAGAAACCCACGTCTCGTCCCCTGTGACAATCTTCTCTAAAAATTTATCACCTTCTTTATGATATCGATCCAAAAAAATCAAGACACAAGCCATTCTTTTCAGTTTGTGTTCCTCAGTAAGCAGCCTGGGAACCCAACGTGTGCACAATTTGCGAAATTTCAACTTTTCGGAAACGATTTTGTGCAAAGTTGTTCTACCCACATTCGGAAATTCCAATGCTAACGTTGAAATTGTGAATTGCCGGTCTTCACGAATCTTTTCATCAACGGCATTGACCAAATCATCTGTGATCACTGATGGTCGACCTGAACGCAGTTCATCATGAGCATTTTCCCGTCCGTCCTTGAAAGCTCTCACCCACTTACGCACTTTGCTGCTACTCATCGCATTTGGGCCATACACCTCGCTTATCTGTCTATGAATTTCCGCTGCTGAAACGTTCTTTGCTGTAAAAAACTGAATCACTGACCATATTTCACAGTCGGCGGGCTGATCGATTGTTTTAAACATTTTGAAGTAGCACTGTACTTAGCACACTGCAACAATACCAATGCAAATGGCGTCGTTTGACGAGCAAGGCATGCCGGGAGTTGGTACGCATGTGCGTTTCAATGTTTGCGCGACATTCGATTACCTACGACTATTCGGACCTTAGTTTCCGAATAACCCTCGTATATCAATAAATTTTCATTTTTAAGTGAATATTTAAAAGTGAAAATAATTTTGTCTTTAAAAATTTGCAAAGAATGAAAAATTCAGTATAAATTTAATGTAAGTGTTCGGGTTTATTAACTCTCTACATACAACAGATATTTTTAAATTTTGTATAAGAAGTATTACCTAAATAAATCTTTTGCGTAAGATCAAAAATATTACATGCATGTTATTATTGTACAGATGGTTGTATATGAGTTTCTGAGAGTGTTTGCATTTCATGCGATAGTTATTTTTAGCTGTCAATATGCAATAAAGATACATAAGCATTACTCTATTTTATAATCATGATATTTATTTTTTTAACCTATTAATTTTATTCAAATGAAAATTGTTCTAATGTTATAGTCATGTTTCATTCAAAATTCTTTCATACTAGTATTTAAAATAATTGTTAGGCAACATAAAATTTTACACTGTTTAAAATATATACACCATCTCAGTTTTCATACATATATAATAAAATTATTTAAAATTCTTACAATAGCAAATCCTGGAATAATGTCAATTAAAACTTTATCTTCATAATATCAGGAGCCTGGCCAAATGGCTAGGGTGCTAAAATGTGTGCAAAATATTAAATGGCTAGGGTGTTAAAATGTCTGCAAAATATTCTGAATTTTTTAATGAGTTTGAATAAATTGGTGGATGTAATATGTGCCAGTGATTATAAAGGTGGTCTAAATCATATATTTTTCATTTCAATGTATTTGAAAGTTTGAGATTGAACACAAACTGAATTCTGTTTAATGACTCAACCACCAACTCAATCTAACAGTTCAATTTTTACAATTTTGCAAAGATTATTTCTGATTATAGCAATATGAAATAACAGATAAACTTCTTATTCTCCTTCTTTTTATTTTATTTTTTAAAAAGATTCTTGACTTAATCCACTTTCATAATCACTGGCACATATGTAGAAAACAATGATTTCCTACATGAAATGAGAATGAAACTAAATGAAATGAAACTAAAGCTAAAATACTTTAAAAAAGCTAATTAATACTTTTTTTTCATGAACAGAATAATTAAGATTTTAACTGTAGTACAGATTTTGACCATAGAGCTTCAGCGCATAATAAACATTTAAAAATATACCTAATTGGTAAATCACTTTTAAAATGTGATTTACCAACTAGGCAGCAGAAGAAATCTGGCATAGGTTATGGAACTCTTCTTATTTTGTGATATTTATGTATTCCTGTGATCTAAAATTCAGTTTTACTCATTTACAACATCTTCAATCAAAATAATAATTTAATGTATTTTCAAGGACAAGTAAAGGAGTGTTGATAATGCTCTGACTGCAGTGTGTTGTAATGCCTGTAAAGATTATAAGAAGTCAGTTCCTAAATGCTAGGAAACTAGAATATTGCACTCTCAGATACTGTCCCGACATAGGCTAAAAATTGCAAAATTTAATTTTTTTAATATGTTGAACACGTGCATGACTATAATACAACAATGCACACTCATAAATATACTTTGATTTCAATGTGAAAATAAAAAAAAGCACAAATGGTCAGTACAGGTAACCCTCCTATAACACTGTAGATTCCTAGGAAATACAGTGTTGTGTGAAACCATGTCATATGAGACGCAGAGACAGTTCAAAAAAGGGGGAGGTTATGTTCCGAAAACTTATTAAAAGCAAACTTTTTTTTAAAAAATTCCATATAAGCAACTTAATTTTTATTAAAAATATAAATGTATGCATAACACAAAACAAAAAGAAAAAAAATTTCATATAATGTGACCTTAATTTAATAAATTTCTTCCTCAGTACAATCAAACAAGAACATTTTTTGGTTGAACTATATCACCTTCACTTTCAGAACCTTTTTCTTCGTTTAGATTTTTTGCACCTTCTATCCACTTTCAAAAATCTATAATTTTGGTTTATTTACTGGTTCTTACAAGATCATTATAGATTCATGGTATGGAGACAGACAATTTTGCAGCTCCCTTTTGAATTTTCGGCTTCTTTCAGCGAAAGGGTCTGCATTCAGGAAAAATAATTTAAGATTTTCAGCTAAGCTTAGGCCTTCTTGTAATTTTATAGAGTTATAAATGAATAAATTATAATTTGTTTATACAGTTTCATGTAGAGCCATTATAGTTTATTATCCCTTCCCATCATTATTTTAAGGTAATTTAGTTTTTAAATGTGTTAAACAAAAATCATGTTATCAAGTGCTATAGAAGTACAGTGTTGTACAAAGGTTTTCGAAATTTTTTTATCGTGTTAGAGCAAAACAGTGTTACAGGTTACAGTGTTATACGAGGGTTCCCGCAATTTATCTTATCGTGTTAGAGCGAAACCATGTTGTAGGAAGGCTACCTGTACTTTAAAAGGAGTACTTCTAAAGCTGAGTTTTGCAATCCTTCAAAAACATGTCTTTCCTGGTAAGGTTATTTTATATTAGTAGGAGTGACAAATATTTATTAATGCTCATGAGTGAGGGTAGAAATGTCATGAATTTTATTTTGCTTAAATTGAAATTTGTTGCTTTACCTCTTTCTAAAATAACATACTTTTGTAGAATGCCCATGTTAGAATTTGTGATTTTCATAATTTTTTTTTTTCTGACATTATAGTAGTTGCTCGGGACTTGTTGCAGCCACATTGGGAACTCCTGCTGATGTGGTTAAAACTCGTGTCATGAACCAGCCCACAGACAGTAATGGAAAGTATGTGCTTTTTCTTCCTTACTGTTCATTCATATGTGTGTTTTCTATTCTATAACTTTAAAATGAGTAATTTCAATCTACAGTTCTGTAGGGTCATTTTTTTTTCCAATTGTAGACTTTATTAAAGCTATAACGGAAGATAACATTGTCAAATTATGCATTTCAGAACTGTAAAAGCTCTCATCCAAAAAGCATTATTTTGGGAGATTAAAAAAAAAATGAAAAATGCAGCAGATTGCTTATAGGCATTTGCATCAGCTGGATGTTGATATTTATAGAAATTATTCGAAAATAATTTAATAAAATGAAAGAGTCTCACTATTTTGGCTATAAAAGATTATAATCAATACTAACTAAACTAGCAAAATTTTTGCGTACCTATACTAAATAGTTTAGTAGGCTACTTCTGCAATGGTTCTGGTAAAGTAGGAACATGTGTAAAATACATGCACCATTTCTTTCCTCTTCTACTCAGTACTATCTACTGAATGGTATCTTACCTCTCCAGTGGCCAAAGCCAGGAGATGATAATACATTTGTTGTATTGATCTTGAGATAAGTTATCTTTTTTTTGGCCCTTCAATTGAACCCTACCAGATGTGGGTCAGCCTACATCTGCCCCATATTCAGCTATATTCTCAAGGTACAATTAACTGTATGTTTTGAACTGCAACATATTCGCATGTTTGACATCATGCAAAGAAGTATGAAAGTGTATTGAGACTTGTTCTTTGTTTCAGATATGCCTAAAAATTTCATGCCATTCTATTAGCTTAAACTTTTTGACATTGGTGTTTCATTAGAGATCTATGACTTGGGTAAACAAATTCTTTTGAAACTCTTGAAATTGAGGCACCTGTAAATTGTTAGTTATTGGCAAACATTTTCCTATCATTCTGTGCAGTTGATTTAAGACACTGTCCTTCTGAATTATGACTCTAAAGTGGCCATCGTCTCCCATGATTAAGCCTGAGGATAACAATGGCATATTCCATGCTCTAGAGATCTCTAGATCAATCTCCTTTGGGCCTTTAGTTGTTCTATTCAGCCAGAAATTGCTCAGCTTCATGTCTGTTCTGTATTTAGTAAGACACTCAGGGTAGTGTTAGCGCTGTACATTGAATTGTGATATACAGTCAATTCCGGTTAATCGGACCACTTCGGGACACGATCGTTTTGGTCCGTTTAAACAAACATGCCTTATGTTACAAGATGGGATTTGGTCCGAATAAGTAGCTGGTCCGATTAACCAGAATCGAATGTACTTGCATATTTAACATCATCTGATGACATGTGCATAGTGCTAAAAAAAATTGCTGTTTCTAATCTGCCTAAAATTTTCTGCCACCCTAATGGTTTAAATTTTTGGATATTGGTGTTTATTAATATAAATGTCTGAAAGTTGACATTTGTTGATTACACTTTTAAGTATAATGGACTCGAATTGACTCTATAGGCTAAGCTCTAACTTCAAATTCAGTCTTAAAAGTTATTGAAATGAATGTAGATAAACCTGAACTAGTGCTTCAGTGATAAATTTGCTCAATAGATTTTTCCTCACTGGATTGACAAAATTAATTGGTTCTTTATAAAATTGTTGGGATTCTTAATTCATTTTGTGTGTGACTGGGATAAAATAGAGAATAATGATAGGAGTTATACAATAGAATGCTTTGGCTTAAATAACGTGTAAATTGTGAGCATTTATTAATAAATTAAAGGATTAATTTAGATTCAGATTCATTCTCTTATTCTAAACTGAGTACCCCAGATGATTATAAAAGAAACATACTTATCTACAGTACATGATAAATGCCTTGTTTTGAAATATGTTAAGTTTCCTTTAAAACTAAAATGAAATTTTGCACATTGTAGGGGTTTATTTTATAAGTCTTCCATTGACTGCCTCTTGAAAACTGTTCATGAAGAGGGATTCATGGCTCTGTACAAAGGTTTTGTTCCTATATGGACCAGAATGGTAATTTTCAAATTTCTATTTTAATATTTTGACCCATTAAAATTTTAATATATTTTTTTATTGCTGAATTTCATTTAAAGTGAAGTCAAAGTTGCAAACTATGAACTGTTTGTACTAAACTGATACAAAATCAAAATTTAATGGTAACTTGATATAAAATGTCCGTCTTGCTCCAAATATGGACAAATTTAGAATTTCGACCTATTTTGTGTTGATATTCTTAGTGTCTCTGGGCCTTGTACAGTTCATTCACTCTCTCGCCACATCTTCATTCGTGTTGGTTATTTATAGAAATTATCACCTTCACCAAGCATCTCAATTGTTTTGCTGTATTCTGTCAAAAAATGTGTATATTTATGGAAGGCCCAGCAGTACAGGTAGTAAAGCATGTGTCTAGCCCTTTTTGTGGCTTCAGATTAAATGTAATACAATTTATTCTTTTTCATTCCCAGTTTTATTCAACTTTTTTTAACTTTTTCAACTTTTTTTTATCTGTCAAAAAAGGTATCCATTTGATCTTAAGGCTGCTATGTACTAAGAAAAAAATCTTATTTTCCCTTTTCCTCTTCTTGCAGACCCTTGTGGTGGGAGGAGTCCAGTTGACAGTTCGAGAATTCCACCCCCCTTAGGATTGACATTTTGAGGGATTGTAATGGCTCTCTCTCTATAGGGGGGTTAAGCGCTGCCCCCAAATTTTTTATTTAAAATATTTTTGTCAACTATTTACAGCTACATAAATGCTGATAATCAAATAAAATTGGTATTGTCAGATAGCCTGAACTTTTCTGCAAAGCGCTACAGGATTTATTTTATAAATTTCGTCCACGTAAGGAATTTATGAGCGTTTAAAACACACTATACCAGATTTTTCCCCGAATAAAATTTTAAAATATTAATTGCATTTTTAAAAAAAAAAAACGAAAAATGTACACAAATGTAAAAAATTTTTCTCTATGATGGAGTATAATTTTTTTTTTTTTTTTTTAAAAAAATCTTTGAATCCAAGTCAGCAATCCATGGACAAATTTTCTCCATAGGGTAACATTGAGGTGAGCGAATCCAATGGGGTTAGTACATAGCAGCCTTAAGTACCAAGCTTGCTTTGAGTTTATTCTGAAAAGGAAACCATTTTTTTTTTATTTTTGTACCTTTTTCAAAAGAATTTAATTTAAACTACTTAATATTATAGGATTATCATTTTTTATTTGACTTTTATCATTATTTAGTAGGGGAATTTTTTAAAAAATTAATATAGACCTGCTAATGAAATGTCTACACTAAGGGCAAAAATACACCTATTTTCCAAATTTCTTTCATGAACAAATAACTCAATCCAACCCACATTGGAAACAACTAAGCATCAACCACAATTTGTGGTGAAAAAATGTAAAATAATTTAAACATTTTCCATACTATTCAATCCTATATTTTCCTGATCCACTATGCATATTTGGTCACTCCAACAACATGTAAGTTAGGCATAGTTTTTTGTGAAATGTACTTGTGAATACTCTAATTTGATTTGTTTTAGTCACAGGTTCATTGTTTTACTGTATTGTATACCTAGGGATTTAGCACTTTAGTTAATCACTTAATTTTACTCACTTGTCCCATAAGTACATGGGTTTTAGCATTACCAGTTCTTGAGAATGTAAAATGTATCACAAATGATTCTGTAAATGACCATAGCTTAATAAGGTAAATATGCTGGAAATTCCACTGTTATGGTCAACTAACTCCTGTATATATATACAAAATATGTGTACGAAATATTTTATTCAAAAAATGTTGCATGATGTATCTTTCAACTCTCAGAGATAATAGAACCAACCAATGGGTAATTTTAAATTTTTTATTCATATATATACATATTTACAATGTATTATACTTATGTATATTAATCTATAATATCATGTCTCATCTTTTTCCCATGTTGGTCTGCTGTTTCAGGAATTCTTTTCTTTGCAATAACATCTGCATCTTCAACTAATTTAGGCTCTTCTTTGTCGTCTAACCTGTAATCACAGCCAAAACTAATAAGTAAACTTGGATACACATAATTTATGAATAAACTTAACCTTTAGCAGTACTTTGCACAATTTAAAATATAAAAAAAATATTCCTCCTCCTAACAATAGAAAATCATGTCCTCCTCCAGCATATAGGATGTAGATTTTGCCTACATACCTACTTCTAAGCTGGCTACATATGATGTTGCACTTCTATAAGCAGAATTTTTCTTTTATTACTGTATCTTAATTTACCTGTCAACTTATATCCACCCTTTTTCATTCTACTCAGAAAATAATCTTATCTCTCTGAACTATAAACTAGTAATAATTATTTTATTTCTTTTTTAAATTTAATGGCTTCTTCTATGCAGTTAAAACTTCTACATTTTTAATCATACAACAGGTTTCTGCATGTCAGTGCAAGTCATTATTACTTAATTTTTTTTTGCTGTAATAACCATCCTCATCTAGTGCAGGTCCTAAAATTTGGAATTTATATTCTTACTATGGGTTGTTGCTAGTGAGGAGATCAACCAGGGATTAAGAAGTAACTAAATTACATCTTTTTCAATAGGAACACAGCTTCTTAATAACCACAATCTAATAAAATGATAGCAGGATAGCTAGATGCTTTAAACTAATTAATAGTTCATCATTAGGCTGAGAAGCATCAGCTGTGATTGTCACTACAAACAATTTGCAAATGGGAAGATCATCAAAATCCGTATAAATATGGGTGACAATCGAAAAGTTTCCCTGGCCTGACGATGGAGTATTAATTATTTTGAACCATGTAACCATTGTTTCTATTAGATTGTAGTTATTAAGAAGCTGTGTTCTTATTGAAAAATATGTAATTTTCGGATAAAGTTTAGTTAATTCCTGGTTGTTCTCCTCACTGGCAATTGCCCATAGCAAGAATATAAATTCCAAATCGTAGGACCCACACTAAAGGAGGTTGGCTTATACATCAACACAAATTCGAAAAAATCAAGTAATATAATTTTCCCTGACCTGCAGAAACCCTGTTATATGATTTGAAACGTAGAAATCTTATTTGCATAGAAGCCACTAAATTTAAAAAAAGGTAAGAAAATAATTATTAACTAGTATATAATGAAATTCTGCTCATGGAAGTCCAAAGTTATTAAGAAGCCTTTTTGTGCTTCCCCAAGTTACCTCTAAGTGACAGGGTTATCAGGAAAGAATCATCCAATTACAAAATTTAATAGTTTCCATAATTACAAAGTCTTTGTAAAGAAAAAAATTTAAATTTCTTTTTACAGGTGTTCGATATGACTTCCTTAGTCAGTCATATAATATCATTGCGATTTGCCATTTCTTGCCAAACACGTAATGTTTCACTTAACTGTTTGTAAAGCATCACAAATGTATTGTTTCAGTTCGGGCACACTTGTTGGCAAAGGTGATATGAACACAAGGTGATTGATCACAATAAGTGATCTTTGACATATCCCCAAAGGAAGAAGTCACAAGGGGTTAAGATCGGTGACCTAGGAGGGTAGCTTTGTAAGACCAATTCATCGGCTGCACAGCTACCCTCCTAGATCACCGGACTTAACCCCATGCGACTTCTTCCTTTGGGGATATGTCAAAAATCTTGTGTTCATACTACCTTTGCCAACAAGTGTGCCCGAACTTAAAGAACGCATTTGTGATGCTTTACAAACAGTTAATAGTGAAACACTGCAGCGTGGTTGGCAAGAAATAGCATATCGCAATGATATTATACAGCTGGCTAAAAGAAGTCATATCGAACACCTGTGAAAAAAAAACATTAAAATTTTTCCTATACAATGACATATTATAATTTTCTGTTAGTAATTATGGAAAATATTAAATTTTGTAATCGGATGATTCTTTCCTGATAACCCTGTATTTCAATAGTCAAAAATCAATTAGTTTACATCTTTCATATCCTTTTCCCTTAAATTTACATCAATTATCTAATATTTAAACTACACCCTTCTATGTTTCTCATAAAAGTCTTAAGAAAAATTTCATTTAAAAGAAGAAAAAATAGGAGAAAACTCTGTACATGCCATTGAGCAAATTGCATTACATCTATGTCTTAGCATCTATCTATTGTGTAATTTATATTTAAAATATTCTTGTGATATTTTAATGTAACCAATTTAAAGTAAATAACTTTAATTTCATTTCCAGGCACCATGGTCTATAACATTTTGGGTTACATATGAAGAACTAAGAAGGCTAACTGGTGTTTCTTCATTTTAAATCAAAACAAAGTACATTTTTTTTTCCTAGCATATTAGTGAGAGAATGTGTTCTGTGAAGCACAGTTAGATGTTTTATATTGTGTATATTTTTTTAATAAATAGATATCACAATTATTTTTTCAGAATCAAAAGTTATGATTACAGTAAAAATAACTAATGTTCACCACAGCTGAATACAGATGCCAAGATAAGCTTTGGTAAGAAAATGTGTAAAATGTTTGTCATAAAATGCTATTGAATATTTTTCTATGACTCTCAATGATTAGTATTTAAAAGATTGATTTTGATTAAAAGTTTTAAAAATCAACTGGGATACTCAGTACTAACATAGTATTTCAAATACGAAATATTTAAAAATTTTAATTGCTAACTATCAAAAGATGTCAAAAAGTTGGGAATATTTTAAAGAATAATATTTATAGCAAACAAACATTACTTTTCATGTTAGTAGACACCCTGCAATATGTAAGGCAGATGCAGTTCATAACCAAAGAGAAACACTATGATTATGAAGAGAAATTCTCATACACTTGATTTAAAACAGAATATAGAAAAGAAAAATGTTTACCCTGATATTCCTGTTATTTTGAACTGCTGACACACTAAGTTAAGGATTTGTATGTCCTGCCAACGTCTATCCAGTCTTCTAAAATGCCTATCTGTAAAATTGTCATAATTTTAGGCAAGAAATACTATTAATAATTTAATAGTAAGTGAAAATATTTAATAACTTTATATTTTACCTATATATGGCAGAAGATCTCTTATGTAAGTAGATACAGATGGAATTTTCAACAGTTCTTCAGTATCGTGAGTTTCTAAGAATAATTTGATGACCATTATAGCTGGCAAGTAAGTCTTGGCATTTGTGATCCATTCTACACTAAATTTTAAAACAGCTTCTGAAATATATAAAAACATTGAGGGTTTGAGACAAAAACAAATATTATTTAAAGCCTCAGTTATTAGTGCAGAATCCCTATGTTAAGCTATGAGGAATTTTTCTCTCAGTTCAGGGTGTCTACTACTTTTGAGAAAGTCAATTTCATGACCTTAAAAACAAAATTTCATGACCATACTAATGTTAAAACTGGACTGAGCCTCCCCGATATTTCACTATTTTTTAACTAAAAATAATATAAAATTTACTAAAATTACATAATATTTAATATTAATATTTAATAATATTAAATTATAAAATTTTATATTATATAATCAAAAAGTCCATGCACAATCTTGTGTAATACGTTTCAGTAAATGTATAAAACAATTTGGAGCAAAAATATTGAAATTAAGACAGTAAATAAAAAATTTTAAAATTCGTTCACCAGCGTTCGTTCCCACAGTGGGGAAGAATACAATGCATTTCCCCGCGGAAACTCTGTTCGGCCTTGTACACACGATACAGTTTCGGTTTTATGATCGTCTCTCTCTCTTTTGATGCGGTGTCACAAAGCAGGCAAAAATTGATCTTTGTGTTTTTGTACCAGTTAGGAGCATATTTTCTATTCTACATTACATTGATAAAAAAAAATTTTTTTAATTGAAAAAATTCGTGACCTTTCCTTTCAATTTCGTTACTTTTCATGACCATTTTCCCATTTCGTGACTTTTTGTTACTTTTCATGTTAGTAGACACCCTGCAGTTTTATTCTAATTACTGTTTTTGTAAATCCATATTTTTAATTTTTCAGTCATGAATTTTCTACAGGTCATTAAAATTGGTGTTGTCTGTTGCTACAATATTAAAACGGATTACTGAAAAAGATTTAATTAAAATCCATATTTTTAATTTTTCAGTCATGAATTTCTTACAGGTCATTAAAATTAGTGTTGTATGTTGCTACAATATTAAAACAGATTACTGAAAAAATTGTTAAGATTATATATTTAATTTTTCAGTCATGAATTTTCTACTGGTTGAAATTAGTATTGTCTGTTGCTATAATATTAAAACGGTTTACTGAAAAAATTGAATTAATTTTTTGAAAAATACACCATTACAATTAAATTTATATTTTCAAATGCAGAAAACATTAAAAAATATACATTTTCAAATCTTTTGATTGGAAAAGTACTGAGAGGAAAATTCCCATAGCATAGAATATAGATTGAAGGTATATGCTCTAACTGGTGTACCATATTAAAAAACCAACACAATTTTTAACTGGCAAATTTATTTCAGAATAAATCAACAATATCTGAATACTAATCCTAATGCTATTAGTTTAATATTTACAATTAATGGCAAAATAAATCATCTGTTAATTTTTTAATTTTTTTTTTAGATAAAATTAGATTAAGAGCAATTATAACTGTAATACAAACAGACAAAGTTTGTCCATAAACAAAATCTGAATGTGTTTAGAAATGTGGACTTTTTCCTATGGCTATATAAAAAAAAAAAATATTTAGTCAAAAATATATTTTTCTCTCTTTGACAAAATTCTTCTAAATAACCAACACATAGCAAATTGAATGAAAGAGTTTTCACTCTGTACATAAAATTAAAGTATGGGCCATATAACAAGAATCAGTGTTGTCATTAGATATAATTTCTAAGGAACTTGAAGAGATTAATTTTTTATAATTATAATAAATTAGTCACAAAATATAGGTATAATCATAATACAAGTATTTATTATACAGATTAATTTAATTATTTATATTTTTTATTTATATTATACTTTAAAGTTTAATTTCTAAGTAACTTTAGTTCCAGTATTAGTAATTTTTGATAAAAAATTATCAGAAATTACAAGGGAGTTTAGAAGGAAAAATGGTTTCTTGATTCTAGAATTTTAATATGTTAATAACAATTGGTTCATAAGTTAAAAGTAAAATGGACAATGTTTGGACAAAGGTTTAATAATTAAAAGAACAAATTTAATTTTTATATTATACATTAAAATAATCTAAAACCCTAATGAACAGTCAGTTTGAAGACAGACACATGTGTTTTGCAGACATGAGAACTGCCCAGCAGAAACTGTCAGCTTCAATCAACTCAAACTTTGATACAGACGTGAACATTTCATTTGAATAGATCAGAACCTTGACACAGTATTTGAATTTATATGATATCAAACAATTTTAAACATACAAAAAGATTATTACAATTGTAACTTTGCCAAGGGAAAAAAAAAGAAAATGGTATAATCATAGCATAATACACTACTGACAAAAAGCTAATCAGTAGCATTGTTATAGTTACCTATAACACGGAAAGATAAAGTTTGATTTAACAGAGTACCTAGTCTCTGAATTGTCATTTTACCTCCTACCAACAATGATATGAGGCGGAAATGAGAATTTCAAAGTTCAGAACCTCTCTCTCTATATATATATATATACTGAAAAGCAAATAATCTGAAAGAAAAGACAAAAGTTTAGCTTCTCTCCAAGGAACCACCCTTTAACCAGCCTGAGCCAATCAGATAGTAGTACTCTGAAGTTACCCGTAAAACTTCTAATTACCATCAGATTTAAGAATATCTTGCCTAACCTACGCCATGATAGCTTAACATTCAACTAAGAGAGATGAACAATTGAGATAATCTGGCACAGCAACTTAAACACAAGAAGAGTCTAAACTGGTAACATTCAGTCTTGCCATTATAGAGTGGTTGGGAGTTTCTAGGACTTGTAGTAACAAAAGATGCTTCTCAAAGTAAAATAATAAAAAAAATACTGTATGTCAGTCTTAACTGTGGCAGTAATGGAAGATTGATGAAATTCCATCAAATGTCAACACAGTTTTTGAAAAGGTAAACTAATTTTATATATCATTAAAATTTGATTCTGTGCATGCAATAAGTACTCATCTTCAGTATAGTAAACATATTTATGCCAATTAAATAGATACTCTCAAAATAAAAATCATGTATAATATTTGAAGTATTTTAGTAAGACCCACCACTCTCTTTTACAGTTTTTTTTTTTTTTTAATTTGTCTCACAGGCCATCAACTATAAGGGTTTTATTATAGAAGAGTCTATAATATGCACATCAGTTTATAATGACAATTTCTTTAAATCATAATATGTTTATTATGATTTAAATAAACAAATGAATAGTTTTATTAAATTTATTTATTTACTGATTTTTGAACTGCTCATTAATGAAGCATATGACCATCTATGATACACATACACAGATTTTTCACTACTATAATACAGTAGTTATGTTATTTCTCTGCAGAAAAGCAAAAATATATGCATAAAAGCATCTATCCCGTCAAAGACTCTGTTGCTGAATGGTCAACGCACCGGACTGCTGAGCAAGAGGTCCCCGGTTCAAAGCTCTACATTATTTTAATTTAATTTAATTCTAATTCTATTTCTGTTAGTTCTAGA
This sequence comes from Dolomedes plantarius, assembly GCA_907164885.2. Taxonomy (NCBI): domain Eukaryota; kingdom Metazoa; phylum Arthropoda; class Arachnida; order Araneae; family Dolomedidae; genus Dolomedes; species Dolomedes plantarius. The sequence continues at coordinate 36,257,731 of OU015497.1, forward strand.
AGTTGCTAGAACATTCTTTAATTTCCTGGAACAGCGTTCCAGAATATTCTGTTGATGGATAAAAGAGCAAGTAGCTCAACCTGTGAGTTCAGTTCTGAGTTCTACCAGCTAAGTGTTGTGTGCTAATAAACAGCATTGTATTCCCTCTACGTGTGTGTTCAATCCATACGACTACCATCTACGCGACATCTTTGGTGGAGGCGCCGGGTACTCAGTTCAGTCTGGAAGCAGAAGAAATACGAAAAAGCCGTAGACTTTTAAATCTTCCTCCGGAATACGGTCTTTACGTAGCCGCTCCACGAAAGCGATTCCCGGCAATGCCTGAAGGAGAAGTCAAGCCACAAACCGTCCTGCTGTCTCCAGCACTAATTAGGGAACCGAGAAAGCCGACAATTTTTAGGGGCAATCCTGGACAAGATCCAACCAAGTGGTTAAAAGAATACCTTAGAGTATCAAAATTTAATCAATGGGATGATACTCTGTCTTGCGAACGTCTACTTTTTCCTTGATGGGACCGCCAAAATATGGTTTGAAAATAACGAAGATCTGCTGAATTCATGGGACGACTTCGAAAGAGAACTGAAAAAAACTTTTGGTGACTCTCAGCTATATATACGGCGAGCTAAGGATTGCTTAAAATGCCGAGCGCAGAGAGCTGGGGAAGCTACACAATCTTATATCCAAGACGTTTTAGGACTCTGCAACCAAATTGACCCGGCCATGTCAGAAGACGATAAAGTGTCCCACTTAATGAAGGGCATCGCAGAAGAGGTGTACCAGGCCTTATTAACTAAGGAGATAAAAACGACAGTCGATTTCAGTAAATGGTGCCAGTACATTGAGGAAATGCAGCAAAAGCGAATAGGACGTCAGAAATTCAGTCGCTTGCCGAATGTTGTCCCAATTGCCTCCGTCGACGAGGAACAGGATCTAACCTCACTGATCCGTAAAATTGTCCGTGAAGAGATACAGCGATTAACTACACCCCAAATTGAAGAGCCCCAAACAGGCGTACAAACCATAGAAGCAATTGTGCGAGATGAGGTTGAGAAATCTTTGGCTCCCATATCTAGTGGAAGCTTCCGAAGGTCGACTCCCACATACAACCGCAGCATCCACTCGACGTATAACAGGCCGGAGCCGGCACAGGAACAATTACCCCGAAAAACCGACGTGTGGCGTACGACCGACAATCGTCCCGTTTGCTTTCACTGTGGCCGCCCCGGACATGTCGTTCGCTATTGCCGGGATAGAAGAGCAATTTTTAATGCTTACAGAGCTGATAGAGGAAACACAGCCCAGCGACGCATGATCTCCCGAATCCAGCCGAACGTTTGAAAGAAGTCTGTCGCCTAGCCCTAACCGAGGTCGATCGCCTACTCGTCTCTTCAGATCCCCATCGCCGTATAGACGTTCCAGTGTCTCACCTGGCCGAAGAAATGAAAACTAAGCAGTGCGACCTTCCTTGGAGGTGAGGCCGCTGAAAAACAAAATCCTCCCGCTGCCGCAAAGATGACGAAGAATTATCTAGAACTAAACATTGACAGTCAACCAGTACGTGCACTCGTGGACTCCGGCGCATCATTTTCTGTCATCTCAGACCAATATAGACGTCAGCTGCGAAAGATTATGTTCCCAATCAACGGAAGCATAATCCTCAAGGTCGCCGACGGAAGTCACGTCCGTCCAATAGGGAAATGTGTTCTTCGCTTAAACATCAATGGTCTAATACGTCCCTTTGAGTTTACAGTTATGCCGAACTGCAGTCACAATGTTATACTTGGTTGGGATTTTCTCGAAGCCTCGAGAGCAGTCGTCGACTGTGGCCGATCGGAACTAGTGTTTGACGAAATGATGTCAGATCCTGAATCTGCTGAGACATGGCGAGTGAACACCCTTCAAGACTGCGTCGTACCTCCACACTCTATTGCTAAAGTAATTGTCACGAATCCCAAAATTAATGCGATCACAGACGTCATAGTGGAGGGAAATCGACTACTGCTGCTGGACAAAGAAGTTGCGGTGCCCTCAACGATCCTGACGTTTTACGACGGTACAGCCGAACTCTGGGTCACGAATGCTCAACCAGAAGCTAGGTTCATTCCCAAAGGCATGTGTGTGGGCTATGCAGAGACTCTAGACGAGAGGTATCTGAACTGCATCTCCAGTGCGTATATCTGCTCAGCCGCCAAGTTGAAATCGAGCCCTTCTCCGGTCGACTATTCCCAAATGCTAGCCCAAGATCTCACGGTAGAACGAAAACAGCGACTCTTAGAATTACTTTCTGAGTTTCCTGAAATTTTTGATCAATCAAGAAAAGCCGGAACAAAAGTAAATGTGAAACATCGTATAATCACTGGCAATCATCTACCGATTAGCCAAAGGGCTTACAGAGTATCTCCTGCGGAGCGTCGAATTATTCAAGAGGAAGTAGAAAAGATGCTAGACAGAGATGTTATTCAACCATCGGAGAGCCCATGGTCGTCCCCAGTTGTCCTCGTGAAGAAAAAGGATGGAAGTTGGCGATTTTGTGTCGATTATCGTCGGCTCAACAAAATTACGAAAAAAGATGCCTACCCTCTGCCACGTATTGACGACACATTAGACAGCTTAAAAGGAGCCAAGTTCTTTTCGTCGATCGATCTCTATTCTGGCTACTGGCAGATTGAAGTGGACGAGGCAGATCGCGAAAAGACAGCTTTTATCACACCAGAAGGACTTTACGAGTTCAAGGTCATGCCCTTTGGTCTGTGCAATGCGCCGGCAACCTTTGAAAGAATGATGGATAACTTGCTACGACACCTAAAATGGACCATGTGTCTCTGTTATCTAGACGACATTGTCGTGTTTTCTGAGACCTTCGACGACCATCTTAAACGTCTGAATGTCGTACTTAAATGCATTCAAGAAGCTGGGCTTGTCCTAAATCCAAAAAAAAATGTCTCTTCGGGGCTGAACAAATTAAGATATCGGAAGTATCGGAAGGAGGTGTCCGCCCCGATCCAGATAAAGTAAAGGCCGTGAAGTGTTTTCCCACACCCAAAAGTGTGCACGACGTCAGATGTTTCCTAGGACTCTGTTCTTATTACCGCCGCTTCATCAAGGATTTTTGTCATCAAGCTCAACCCTTACAAATGTTGCTGAAAGGTGACTCTAAATTTCGTTGAGGACGTGAGCAGTCGGATGCTTTCGACCGGCTAAAGGAAGCACTGATATCTGACCCTATACTGGGACTTTACGACGAAAACGCCGAAACAGAATTGCGAACGGACGCCAGCGGCTATGGTATTGGAGCAGTCTTGGTTCAAATACAGCATGGAAAAGAAACAGTTATTGCCTATGCGTCGCGGACACTAACCAAAGCAGAGAAAAATTATTCCACGACTGAAAGAGAATGCCTTGCCGCCGTATGGGCTGTTCACAAGTTTAGACCATACCTCTTCGGCAAACACTTTTCAATCGTAACAGACCACCATTCGCTGTGTTGGCTAACTAATCTAAAGGATCCCTCAGGAAGACTTGCGAGGTGGGCCTTGCGACTACAAGAGTATGACATCTCGATTGTTTACAAGAGCGGAAAGAAACACAAGGACGCTGATAGTTTGTCCCGAAATCCATTGGAAGAAGACAATATACCATCGGAAGTCATCGCCGCTATAGATTTTGCTAACGTTGCTGACGAACAAAGAAAAGATCCAAGACTTGCGGAGTTAATACGGACTCTAAGAAATGGCGAAACAGTGAAAGGAGAATTTGAGCTGATTGAAGACGTACTATGTAAAAAGAGTTTCGATCCAACCGGCAAGAAATGGCTTCCTGTCATTCCAAAGCATCTACGTCAAGACATTCTTCAATGTTTCCATGACGCACCCACGGCCGGACATCTAGGATTCGTCAAAACGTACGACAGAATAAGGAAGCGGTTCCACTGGCCAGGGCTCTACCGAAATGTGCGACGATATGTCATGCACTGCCGGGAATGCCAGCGTAGGAAAGCCGTTCCACAGAAGCCACCGGGTCATCTAATGCCTATACCGCCTGCTGTTGCGCCATTTCATCGCATTGGGATAGATCTCCTTGGGCGTTTTCCAAATTCGACCACTGGAAATAAATGGATCGTAGTCTGCACCGACTATTTGAGTCGCTATGCTATTACAAAAGCCCTGAAAACTGCTGAAGCTGCGGAATTAGCGAGGTTCCTCGTCGAAGATATACTTCTAAAACATGGAGCGCCCCGAGTTATCATCACCGATCGAGGGCAAGCGTTTCAATCAAGACTTGTTTCAGATATCATCCGGTTGTGTAACATTAGTCATCGAATGAGGACAGCCTACCATCCCCAGACCAATGGTCTTACTGAGCGATTCAACAAAACACTAGGCGACATGTTATCCATGTACGTAGACGTAGAACAGAGAAACTGGGACGAGATACTGCCGTTTGTGACCTTCGCTTACAACACCGCTAAACAGGATGTAACCGGATTCACACCTTTCTATTTACTTCATGGCCGAGAAGCCGAAACAACGCTCGACACTCTTTTCCCCTTCTGCCCTGACGTGGAGAACGACTATACTAAGCATCTTGTCGTGAAAACCGAAGAGGCAAGGCAGTTAGCCAGACTACGAACCCTAGAGGCGCAAGAAAAGGACCGTCGGCGTTATAATTCCAAGCACAGGGTGGTGTCCTATGCACCTGGAGATTTAGTATGGATTTTCACGCCTGTTCGGAAAGTAGGCTTGTCCGAGAAACTGCTTAAAAAATACTTCGGACCATACCAGGTGTTACGACGATTATCTGACGTAACCTACGAAGTCCAAGACTATGAGCCAACATCAAGACGCCGGAAAACGATAGACACCGTCCATGTTCTTAGAATGATGCCTTACTACGACCCTGAATTACAAGCACAACATCCGAATGGTGATTCTTCAACATCTGAAGACGGCCATTGTGAAGAGGATCCGCCTACCAATGTAAAGAATGATTACACCGGACCACAGACACGTTCCAGATCAAAAGTTGCTAGCAGTTAGGCAACCTAGGACAGCGGGACGCTGTTCTTCTAAGGAGGGAGCAATGCCGCTTAAAGCCTTTCCCGTCAAAGACTCTGTTGCTGAATGGTCAACGCACCGGACTGCTGAGCAAGAGGTCCCCGGTTCGAAGCTCTACATTATTTTAATTTAATTTAATTCTAATTCTATTTCTGTTAGTTCTAGAAGTTGCTAGAACATTCTTTAATTTCCTGGAACGGCGTTCCAGAATATTCTGTTGATGGATAAAAGAGCAAGTAGCTCAACCTGTGAGTTCAGTTCTGAGTTCTACCAGCTAAGTGTTGTGTGCTAATAAACAGCGTTGTATTCCCTCTACGTGTGTGTTCAATCCATACGACTACCATCTACGCGACAATATGTTTATTATGATTTAAATAAACAAATGAATAGTTTTATTAAATTTATTTATTTACTGATTTTTGAACTGCTCATTAATGAAGCATATGATCATCTATGATACACATACACAGATTTTTCACTACTATAATACAGTAGTTATGTTATTTCTCTGCAGAAAAACAAAAATATATGCATAAAAGCATCTATTAGGCACTATATAAAAAAAAAAAAATAAAATATTTAAATGTGCAACAAGAGTAATTTATCTTTACTCTTTAATAAATTAAACTGTTAAAAGATAGCATTATATTAATTTTAATGTTTAACAGCACTTTCTTGCCAGTATAAAACTACCATTATTTTTGTTTAGTATAAAAAGTTATACAGTTAACACATTTTAAAATATCAAACTCTTATCCATGGCAATATTTATAACTGATTCATAAACTGTGGAAATTCAGAATGTTCATGCACATAAGATTCAAAATAATTCTATACATAAAAGATCATATAATGCCGCTGTAGGAAGTTCTAATGTAAAGTTCCTTTCCTTTTCACTTTATGTTACTTTTGTAGATGTATATCCTCTATATTGTGTGAAATTATCATAAAATGTTAAATTCAACAGATAAGCACCTAACTACAATTAAAGAAACTGGAACCATAAAAGGACCATTTACCTATTCATAAAAATACAAATAATGAAATTAATTTTTTAAATGAAGGAATTCTTGTTTGTTAATTTAAAATATATCTCACCTCTCTGATCTTGCCTCAGCTCTGAAAAGACTTTCTGAAAAACTAAATTTCCATCGTTTTGAAACAGCAATTCTATAAAAAAAGAAAAATCAGTAAATAAATTAAAAATTGCAACAATACTTATTGAAAGTATTTCAGAAAACAAATTCATATTTTTTTAAGACACTGAAATAAAACCTATGCTCCTAATTTCTGAATTTTTATTAATCAATACTTTTCATGTTATGTTTAAAAAATATTTGACATGAAAAAAAATCACATTGAGGCAACTCTGAACAGTCCATAGTACAAGGTCTATGTCATTCTGAAATATTTTTTCAACAACAAACAATAACTTTTAAAATAGAAAAAGTAGCCAATAAAAAAAAATCTAAAATTATTTGACCTTTAAAGTGATTAAATAACTTTAAAAATTCAAGAACATATATACCATAAGTTCTTAAAAACGTGACTGAAGGAAAAATGTATAAATGGATTAGTTTTCAATATTATAGATCACACAAATTTATAAAAACTGCTGACATTTTTATAAAGTTAGAACAATTTTTAAAAACTCACCTTGGATAATATTAAAAGCAAGATATGGTTTATCCAAAGTTATTGCTAATCCTAATGCTTTTGACCATTTCTTTTCATGCACCAAATTTGACAGCTTCTGTTCCCTTATTACATAAAAATAAAACTATTAAATTTGCACTAACAATTTCAGAAAAATGTAAATTTTTTTTTCTAACAAGTTATATAAAATCAAGCAATATACATTTCATAAGAACAATTAAATAGAGTTATCCTAGCTAATCATATATCCTTTATTTTAAGGGATGAATATAGAAAATTTTGAATAGCAAAGCTCGCTTAACAAAAGCTTGAAGTATTAAAAGTACTTAAATATTCACAAACATAATTTATCACACAAATATTCATTTTTTAACCTGTTTCAAATAATCAGAATTAAAAAACAATTCATAAACTTGTAGCATATTTATAGAAATAGAAAAAACCTAGACGTTAATACTTCCATCCTAAGCATAAAAGATGTATCTCAATTTTTTTCCATTTTTATGGTTTTTCTTGTTTGTAAGCTACCAGACATTATTCCTAAGCCAGAGGGTTGTATTTCATTTAGAAATAGTAGAAAATCATTAAAGAAATATGATGTATATCAAAAAACTGTTGAAGGGAATTGGCCATATCTCGGTCTTTTTTCCCTCCGAAAAAAAATTGAGATACGTCTTTTATGCTTAGGAGGGCAGAATAGTTTAGAGCAGGGGTGTCAAACTCAAAGGCTAACTTGGGCCAAACAAACAAGGTTTAACTATAGGTGGGCAAAAAAATCAATATTAATACAAACGTATGTTTATTTACCTAATTACAGTATATTCAACATAAATATATGCATTTTGTTTAATAATAGCAAAAAAAGAGTATAATTAAGAAAACGTTTAGCAAATTCTTTCTATCTTATTATAATTCTGCATCAGTATTTTAATATATATTATGTGCCAATATATTGGCCGGGCCGCAAAAATGTTCGTCGCGGGCCGTGAGTTTGACACCCCTGGTTTAGAGCATCAGTCTTAGTATTGATGCCTCTATATGGCATGTTACAATCTCCTGTCTATTACAGAATTAAATACTTTTCCTTATATGCTCCACATTAATCAAAAATCTTTTTTTTACTGCTTGATCATATTGATTAAAGTTTCAATTCTAATCTTGGAATCATGTGAAAGGGTAAGAATAAGTTTTCTGTTAGAATGCAAAATCATTGTTGCATAAATATTTCTGTAAAGATAGCAAAGTATTTCAAGGTATATTTCTAACTCAACAAGTCCATTTGCAATTTTCTTAAGCACTGTAGTCTCCTTAATAAGCAATGCCCAAAACAGTGGCTCAATATTTCTTAGAGGTCTGATGCAGCTTTGAGCATACAAAATTAAGTTTTATTTGTCTGTTAATACTTTTGACATTTATGCATATAACTATGCCATTTTACTTAAAACAATTCATTTATAAATATTTTATGTATATTTAAGTAAATCTTTATTAATCTATTTTTAGCTATGTTTGAATCATCATTACATTACTAGCCTAGCTTCTGTTATTTTAGTATTTTTAAATAATTGACTTTTATGGAGAGTGCTTCAGAAATCACTCACACTTTCATAAAAAAAAGTTTACCTATACAAAGCAAATATATCCTTTTTTCCTTTGGTTATTAATTTTATGTAGACAACAAATTATTTTCTTTCAATATGCATTTCACAAAATAAACTTTAAAAAGCTTTTAGTTGAAGTTACTGATAAGTATGGCTCTTTTCATTTGTACTTCATCTTGAAGTCCAAATGATTTATGCTCCACATGTCTTTTGTCCATTTCAATTTAAGGATCAAATTCAATGTCGAATTACAGGTGAAAGGGTACCACAAAAGTGTAAAACTTTAATACAAATAAATATTTTTTTAACAAATTCATTATATAATTTTCTTTGTTCAACTATTCAGATACAATTTAAAAGATGCTAATATTTCATATGAAAGGAAAATTTTTGACAAACATTTATACTTACTTTTTAACATATTCCTCTTTTTCAGCTAACTTTAATTCTTTTTCAGGCACAGTTGTATCCTAAGAAATAAAATTTTATGCTATATAGTTTAGCTTCAAGAAAACTTAAAAATAGAAATGAATGAACACACAACCTTTTCAAACCTACACAACCTTTGAACACACAACCTAACAACAACCTTTCTAATTAAATTAAAAACATTCATAAATATTTTACCTTTAAAATATCTGTAATATCAGAAATATAATTCATTCTGATTGAAAATCCAAAGTGCTTAAAATAACTATGGTAAATGTCCATAATGGATCACAGACACTTAAAAAATATTTTGCTTTTGGAACAAGAGAAATTTATTCTCACAGCACAAAAATCTTATTGTTGACAGTCCCTAGATGAGTTGTCTTATCTCAGTTGTTGACAGTCCCATATTAATTCTGCTTTTTTATTCTTTCTTAATGTGTACATAATCACTGTAGTGTTTTTAAACAGAATACGAACACTGTATTCTGGATATAATGTACATAATTATCTGTTTAAAATACAGATCTAATCTACTTCAAATGTAGGATAATTTCAAAATTTTACAGTTAGGGCCTGTTCACATAGAATCTGTCAGCGTCAGCTTTACTCGCATTGACATATTTTAAACCAGTCACAGACCTTAACAATTTTGTGGTTAATTGTTTGGAGGTTTGTAATTGGTTAAATATATTTCAATACGAGTAATGCTGGCATTGATGGATTCTACGTGAACAGGCCCTAACTGTAAAATTTTGAAATTATCCTACAACTGAAGTAGATTATATATGTATTTTAAACAGGTGATTATATACATTATATCCAGAATTCAGTGTTCATATTCTGTTTAAAAACACTACAGTGATTCTGTACACATTAAGAAAGAATAAAAAAGGCAGGATTAATATGGGACTGTCAACAATTGAATAAGATTTTTGTGCTATGAGAATAAATTTCCCTTGTTTCAAAAGCAAAATAAGGATAATACTTTTTAGTGGCTGTGATCCATTACGGACATTTACCATAGTTATTTTAAGCACTTTGGATTTTCACTCACAATGAATTATATTTCTGATATAACAAATATTTTAAAGGTAAAATATTTATGAATGTTTGTAATTTAATTAGAAAGGTTGTTGTTAATATTCTGATATTCATTTCTATTTGAAATTTTACTACCTACAAACACTCACAGAAATATAGACATAAGCTTTATTAAGCAAATGTGTCAGGGAGATTAGGGGCAGCCACAGCCACACAGAACATTTTTTCTTCCATGCTAACTTCAACTTCATGTATGTTATCACAAATATTAAGTTAACAATTATTCACTGAGTTGACACTTTGCTAACTCCATCATTATTAAGTATTTCCACATTGTTCGCTCCATGGAATTCAATAACTGTTTCTTTTAAGGGGGTCCAGGACACATTTAAAAAATATTTTTATTTGAGTAAAAATTTTTAAATTTTTTTTTGTGATGATTACCCATATAAAATTTGTAAAAGAAAAAAATCACATAAAACTTCTCAAAGTTTTTTAAAATTTTTTTTAAAGTGGGGTAATTTAAAATCGTTATAACTCAAAATATTAGTTCTCGAATTTCAAAATTATTTCATTTAATTAAACAAAACTATAGTTTTAATTTTGATTCAACATTTTTAAAAATATTAATTTTTTTAATTAAAAATATTTAGAGTAAAAATTTCAAAAATATAATATAACTTATTTATAAAAAATCATATTTTCAAAAGTAAATATTTTTTTCATATTTCCTGAAACAAAATTAAAGTAAAATAATTGAAAAGACATGTTTCAAGTTTCAACCATTTATCTTTAACGGGTCTTGACTTACAACAATTTAAAGATGAGAAATGGTGAAAAAATCCATCATGCAGTAAAACCCATTTAAATGTTTAAAAAAGATTGGCTGCTATTAGAATGTTGCAAAAAAAAATATCTCCTGTTCTCATTAAGATAGAAACATAATTCAAACATCATTTTAAGCGGAAAAGAACACAAAAATTTTTTAATGCAATAAAAATTTTTCCGAAAATTTGAAGAATTTTGAGTCCTGGACTCCCTTAATTTCTGTCATTCATCATACAAAACAGTTAACAGTTTGACTACATAAGAAACAAATCGCCACAAGTCTTAACAAATTGCATGACTATATTAAACTAAAAATAATTCTGAATGTTCTGAGAATAGCAAGAAAATCACAAGATTTTGTTTAGCTATATTTATTAGGAACTACTTTATCTCTAACTCATATAACTATATTAAATCATACTTGGAGAGGACTCTGTACATGCATTGTCTATGAAATCAAAAGAAAACTGAAACAGAATGCAAAGTTAAAAATACGTAGATTCTACACTTTTGGCATAAACTGTTCTTTAATTAATATGGTAACATACCTCCCACACAATGATACTGGAGTCTGCCCCGCCTGAAACAATATAATCTTCGGATGCAGTGGAAGTTAAAGTCCAAACTCTGCCACTGTGACCTTCAAGGGTGTTGATGCATATATTATGCTTAATATCCCACAATTTGATATTTCCATCAGAAGCACTAAAATATAGAAAATTCAAATTACTTGGAGAAATATTTCAAAGCGTTTTATATGTTTTAGCTGTTGAGAGGCATTTTTTACAAATTTTAAAAAACTATACAGGATATTTTAACACGTTCGCTGCCACTGACGATCTAGTGTGTCAGCATGGTGCTATCTCCCATGCCGGTGACACTCTGGTGCATCGGTCGACTAGGATAAGCTATATGCTCTATATTTAGTGCGGCCTTGGAGTTTGAACGAAGATCTTGTTGAGGCATGTTAGTGAAGTAGTGAAGCATTATTTTTATATTTTACGCGCGTAGTTTTCAAATTTTGTGTTTAATTTTTTTATGTGCATTTTTAAAAACGGCGGACAGTACAAGTATGGCAGGACCTTCACAGCCCAAGAAAAGGAAAGTAAATAAAAAATTGACTGATGCCGAAATATTAGAAAAGAGTGATTTTTCTGATTATGACAGCACAGACGATGAAGATTACGACTGGGATTCTACGAACGAATCGGAAGGACATAGTGATGTTGTGGTGGACACCACAGAAACGTCAGCATCTGAGGATGGATATGCCCATTTTAGTGGCAGCGAACGTGTTAAAAAGGTTTATTCGGCTTTGAATCACAATACAAGAAAAACAGGCTAAAAATAAGCAATTTAAATAGCCATATAAATGCAGTATAATACTTGAAGTCACAACACGGGCAATTTGGCATGACTGCCCTCCCGGTAATTCTACAAACATCTTATCCAAAATCAAATTTCTGCCACATATGATAGAGCATATTAGGCATACCTTCAGCAATGACAGGAGTTATTCTGGAGCATCACTTATCCAAGTTAGCAGAAAATGATTCTAGATGGTTTTAAATTTGTATTCAATCCAACTTTTTTTACAAACACTTCCTTGGACTTCTGCAAAAACATTTTATGGAAATTCTTCCATGGCAGCATTGAAAACCTGAAGCCAACTCACAGACTTCCATTGATATAAAAGAATTG
>OU015497.1:36275043-36415043 GCA_907164885.2 Dolomedes plantarius
TGGAGGTGAAATATGCATAAATGTTTCATTCATTTAAGTCTTATTACAAAGATAGTTTAATGAAATAAGCTTGGGGGGGGGGGGGGGGGTTAACCTTTCAGAACTCAGGGTCACATCTAAAAATTTAAAAGCTAATTAAGGGCCCCAAAATTCATTAGACTAATGTCTAATGAATTGATAAAAGCATGATGTTCAGAGGAAATGTACTTAGTACTTTATGTAATAGAAAAAAATACAACACTAACTGTAATTGTATTTTAAATAACATTTATTTTTCTATCAGGTACTGAAATTGCAGCAAAAGTGCATGTAATTGCAATCTTAATGAGAAATATAGCATTTTTGTTTAATTTAATCTGCACAAACAGGTGTAATCCCCTATTAGCAAAGTGTCCTCTACATAATTGTAATTTAGGAACATGATTTTGTTTTCCATTCTATAGTTCATCTTCATCAGAAGATGAAGAATGAATATATATATATATACACACACACACAGTGGAATCTCGATTGATCGTTCTCCGAATCATTGTTTTCCTGTATGTGTTGTTTATTTCACCCAGTACTGATGACCATATTGCTTTGTTTTGTTCCTGCATAAATCGTTTTCCCACATTTATCATTCAGGTCAGTTGGTCCCTTGAAAAATGATTTATACATTTAAAGGAACCAGCAATGCCAATATTGTTAAGCAATGCTTACACACTAACTAATTACATGTATAATATGAAGCTGTTATTTAAGACATTTTTCAAAGACGGAAAGCTATTTCAAAATTTTCTGCTTTCAGTTTCTACTAATTATAATGAGCATATCACTCATTTCAGTCTGTGTAAAACCTCAATTTCTTAAACTAATGAAATTCAAAAACAAAGAAAATTGATTAAAAGACATTTTACATACCAAATCAACTGGAGAGAAATTAACACACCAGACACCTTTTTTGTGTCCTCTTAGAGTACCCAATAATGATAAATTAGTTGCATCCCATATCTGAAAAAATAAATATACACATGCATATATTTTAAAAGAGATCCAGACAGTTTATCTGTTAACAATATTTTCAACATTCTGTAAAGACATGTAATTCATACATCATATGAAAATCAATATGACTGACTCTGCTTTGAAATGCCCTGACTTGCAGATTCTCACTAACTTTTGATAGAAATGACATGTTAAACTTGTAGAAGCTAACAACTTAAGTAAAATTTCAATTACCATAGTGACAGACATACCGCCATAATAAAAAACAGACCATTTAAGGATGAGCATAGATAAATATATATGTAATAAAACTACTTTAATTTACCAAGCAGGGAAAACAAAAACAAATAAGTAAAAGTTATTTTAATGATAAATATATAATCCAATTTATTTTCAAAATTTATAAAACAAACATAATAAATGCATGTATGGCACTTATACTGACATACAGTTTATTTCTCAGAACTGTAGACCCTGTAATGCCATTGATATTACTATTGCACATTTTACTTAGATCAGATCAATAACTGATCTGCCTGTTCTTGATTCACTAATCAAATACAATGTGCTTGTTGTACAAACATACTGAATTCAAATATCTGAAGAAACAAACAAAAAAACTATTTCCATACAAAACAGTTTTAAGAAACAAAAGATCTAATGTATAAGGGTAGCCCAAATGAAAGTGAGACTTTTGGTGTTTTTCTGTAGAAGTTTAATGGTTGGAATATGTGAACATACAGCAAGTAATAGTGATACACAAGCTACATATCTACTACATATAGCCACCTAGTTAGTTCAAGCACATGTCCCAGCACTAGATTTTGGATACCCTGAGTGAACTTGCCTGTGGGACCAGTCTTGAACAACATCCCACACCTCTGCATCTTTAGCAAACTGCTGGCCCTTGAAAGCCTTTTCTGTGAACCGAAGATGTGGTAGTCATAGGGTGAAAGGTCAGAGCTATAGGGGGGGATAGTCTAGGAAGTCCCAGTAGAAGTGCTGCAACAAATCTTATCCATGGCATTCGATTCCATGGTGATGGCCGAGTGCTTTGGGCAGGTCTCAGCATGTCCCGTGCTCACTCGTCATTTACAAAATTCCTTAAATCATCTGAATACTGTGCACTGTGATAGAAATTAATGCATATACACATTACTCATACAATGATAAATTTTGGCTTCACTAACACCTTCTGCCTTAAAAAAATTGAATAACCGCTTGCCTGGCCTGTTTGGATAAATCCATGTCATGGCCATATGTAGTCATCTTGTTTACACACTTTCATACAGCACACTGACACTTTCCGAAGATAGCAGCTTTATTTCTTAACATACAATGTCATCTACTGGTGCAAATACAAAGCACTGGGTATTTAACCACTGCTGCTATTACAAAAGTCTCACTTCCATTTGGGACACCCTTATAATAAATATACATACCACATGCCAACTTCAGATTTTAAGGGCTCCCAAAAAAGTGCAGCTACACTTGAAAAAATTATTATCTTATAAGAATACAAATCAAATTCCTAATCATGAAGGTTGAAGTTGATGCAACATAGGACTTAATTTTGATTTATATTTAATTCACATAAGACAATTACATTACACACTATATATGGTAGAGTGGATACATACTGAGTACAGACACACATTGCACAGGGTAAAAGTCCTGTGTCGCTTCTCCCAAATTCCTGACAAGGTTTGCAAGGGAGAGTTTGTGAGGGTTTGCCAATGAACGCCAGTGGGGCAAAGTGATGGATGTTTAGTAATGCATGACATCTAGTGTGCAAGAAATAGGTAGGAGGGAACTATTTTCATCATCATAAACTTGACAAAAGCAAAACTGGCTACTATTTTACAGATTTTAACTAAAACCCCATAGACTGGATGTGTCAAACTTGTCTATTTATAATTGTTTGGCCTTTCTACAAACACTCATGATTTTTCTCTTTTACAAAATGAAATATGAAGTAATAAATGAGAATAGATATTAAATTCATGGTGTTTGAGAAATTCTACATTCTAAGAAAAATGACAGATAATTGATTACAGTGACATGGTATTTATTCTGAATGTAATTACTTTCATTTTTCAGTGAAATTTACTAAAAAAAAGAATGCTATAAAAGTTTTGATGATGGAGTGGGAGAAAAGCTTTATTTTCTGTTTCTACTACTTATAATCCTCAAATTAACCTTCATTACAAAACATATATCTATAACACTTTATAATTATAGAGGGATAGTTGTAAATCAACTGAGACCTAAAACCCATACTTAAAAACTGATGCATATATTAGACTTGAGTTATTACTATGATAATGTAAAATATACTCACTTTTGCTGTATGATCTTGAGAACCTGTTGCTACTAATTTGTCATTTTCAGATATATCTACTGAATTAATGAGTTTATCATGTGCTTTCATTGTACAATATGGTGCTAATAATAACTTTATGGCTATAACAGGCTTTTTTTCAGGAATTTCCCACATTTTCAAAGTTGTATCATGAGATCCAGATGCAAAAATAAAAGATTTACCTCTGAAATAAATTATTAAAAAATCTAAAACTCAAATCAAAGGAAAATACACATTTTTGTACACATGTTTAAACATTATCAATTATTTAACGAATTCATAAAATGTTATCAACTGAACAGACTTCAGCAATTGGTGCAATTTCTTTAAAATCAGGTTAAACAATATAGTTCAATGGATTCATTTACATTTTTGTTTAAGTAACACAACAGCATTTAGAACACAGTTTTAAAATTAAGTCTTTGATTTTCTATAGCAAAATTCCCTAACCATTTTTTAATGTAATATTCCACTTGAGACAACTTTAAATTACTGTCATAGTTATGTCAAATAAATTTTCTTACTGAAAATTATGAAACTAAATTTTTGTATTTTAAGTTACTCTGATGATTTCTGCCATAATTATTTATATAAAAAAAAATCTATGTAAATCACAAAATTTAGCCAAATGAGAAGAAGATTAAATGTAATTTTTTTCCCTTTTTTGAATGCTAATTGCTAAAACTCTATTTTTTTTAAGGAATTAATGAATAATATTTTTAAAGTGCGCTTTTTTAAAAAAAAATGCTTCAACATGCAATCTATTTGTAAGAAATAGAGAATTAAAATTTTCTTTGACTAGTGTTGTGATGATAAGTAATAGTTTAGAAATAATTAACGTTTATATTAATATCGGGTATTCAGATAATTAAATTGGTAAAGTAAGTAAGAAGTAAGTAAATTTTAGTAACGATTGTGCTTTGTTTTAATCAATTTATTAAGCCTCTGTTAAATATATGTAAGGGTTATACTTGTGGTGATCAGATATTAATTGATTTGATTAATGTCATCGCATTTGGAGAAGTGTGCGCAAGTTTCTCTAAATGTTTTGACATTGAGAAGAATTAAGTTTGAAATAGATCATCACAGGTTATACCTTATTATTGTTAATATTGATAAATTAATAAGTCTTATTTATGAACCTTGTGAATGGCTGGTATATTGTTTTTTTGGCTGGCGGTTTGTAATTTAAATGGTAAAAGTCTTAGAAATATTCTTTGCTTTCCTTCTTTCCTTAAAAATGACCCAGCGCCTAGCAACAGCTTTCATAGCCTCCCCCACTATGGGTAACCCGATACGTCCGCTCTACGCGCCCTTTTTCAAACGGGGAGAAATCGCAGAAGAGGAGATGCATGGCGCGCAAGGATACATCGCCGGGTGGATGACCAGGCCGCCATGAAATTAAAATAATCAACAGGAACGAGATGAGGGGTGGAAAAAATAAATTGTATAAAGAATTGCAGAGTGCAAGAGTGCTACCTGTGGCCTTCCCCCCTCATTTCGGCCATTAGAATTCACGGAGCACCAAGGAACTACTTGGAATGGAGGATGGTTTCACCGGACTGATGGAAGTGGTGACAAGGTGCTGACAAGAGAGCGCGGGGTTTGAAAAGAAACATTCTGGATCCTGAACGGGGAGGCGAGGGCGAAAGACCGAGGGGTCGGGGCTGAGGCTCTGGCCTCGGGACGACGCTAAGATCCCGACGATGATGTGACGGCGACGGGTGAATTTGCTTTTTCCTTTCCTTTCCTATCCTCTCTATAAATACTATCACTAAATTCTCTCCATTTTTTAAAGCTGCAGCAGAATCATTAAGATTAAATTTAAATGTAAAATTAAATTTATGATGAGCAATTGCATATAGAATAATTTAGTTTTTTTTTATTCGCCAGCCACTTCACTTATTTGCATTGTTTTATTGATAATTATTTGTATTATGGAGAGTAGAACTCATTTAAACGAAATTGTATTTTATTCAATTGAATTTGGTTGTCAGAATAATGTTAAGAAGATCTGGAGATTATGAGTTTGTTTGTTATGTCAGGGAAATTGTTAAATAAATTTGTTACTGTTAGTTTGTAAAGTGGTGTCATGTCGGTCCTTGCCTTTTTAGTAAATTTTCTGATTTTCAGTTTTAGGTTTTATTTTTATTTCAGCAGATATGAAACTTTTTCTTTTAGGTGAAATAATTTTATTTTCTAGGTGTTCTCCAAGGTTAAGTAAATTTATTAGAGTTAATTTTTCCTTTTCTTTTGGCTCATTATTCACCACAGTGATGCAGACAGTAATGAACCTAAGGTAAATTTTAATTATTATATGTTTATGGGTTATTGCTACACACAACGCAACTTTACCATCTATCTTAAAATGTACTAACCACTAATGGCCAAATGGCTACTATTGAAGTAAATTGATTTTAAAGTTTGTAAAGAGTAATTCTAATTTAATTAGTAGTATTTATAATATTAAGGTGTAAAATAAACCCTATATAACTACAAAATTCGTTGCCACAACTAGGATTTTAAGAGATCATTATTTTCTAGACAAAATATTAAATTTCCATGCACTTTCTCAGACCTTTCTTTAAACAGTTGAATTTTAAAATTCTCAGACTTGCAGAAAACATTATATATATATATATATATATATATGAATGTATGTGTGTGTGTGTACGTACTTACGTATGTACATTTACACATACATACTTCAAATTCAATGATGAAAAAAAAGGTACTTCAACATGTGATCTTTTTGTAATAAATAGGGAACTAAAATGAACATTATAAACATTAGACATAAAGCAGAAGAAAAGTTCTTAGCTCTTTAAACTAAATTGCCAAAACAACCGGAGAAGACATAATTGCAAAGGTCTCATAAGGAAACTATAGGTCAAGTTTAATGCAATCATTGGGTTGTCATTTTGATTAGCACTTATACTACCAGTCAGCGCAAATCTTGTTGCTGCTGGCCTTGTAATGCCATAGTGATTTAGCACACTCAAAAAAACATGCCACTGAATGACATGCTTTTAACTTTGATGGTTGTGCAATAAAAAATAACTGAAAAACTAACTTGTATAAGCAAACATAAAAAGTTAAGATTACTTTACATATGATCTTAATACTAAAAATGCATAGATGCACATACATGTAAAATACATATATACAAGTAGAAACAATTTTGACAGTTCATGAAAAAAATTCAACTATTATAGACTAATTTTATTTCATTAAACTAATCTTTATAAATTAAACTTTACAACTCTAAAAATAATTTCTGAACAGTGCAAGAGTTTTCTTAAAATCTATATTAGTGCATTGTTCATACTGTTTAAACATGTGTACTGGGAGAAAAAAAAATTAGTTGTGACCTTCCTTATCTTACATATATATCAACACAGTGTGAGTAGACATAACAAGATTAAAGTGTCTTTGAATCAAGGCAATCAAAGGTTATATGAAACTGAATATACAATTTGAAAGAATGGAGTTATTTTCAAAGTTCAGTCAATCAATTAAATTAGCATTAACAGCAATTTTAATTTTGGGTTCCACTTTATAATTTAAATACTAATACATATACTTCTCATATTTGAAATAAACTCAGAGAGAAAGATAAAAAATAATTAAACTAAACTAAAAATATTTACACATTTTTCATCATAAAACTAGCAAAAAGTAAAAATTCGACTGCTATGTAATTAAAGAAAAAGTACCTTCTTATAAACTGCAAATTCATGAATAATGAAAACAGCTGACTATAGAATAACAAAAACTAAAATACAACAAAAATTTAAAAAATAATAAAATAAATAATTAAATCCTACCTGCAGCAAGAAACAGCTGAAACTGAATCTGTATGACCATATCCTGTGTATACGCAATTTAATATTTTGGAATCCTTATTCATAATCCATACCTTGATAGAATTATCCTAAAATGCACAAAAAAAAAAATTCAATTAAAAAATGCATGATAGGCTTTTCATCTGTGAACAGAGTGTACGAAGTAAAAATTTAAATCAAAATAGCAAAATCAATAAAGATGAAATGATCTACAATGATTAATTTTATAGTTTTACAATAAGAAATTAATTTTCCTAATAAAGTAATAATGAGGAAATAGAGTAAATCAAAATTTCAATACCTTAGAACCACTGACAAGAATATTTGAATGTTTTGAAAACACATCCACTGCTAAGACAATATCAAGGTGACCTTTGAGAAGTTGACAGCTAAAATGAGGAAATTCAAATACTTTTATTTGACTGCTATTTGTTGCTACAGCTAAATGGCTATCTGATGGTCCCATGAATTTCATGCTCAAAATATCATCATTGTATCCTATAAACTGAACATATTTTAACATTAAGTAAATAGAAGATAAAATATTAAACTTTCTAGAAGAATAGAAGGCTTTCTCCCTTTTGTTAATAAAAAAGATTCATAAAGTATCAGGATTATAATATTTAAAGAAGGTCAAATTTAAAAACTTTACTTCAAGAAAAAGAATGAAAAAAATTGCAGTGCAAAATGATAAATACAAAATAGTGTTACAAAATGATAGCAGCACATATTAAAAGGAAGAGATTTCATAAATCAAATATGGAAGATCTCTAAAGAATTTTCATGAACAGTATTCATCAAAACTCACATAATGTGTTACAATATCATTTTTTGTAAAATCTTACTTTTAGTACCTATAATAGAATAGAATAAGAAAAAACCTAAAAACAAAATGTAATAACGTCCTACTATTCATTAATTCTATTTCTTTAATTCTGTCTATTCCTTTCCATAACTATTATACAAACCCTACTTTTCCATTTCAATTTGTGCCTGTCACCAACATGCCTGTACTTGTGGTACTTAGCTGAGGCTGTAGCATATCACACCATATACAATCACATACACAAACAAAACTAACTTTCCATTGTCCTGTTGTGGGAGTCTAACTGTGCGTTACTTGGCATCGTGTAATGGCTTAAACTAGTCGAGTCAAACAAACACTCCTCTCTTCATTGTATATAACTGTTGTAAATATTCTTCAACTCTTTATATTTCTTATAAATGTTGATCTCAACTAAATATCAGTATTGTCAATCCAAATGTTTACCAAACGAGCTGTATTTTTTTTAAAAACTCTCAAAAGTCTGCTAAATAAGATGCACTGAAAAGCTACAAACCAATTTTCCCAGCTTGAGTAAACTTTTCTGGTGCTACATTATATATATATATTTAGTGAAACTTCTCTAGCCGGCCACCCCTTAAAATGGCAACTTTTTTGCAGAACCATTACTGGCCACCTTACAGAAGTTTCACTGTGTCACGAATCAAGGCACCGATCAAATTTCGCTTATTAACCAAAGTTCCCGAATTTTCACCCAATGGTCCATCTAATAACCCCTATATTGATATAACACATTTATATGACAATTTTAAGCATTTTTAAGTCTTAGAATAACATTTTATTTGTTTTCATTATATGTTTATTTAAGCAGGAGCATTCGAAAATTTGAAATTAAAATAAGGGTTACTATTGTAAGTAAAAATCCTGTAAGTCTTTTCCAAATTAGAAGTAAGGAAAATTTATTTATCAAGCAAGGAGCATATTAACGGGGTTCAACTGCATATATATACATTGAGTTTTAGTAATAAAAATAGATATGCATTCAACTGACAACACAAGACTAAAAATACTTTTAAAGCTGTACAGCTTTAAAAGTATTTGCAAAACTAAAAAATTATGAAAGCAAAGTTAAATTTTTGACTTGTGAAGATTCAAATACGATATTTTAATAGAATATTACAATAAATATACAGTAATACTATTATTTAAAAATTCAAAATGCTAAAAAATTTAAATTCATGACATGAAATGAATTTCAACAGTAGCTTTTAAATCAAACAAACATTTTATGAACTGATATTTTAATTTTTCTAACTGATTTATATACCAAATATAAAAGAAAGATTACCAAAATATATATAACTCAATCTTTAATAAATCAAAATACCCATATAGGATAAATTTTTTGAAATCTTATAGTTATTCATAAATTTAAAAAAAATTAACATGTCACAGACAGTTTTACATCAGGAATAATTTTACAAAACAAAAGTCAAATGAAAATTATGCATTTAATACAAATGATGGATTTATAGTCAGTGCTTAAAACAAAAACCCTAGAACAACAAAAAAAAAATACCTGTTTATTTAGAGAAAAGTTCTCAAGGCTATACAGTATTATATTATGTTCAAATGTTGTTAGTCCAATTGCATTAAGAGCAGGGATAAGCATTCCTTGTGTTATAAGCGATCCTTCATAAGAAGAATCTTCAGGAAGAACAACTGGAGAGTCTACTTGAGTATAAACACATCTTCCAGATGAAGCAGACCATACTTTAAGGATGCCTACATATGTAAATAACAAAAAAAAATATTTAAAAGACAATGAATACAATTACAAATATTCCTGAAACTCCATTCATTGCAGATATACAGAAAATAAAAAGACTGTCCTTTTTCACATATTCTACTTTTCATAAAACTGAACATTCCCAAACTCTTCCACTTACAACAATAACAGCAATTAATGAATAAATTACATGGTTGTCAGTTAGTTTACTTAGATATATAACGATTAAATTAAATTTATTTCAAGCAATATTCTAGTCAAATGGAATTGAAAAAAATGAAGAAGTTCTACATTAAGAGCATTGGTTTAAGGTGGATTAAGGCATTCCTACCTTAAAAACATGGAAATACAGATCTAAAATTTGAACAAAGATAATTTTTGTGTTTGCCAACAAATTCAAAATAAAATAATTAAATAGTAATTTTGACTTTGATTCAAGTACTGAATAAAACATCAGATTATAAACATTACAGAAAACATACCTTTATCTCCAGCCGTAATGAAGTATTTTTCTTCTTTCTTTAAAGATATATCAGATAACTGTAATTGATCAGGAGCTATAATGCATGCTTCAACACTCTAAAATACAGATAGAAAAAATATACCATTACTATTATATTGTAAACATGTCACTTTTATGTAAAATGCACTGAAAAATTTAATATATATACGTAGAGGGTGTCCGGGCTAAAAGTATCCAAAAGTTATGGCTTATTTTTCTGGAACTATCCATAAGAATTTTTAAAAATTTATTTAAATAGAAAGAACATTTCACCATTTAAAATATCAATAGATTTTGATGTGTACACCTTTTATAGCATGACAAACGTCTAAACAGTAATCCAGTTCTCTCCAAGTGCTTCGTAGCATATCAGGAGTTATTAGACGAATTGCTTGAATGATACGCTTCTTCAACTCAGCCACAGTTTCAATTTTTTGTTAATACATAACAGATTTAATGAATCCCCAAGCAAAAATGTCTAAGGGAGTCAAATCTGGATGACCTTGGCAGCCAGGCAATGGGCCCCCTCATCCAAAACATGATCAACAGTGTCATCCGTCACAAAAACTTTAGGATGTTTTCCAGTTTGAGATACCAAAGTTCCCGTCTCTCTTAAAGTTCTATCCCATTGATGAATGGATTTTGATGTCAGGGGATCGATATTCCATTCTGTTCACACACATGACTGATTTAAATTCTGTTAACCAAAGCACAAACTGCAACTTTTGCTGTGGCATCCACATCTTTACACTAATGAAACCTATGGAACGGGTTTTGTGCCTTCGTACCATTTGTTGACTACTATACACATGCACACAAGAACAGTCTGCACCCAAAAAATCTTGGAGAGGTCTGCTATATTCTAATGGATTGCTCTGTAATAATAAGCCATAACTTTTGGAAGCTTTTAACCTGGACACCCTATATATATATATATATATATATATAAAAACTGATATTCATGACAAATTTTAAAAGTATGAAAACAAAAGTAACCAGTTAAAGAAAATACCTGTTTTTCACATACTCAAATTTAACTCATAAGATACAGTCATGCAGTTTTACGGTTTAAAGCAACATAACAAATTTAAAAACCAAATGAAACATACTTACTTCAAATATAGGTATAGTCTTCTTTAAGGAAAAATTAGATAAATCCCACACAAGTACAACTTTATCCCGACTAGAACTACAGAAAAAGTTTCATATAATAAACATGCAATAACATATCTTTTCATATCTAAACTATCTGAATAACTGTTACAAAAGCAGATGTCTTTTGAATATTCAACTATGTAAAATAAAACTTAAAAACAATAATACTAGAGCATTACAAAAAGTGACAATTTCCGAAGAATGTTTCTTTTCAGAAACATTCTTTAGAAAACAATTTTATAGAAATCATTTCAATACTCATATCCTATTTATATCATATAAAATATATTTAATTTTCTATAAGAAATAAAACTTTTAATGATTAAATAGTAAAATATACCTTAGCATAGTTTCATCATCCTGGAATACTAAATCAGTAATGGTGCTGTAATGGCCTTCCAACAATGCAACAGCAATCCCTGAATGCAGGTTCCATACACGTATAATATAATCATCAGCAGTAGCGAATACATGAAATTCAGACTGAAGCATTTGAAAGCAAATCTTGCTGAAAAATAATTTTCAAACTTGAAATTTCTTGTACAAAGATAATATTGATTTACAAACTACTTAAATGTTATGTTATAAACTTTCTTTTAAAAATTAATTATAAATGTTGGCATACTGTATATAAACACATTTTCCTTTAATATTTACAAATATTTAGTAGCACTGTTGCAGCATAATAATAATTTTATGATACATATAGAATTTACAGTAACACATTTCATTAAATTAAGTTCACTCAAAATTTCGCAAATAAGTCACTACTTAATAACACTCTGATTAAATATGGTGTGAAACTCATTAAAAAGCACTTTTGATTACTCAATAATATTAGAAAAAATTCAATGGCTAGTTAGTGGTTTTTATTAAAATTAAACCAAATTTAAAACAATTTACCTAAAAACACCTTTTCCACCTTTCAAGTTATGAGTATAATACTTCTTTTCAATGTCCCATACTTTTATAGTTGAATCAGAACCCCCAGTGGCTAATAATGTTGTACTTGTATCAAATGCCATACAGGAAACAGGACCAATATGTAAAGTCTGAAATAAAATACGTTTAAAAAAAGAGCATATTTAAGTAACATACACATATATCAAGTATGAAGGTTACATTTTTAAAAACCATCCTTTTAAAATACTCCAACTGCACAGGAAAATAATGTAATACTGCACATTAGGAATTCCTCTGATGTGCAGTTCACATTCTGGTGCATATCTTCAAAAAGCAGCTATGTAAACTATTAACCATTTAACTAAAACTATTCAAAACATACATTCAGATATTAGAAAATTTTAAATTTATACATAATGCTAATTAATTTTTTTTATTCTACTGAGGATTTAAACTTTTATCAAAACCTAACCTTTGAAGAATAGTTTAGGTTTAAAGGATACTTTAATTATGTGTAGCTCTGGACAATTATACACAAGCCCATATACATCCTAGATGTACTAGCTATAGTGCAATCAACTGTCTATAGTTTCTAGGCAAGATAATATATGACAGACTTTCAAATGAGTGTAAACCTATGATTTTCAGTTATCATGGTGATCTCTAAATATAACTCAACTACACTGAGAAAGAAGAATGAAGTAAA
This sequence comes from Dolomedes plantarius, assembly GCA_907164885.2. NCBI lineage: Eukaryota > Metazoa > Arthropoda > Arachnida > Araneae > Dolomedidae > Dolomedes > Dolomedes plantarius. The sequence goes on from OU015497.1 coordinate 36,288,077, forward strand.
TGCATTGCATCTGATCAAATTCCATGGCATCTTAGCAGCCCAAGAATTGAATCATTGATATACCTAAAATTTTTCTATTTTATACCTCCTCAGATGAAGTTAGAATTAAAATAAAAAATATAATAATCCTATAATCTAAATAAAATTACAATTTGTGCTCTACAAGTTATCTTCTTCAGAAAGTCCTCCATGAATGGATGAACATTTAACTTGAATAAGCAATTAATGCTCGATAATTATGAATATATTTACAGTTTCAAGATCATAAAAGATCAGCAAATCCAAATGCAATGTTTCACTTTGTTGAGATACACTTTAAATGCATAACACTTGTGCTTAAAACATTTTTAAACATATAACATAGGAAAAGCAATACTTTATGGATGATATCAAAACTAAATAAGGATTTTTAAAAAAAAAATTTTTTTTGAAGAACATACATAAAACCTTATCTCATTAATAAACTTTTTTTTAATTTACCTTCCATGTTCTTTTTAATGTTTTGGTAGAAAATTCCCAGTGTCTCATTATTCCATTCTTAGCAGCAGTAATTAAAGTTTCATCATCCTCAGCAAGGAGAAAACATGTCAATTCATCAACCTATAAAATTGATATATCTTAATCATATAGCCTAATGAAATCAAACTTAAGAACTCTCTCAACCAGTAACATAAAATTCAATAGGAGAAAAGGGTACAAACACATTTTTTCCAGGATAAATACTTGTTTATAACATCATAAATAAGATAATTTAATATACTATAAAATATTAAAACTACATCAACATTTAATATATAGGTATTTTTAAAAAAATCTTAAAAATAATTTTCATTCTTAAATTCTAGCTGAAAAGTACAAAAATAACATAAAAAGTTCTCAAAATTTTCAAAGCCACAATTATAACAGCATAATGAACATTCTACAACTATCTTCTACTAAAGCATGCCCTCTAAACAGACTTGAATGTAAAATTTATGGAACATGAGTTTCCACATTTTGAGAAGCAATGAATAAAAATTCAATACAGTTCAATTCTTTAAAATATTTCCTCTAACAAAATAGACCTCTCACTACTGCTGATTTTTTTATTCTTTTGGTTTATGTTTCAAGTTATAAGTTCCAGAATATGACTAAAAGTAACAATTTTAGATTAATAATTAGGATTCCATTCTTCAAACTAATTCAACCAAGATAAATAAGAAAAATTTAGAAAAATAATAACAATACTTAAAGACATGAAATAACAAGGGGGTGGGGGAATCAACTTGAGGCAAATGTTCCAGTTTCAAATATGAAAATTTTTTATTCATATCAGAATTAAAAGTGTTACAACTTCATACAGTATTTATTCTCTAATTTATACCACACAATAAATAAAACAGACTTTTCCCCCCTATTAATAATAGCATTTTATAATAAAATAACTCATAGTTCAGAAGTACTTACACATATAACTTTACATCTTAATAGGATTTACATTTTTACATTGCATAATTCTACTTGTTTACAGATTTACACTTACATTGTTAACTGCATCTTCTGTTGCTCCAGTGGCAATATGAAATTTCTTTAACTTTTCATGGCATAAACTTAGAAAAAACCGACCATCTTTGGTGAACTAAAATATTAAGCAAAATGTTATTACTCAACAAACTTAAAATAGCAATAATATCTTAAAATGACAATAATATCTGAAGTCTTCATAAATTAATAAATACCATGCTTTCCTGTGTAATTGGTCCAACTTTTTGACAAATCTTCACCCTCAAAACCAAGGGGTGGAACAGATGTAAGCATGTTAATATTACATTTAAAAAACAATAAAATGCTGTATTAAGTATCAGTAATGATTCATAATTTTTTTTGGTGTGTTCATAAAAATTCTATTTCTATAAATTGCAAAAACCTTGCACATGTAACTCATACACTTTACTTAGATAGAACTTTATATGCACTTCTCAAAAAACTTAAATACTCTTTTTTTATGATACACCCTTCAGACTTTTCGGTGAGAATTATATAAATGGTATACAATTTGCATATTATATTAATTTGCAATCTAAGAAACTTACCCAAATGTTGCAAGTGTAACAAATTCATAACCATCAATGATTTAACTTTTAACTTAAGCAATAGTAGCTCATAATATTTAGTATATGGTATCATACCAGCAATTCATCTAACAGTCAACTCATGAATAGAAAAGAAAAGCTTGTACATTAACAATAATTTGCAATGTTAATCACTGAAATATATCTCTAGTTTTCAGACCCTTTTAGACAAGTATTAAAATGAAAAGAAGAGAGATGAAAAAAAAATAAGTGATTATAGTTTCTTACCCAAACGTTTTAAAATACACTAAATCATTTAGGATAAACTTCATATTCATGGTAGAAGGATTGATTCCGCATCTAACAGTACATATTCTATGTTTACTTAAAAAATATATAAGATTGTAAAGAGCTCTTTTTTCTCATCTTATTTCTTTTTTTTTTTTATGTATATTGGCTCACATAGTCATACTGTAGCTTATTTTTTAACTTTTTAAGAAATGTGGAAGCAGAATTGAAATCATTAAATTATATATAAATGAAACTTTCATTCATAGCTTTTTATAACTGTTAAGGATTTTATTAGTTTCTTTTGCATCCCTCTTTTCATATCAGAAAATATGATTCTTCCCCCAAATATGCACATAGAATAGAGAATCAAAATAAGATACCAATCTAAAATTTTATTACAACATTTCAATAAACATAGAGGAAAATTCTGAAGTTACATAACAAAAAGTAAAGTGACATACAATGAATAAAAATAAAACATATGAGTAGTTATACCTTTTTTATTACTCTTAAAATCTGATCAATGCTAAAAAGCAGTTAAAGACCAATAAAATTAGATTCACAGGAGAAAAAACATGCTCAAGTTCTCATGTTTCAAATATCATATGAAATATCATGAATTACAAAAACCTTAAAATTGAAAAATATCGATCAGAAAAATATTGAAATATTAAAATTTTATGAGAGTATCAATAAGTTCAGAACTATAAAATACAAAATTCAATGCTTTAAAAAATTTGTGATTATGTTCAAAAGTTTTTTAGACAGCTGATTACCAGTGGATACTAAGGAAATACTCCTGATTTACCTCTGTAGGCTCTGATTAAATTACACTCCATGTTTAATAGTAAAAATATAAACAGCCTGTATCAAATACCAAAGAATAGGGATTGGGGAAAGTAGGGATTAAAGTAACACAAATAATATACAAATATACATGAACTAGAAGCATGTCATTACTTCTATGCACATTTTTACATATTCGGCCTCTTCAAAAAATTAAAATCAAATTACCTGAATTCTCCCTCCAGTATAAACTGCTTCACATTTTGCAAACTCTTTAAAACTAGAATAGAAGATCAATAAATATTGTTAAGATTACAGAATCCTATAAATATAAGAACATGCATGAAATATAACACAGATAACTTTGTAATATACTATTTCAACTTCACATATCTAATTATCAACATAAAATCGCTCGTAAAAAATGTGAAAATTCACTAGTTCAACGTATTAAAACCCGTTTTGGAGATTACACAAAACAAGTTTTTTTTCAGACAAATGAATTGATATGCTCTTGCAAAAAGATACTATGAATAGAAATTGGAAAACAATTAGTGATAAGACAGGAAAAAAAAGGGGGTTACACTAATATGCAAAAATAATCAAGGAAAGTACCTTTCTTTAGGTTCGAATTTTTTATTGGCCATAATTGGAAAAATATTAAAATGCTAGACATATAATACAAACTACACGTGCTTTCAGCGGCACTTTCGAACGTATTGACATTATAATGTACAAAAATTCGAACAGTACATCGAATTTAGTAGTTGTTCGAATTTCTGAAACCGGGAATAAAAATATCGATTCCTCTGTTCGATTTCAGAATTTCAGATTTCTGTCATCATGATAAAAGATAGTAAATGAAAAGAAGAAAATAAGCAAAGAACGAGGCTCTTGGTAAGTCCATTCAAAATAAGGAAAATGTTTAATTTTGAAATAATTTTATTTGTTTTCTACGTAATATTTGTTGAGGTCAATCCAATGACTTTCAAGTTTTTTTTATCCCCTCCATAAAATAAGACTTGTTCAGTTCCGCAAAGAAAAGCATTTGTTTTCATTAATCGCTTCGTGCACATTTCATGCTCTGCTCTGCAAATTTTTTTTTCACATTTGGGAACAAGATGTAGTCCGGCGGAACCAAATCTGGAGAATACGAAGGGTGGGGAACAATATCGTAGCATAAGGGCCTGTTCACATAGGAGTCCGTAGCGTTGCGTTAAGGAAAAGATGACGTTGAGACGAAAATAAACCAATCATAGGCCTCCAAATGATTAGCAATGAAATTTTTAACGCCTATGATTGGTTTATTTTCGCCTCAACGTCATCTTTTCCTTAACGCAACGCAACGGACTCCTATGTGAACAGGCCCTAATTCTAAACAGAGTGGGATTGGGCATTCATTTGACAAATATTAATTTTAATATACCTACTACGTCTTTATATTTTCTCATTTTTTAGACATATAGTTAGGGACAACTCGACTATATGATCTATTGTTATTGTTTTTGTTGTAATTGTTATTTGTTGATTCTCTGTTCACGAAAGAAACAAATAACTGCTAGTGTCAAGCGACTCAAGGCCTGTTCACATAGGAATCCGGTAGCGAAGCGTTAAGGAAAGATGGCGCTGAGACGGAAATAAACCAAATCATAGGCGTTAAAAATTTCGTTGCTAATCGTTTGGAGGTTTGTCATTGGTAAAATATATTTCAATACTATAACGCTTCCGCTTCCGGACTCCTGTGAACAGGCCCTTACCTGGGCTAATGTCACTGAGACATGTGCCTGCCACGTTAGTGAAAAATAAAAGATTTTTCTTTATGCTGTACAAATTTTTAAGCTCCTGACGGAGGGTTGATCTATCATCGTCAGCCTTCATTGGGTAATTCGCAGACAGACAACAAGTAAAACTATGACATGATTTGAGGTGTCCGGGTCATCCGAGATTCAGTACTGATGGTGCTCAGATCGAATGGTATGAGCACGTTAAATCTGTTTACTGAAAAGGCCTTTCGTGGGGTATGTAGGGGTGGATGGAGGATACAAGAATCTCCTCCCCCCCCCCCACTCCCCAAGATGTCGCTTCTGGGGATACACGGTCTAAATTAAGGTGGCACCAAGGGGTTATGTTGGTTCACCTTTAGGCAGCAATTTGTTGACAGAGGGGAAGTGGGAGACAGTGGCGTAGCTACATCTTCAGCACCCTGGAGCAAGCAAAATCGGTGCGCCCACTTGTTTCTTGGAAGAGTTCTGGCGAAATTTGTTTTCTATCTACTCTTATTTCAATTTAAAACCTTACTTAATAACAATTTATTTGAAATTCAAGACATTTCAACAATAAGAAGTTCAATTTAATAAATATGAATATATTAATAAAACAAATTATAATTATTTAAGTACGGAGTACACACTAATATTTACTACATATTTTATAAACTCTGTTGACAAAATGTATTTGAGCATGATTATGCACATAAAAAAACCCTTCAAAACTGTTGTTTTCTCGCTTTCTCGTTTGCAAGTCGGTCAATCCTTTTCTCCAAATCAAGTTGACAAGCTATTGTTCTTTCAATTGATATCGTGGCCAAAGGGCTAAGACGGTGTTGAGACATGTTACTTCTAAAATATGTTTTGATTAATTTCAGTTAGAAAAACTTCGTTCTGATTTCGCTGTCGTCACCGGTAAAGTTAAAAAATCATGCATGCTGTAATAATATCAGCGAAGCTACTTGAGGCTGCGGTGTGAATTAAAAGTAGTTCAGCAACTTCGCGTATAGAAGCAATTTGTTTTAATTGAATATAAAAGCACATTTTAAATAGAAGCTGTTGAGGTCCCAAACTAGGTGAAATATCAGAAAGATATGCCAATTGTAACAATTCTGATCCTTCCAGGATACTTTTATCAGGTGACGCGGCGAGATATGCAGGTGATAAACATTTAAAAAGTGAACATAACTGTCGAACGGATTTAAATCTAATAGTTAATTGATTAATTATTAAATCCATTACTCTATAAAACACCTCGACATTGAACACATTCACTGTTTTCAATGCGTTCGTCTACTTGTAATTCATCAAAGAATTTTTTCACACGACGCAATCTTTTTTGGGGAAAACAAGTTTCAGTATTCCATAGAGCTGAAAACACAAGGGCATCGTTTTTAATAAACTCCCAATTATTCCTTAAGTTCTGTAATTGGGTTAGGAGTGATGAAAGCATCTCAACGGATTTCTCTATATTTTCATGAGTACTTTGCAGAATTTTCGAGACTGTATTAATAGGTCCCAGTATTTTATTATCAAATTTTTAGCTTCACGTTGCTCGTCATAATTTTATCCATTCAATGATAAATACACGCACACACAAAAAAAAAAAAAAAAAAAAAAGGCGCACCAAGAAGGGGTAATGCAAATTGGACACAAATTGATATGCATACAAGTTTCGACGAAAAATGCAAAATTTTAAAGTTTGGAGGCCAATGAATGAACATGTGACGCTGCAACGCATCTTAACTGCTCAACTGGCAGGATACTAAAGAGGAGAAATTTCGATTCCAGGTCATAAATTCTTTGCGAATTTCATTCCGTGTACTCAGGTAGACAGTAACTATGCCTCACATACAGGTGCTCGAACAATATGCGCAGATATCAGCATTTGAGAGAGGACGTGAAGTTGGGTCAAAGAAGCCGGTTGGTCTAATCGGCGAATCGCTCGACATTTGGATAGGAGCGATGCCACTATTAGATGATGTTGGCAGGAATGAGTGAATCATGGCCCAACACAGCGTCAAGAAACAAGCGGTAGGCCTAGAGAAACGACAGAACGTGAGGACCAAGCAATCGTCAGAGCGGCACTCACAGCCCCAGATTCATCATTATCATTGATCGTATGTGCAACTGGTGCTTCGGCGACCGCAAGGACCATTCATGGGCTGCTCAGAGAAAGGGGGATGAGCTCACGGCGCCCCTTGCGCCGACTACCATTGGCCTCTGTACACCGACAATCCCGTTTGCAGCGGTGTCAGGCACATTCGACCTGGAATGTCACTGAATGGAGTAGAATTGTCTTCAGTGATGAGTCCCGCTTCGAATTGAGCCCCGATGACCAGCGAATACGTGTCTGGAGCGCCTCGGACAGCGGTGGAATACCAACCTGACTGTTTTCCGCCATACGGGCCGACAACCAGGAGTGATGGTCTGCATTTCATAGCAGGACCCCTTTGGTTGTCATCCGTGGCACCCTTACAGTACAGCGGTACGTCGACGATATTCTACGCCCCGTTGTGTTGCCCTTCATATCACGCCATCCTGGGCTTACATTTCAGCAAGATAATGCCTTCCCGCACACGGCGAGAGTTTCTACTGCTTGTCTTCGTGCTTGCCCAACCCTACCTTGGCGAGCAAGGTGGCCGAATATCTCCCCCATTGAGCACGTTTGGAACATTATGGCCAGGGCCCTCCATCCAGCTCGGGATTTTGACGATCTAGCGCACCAATTGAACAGAATTTGGCACGATATCCTGCAGGAGGACATCCGCCACCTCTATCAATCAATGCCAAGCCGAATAACTACTTGCATAAGGGCCAGAGGTGGACCAACGCGTTATTGACGCGTTATTCACTTTGTGAAGCTCCTTCTCTTGAATAAATGCTCCAATTTTTCTCAAATTGTAATCATTTGTTTTTCTGCACATGTACATCACATCTACCGATTTTCATCCCATTCGGATAACTCCTTGGTGCGTCGTGTTTTTTTTCTAACAGTGTATATCAATATTTTAACTACATCAAAATAACGAGAATGTGGGGCATCAAAGGCCTGAACACGGAAAGACAATCGTGTTGTACAAACTCTTTTAATGTTTTTGCTAAGTTGGTTTGATTCGTTTCCTAACGCCTAATAAAACTGAAAAAAATGTAAATATTTTCTAGCTGTTCATAAAATTGTCTGACTTCCTGTACATTGGTGATACTGTCAATTCACTGTTAATTACCCGTATCTAACCAAGAGCACTTAATAAAAAGTGTATTTTAATTTAATTAATCGCTAGTCTGGCTGTTAATTTTATTTCACGTATCCTGTGACACGCGCTACTTGGGGTATTGAATACAACTCTAAAGTCACAGGTAAAATACGCTACACCCCTTAAAGATTTCTCTTTTTAAGGAATTCTTAAAGATTTCTTTTCTTAGGGAGCATCTAGGGCCTAAGAGCAACACCATACAAAATTTTAATTCTCTAGAAAACGTACCAGAGGTAGGTTTATGTTGTTGTTGTTTTGGGGGTATTATGCTCCTTTTAACCCCTTAAATTTTGTATGTTTAAAAAATATTTCTTTGTGCGCACCTAGGGTCTAAGAGTGTGTGTGTGTGTTTGTGTTTGGGGGGAAAGATTGGGTCCCTATTAGCCCCCTTAAAATTCTAATTTATTAAAAAGATTTCTTAACGAGCAACCTCCATGCAAAAATTTAAGCATCCTAAGACTTAGGTTCTAATGATTTCAGTTTCTTTTAACACTCATTTTGAATATTTTTCGTGCATTTCTGTTTTGTCATTAGCACGCAATTTTTAATTAGATCTAAAATCATTTATAATGGAAATTTCGTTCTTCCTCTGCTGATTTTTTAAAAATTATCTCATGCATGTTATAAAAATACATATTTGTATTTTTATAACATGCTGCTGCTGAAAATGTTTGCCGCCAACTTTCAACTATAATACGTAACTGTTAAGTAGTACCTATTATTCTTTATCTTGCAGCATCCATTAACATACTTTATAATTAAATCACTTACTTTTAAAATTATACGTCGGTGAATCCAACAACACGCCGTAGATAAGTAATTTAGTAAAATAATAGTCATAAATTGTATGAAGTCACTTAAACAGAACAATAAATTACAATCCACAGTCTCATTAAGTTTTAAAAATTGTATAACACATTCATTCAAGAGTCATCTTGAAATTCTTACACTGCACAAAGTAAACAATGGGAATATGAAGCGCTAAATACTATGCTTGCTTTCAAAAAATCCTCGAATATTTGCCTCTATTCTGCACCGATGTTTAACGCTGCTATGTACTAAGAAAAAAAATCTTTGTTTGTACTCCTGCGTGTTTTTGACTCTTGTAGTGGGAGGAGTCAGTAAGTTGACCCTTAGAGAATTCTACCCTCGCTCGTTTAGAATGACATTTGAAGGATTGTAATGACTCTCGCCATAAATATGGGGTGTAGATGCTCCGGCCATCTCCCTTTTCCTGATAAGACACTCAACTGGTAACGTTTGAGAATATCTAGTGTCCAACACCGGGCAAAAATTCAAATCGCGGCCTGGCCTAGTTTTATTTATTAAAAATATTTAATTCATTTTTTGTATATTTTATAGAAAATCTGACGAATTGAAATTATTTATACAAAAGTTTTCACAAATTCTTATTTCACTCTTTCAAATTTTGCGCCCCTCATGATTCGTGCGCCTGGAGCAGTTCGCTCCAACTGCTCCACGGTAGCTACGTCCCTGGTGGGAGATAACAGATAATAGGGGCAGGCGTGAGAAGGCATAGAGACAGAGAATATAGTTTTCTAAACACGAAAGTATTTAGACTGGAATATAAAATTCGAACAGTTTGCTGTTGACCCAAATTTCTTAAGTAGTGGCTCGATAAAATTTATAATGCTTAAAATAAGAGGGCATATCTAAAGGAAGTCGACAAGAATGAACATGACATCAACATAATCTCAACTAATATTTAAACTGAATTAATTTAAAGCAGGCGTATCCAACCTAGGGATGCGACATCGATGTCGATGTTTTCAAAACATCGATGTTTTGATAAAAACATAGATGTTTTAAACATCGATTTATTGAAGCCGATGTTTTTTTAACATCGATGTTTTGTGCTCGATGTTTTACGTTGTCTCGATGTTTTTTTTAATGAAAAAGTACCGTAATAAAAAAAAATTACCACGTAGCATAATTTTCACACTCAGTAAATGTAAGTCTGAATTCTGAAAAGGACGAATACAAAAGGGGGAATGATTCCTTAGCAAACAGACAAATAACAATTAAAAACCAATGAACCAATCAGAGCGCTTGGAATGTTCCTGACACTCCAGAACCTTCCATGGGGTTTTATTTTACAAATAGTATATACACGAGTGCATTCATTTAAGTTTTTGTTTTGTTCTGGTTTTATATAAGTTGACGTTAATATTATTAGTAAGATGCCTCCCAAAAGTACCGTTTGGAAATATCTTTACAAAACCTCTGACAAATTGGCGAAATGCAATATTTGCCTTAAGTCCCTCAAAACTTCTGGTAATACCACGAATTTATCTGGACATTTGAAGGAAAAACATGGCGGTATTTACAACGAGAATTTTGAGTCATCAAAGTAGCCGAAAGCAACCAAGTTTTTGTCATTTGTGTCTGCCCAATCAGAGAGGAAAATTAAATCACCCCCTCCCCCAACGCCTAACGGAAGTAACATTAATGTTAGAGGTTACTAAACCAGTTTTAAAAAATGGATGTTCTAAAACATCGATGTTTAAAAACATCGATGGTTTTTGGGCGATGTTTTATTAGCATCGATGTTTTAATATTGAATATCGATGTTTCAAAACATCGATGTTTTGTTATCGATGTCGCATCACTAATCCAACCCGCTGCCCTGGACAGCTAGTGATGCGGCCCCACTAGATGATAAACTTTATGAGAAGACCTTTCTTCCCAAAGAAAAATATACCTCTCCTCCCAATTCCGCCTTAGGGCCTGTTCACATAGGAGTCCGTTGCGTTGCGTTAAGGAAAAGATGACGTTGAGACGAAAATAAACCAATCATAGGCGTTAAAAATTTCATTGTTAATCTTTTGGAGGCATATGATTGGTTTATTTTCGTCATATTTTAATTTTTACCATTCATACTTTTTAAGGCCTGTTCACAGCGTAAAAGGAAAGAGGGCGCTGAGACGGAAATAAACCAATCATAGGCCTTAACAATTTCGTTACTAATCGTTTGGAGTTTTGTCATTGGTTAAATATATTTCAATACTTTAACGCCTACGCTAACGGACTGCAATGTGAACAGAGCCTTAGGGCCTGTTCACATAGGAAACATTTCATCATTTTTTTGGGGAGGTAATGTTACTCGCGTCTGTGATATCCTCAAATCACACGTGCCTCCTGGATGGTGCTAAATGAGTAACAACTCTGGTTTGGACTTGATCCGGAAGCCCAAAAAAGTGAGAACTTTATCAAATTATACTGGGACGCTAGACATATGATGAACTTTCTGTGAACTTTTAACACCTTTTATCTGACTTTGTTCACTGTTGTGCTTTATGCATCTGTTCAATGCTTAGTTCTTTGTTGTTTGTGTTGCCTGTAAATATGGATTATTTTCCAAATAAAGCCATAGGTTTAAAAAAATAATAATAAAAAAATAAATTAACCAATGACAAACCTCGAAACGATTAGCAATGAAATTTTTAAAACCTATGATTGGTTTATTTTCGTCTCAACGTCATCTTTCCCTTAACGCTCCGCTTCCGGACTCCTATGTGAACAGGCCCTAAGCTTCACAAAAATGAGATCAATTATCCCTCTTTTTTTATGTTATAATAAAAAATAAAAAAGAAAAGGATGGTTTGTTACTTACATAAATTAACTACATTAATGTTTAATATGCCATCCAAGACAATTCCTCTTTACTCCTGAATTCGGCACAAACAAGCCGAAAGGTTCGACACTCATGATTTAAAGTTTTTCTTCAAAGTATTTCATGTAGAATCAAAGTAGATCATAAAAAAATATTTCAGGTAGTCTCTTCTAACGAAACTACCGCGGGTTATTAACGTAGGATTACGTTGCTCCATAACGGTGCTGTGGAAAGGAAAATTTCAGACGCTAAAACTGTCCGTCTGCCCGTCCTCGCGAGTTATAATTTTAGCAGCGCACCAAACCCAGTCTATCGCTTGGACAGGTTAAACAGAAAAGTACCAAGATGCGTCAAAATTTTGACATACATATATGTATAGATATATACATAAGTACATATATATAGATACATATATACATACATACAAAAGAGGTAAGCATCGATAAGTAATCCTACATTAATAACCCGCTGTAGTTTCGTTAGAAGAGACTACCTGAAACAAGGAGCTCTTGCTCCCTGGTGCCTCTACAGTGTTTTATGTCAATGTCGACTACCTGAATTTTTTTTCCTTTTGACGAATTTTTGGTACTTTTCTGTTTAACTGTTTACTGCTACTGGGTTTGGCGCGCTGCGAAAATCGTAACTCGCGATGCAGGAAAAAATTTTTTCTCTCCGAAGGACCGTTACTGAGGAACGTAATCCTACGTTTAAAAGAAATAAGTAAAAAATAAAATAAAATAACGGGGAGGATAAAGAGTTTTCCATAGCAAGGTCCTCAGATTCTTAATAAAAATTGTCATTAAATTTAAAAGTAGTTAGTTCAAGGCACAGTTTAGTTAAAATAACTAAAGCCCTTAATCTTAAATTCGAATTAGTGGAATTTTTTTTTGTTAAAGTTATTAGAATTAATCCTACTATTATAATTTTATAACTAAATATGGTCCTAATAGTTTGTTTAGCACACACTTTAATTAAAGTAATATAATCCTCAATAGGTTTTTAAATCCGATTCTAAACTATCGCTAGGATAAAATGCTGTGAGTGACACTGACTATGACGATCCTTCCCCCACCCCCCCCCCCAAAAAAAAGTCATTTGTATCTTCTCAACGTATCTGGAATAGATAATTTTATGTCAACCACTTCCTCTGTATTTTTAAAAATTTAAGTTTGTAAAAGATTTAAAGATCTAGAGCTGGGGTCGGCAACCTTTTTTAGTAGGAGGGCATATTTCAGAAATGCGGGAGTTCGACGGGCACCGCTGGATGAAGAGGAGGAGGGGGCAAACAATATCAATGCGACATAAATTTTTAATACATAAATTCAAATTTTAATTTAAACAAAACAATCTTAAAATGGATAATTAATGCGATATATAACATTGGAATCTGCGGCCAACTCGTTGTAATGGAGCACATAAGTTGAATTCCCAGTTCTCAGGCATTTTTCCAAATGAGTGTCAGTAAGGTTTGATTGGTACTTTGATTTTAAGTATTTCATATTAGAAAGATTCACAAGAATATGTCGACGCGCAAAGGGAGTTTAATTTCAGAGCAGTAAAAAAAAAAAGCTGACTCACAACGAGGGCAGATCGACGCTATCGAGAGAGCAGGTTGTTCAGTTTTTGATTTTTAATTTTTTTTTTTACTAAAATTATTCATTACAACTACGAGCGTTTGTTGTTCAAATATCTAAAATCGAGATATTTGAACGGCGGGCACTTTAAAATTGTTTCGTGGGCATCACGTTGCCGACCCCTGATAGGGGTTGCATTTTATGTGTGGGTGAATAACGTATTCAATATTCCCCCATTTTATTAGTTGTTACGTAAGTTAAAGCAGTCTCATTCATTTAAAAATAAAGTGGTCAGTACCCATAAAGAAAATTCACTTCCTTTTTACTCCAGACACTTATTTTTTTGACAACATAAAACTTCACACATTCATTGCTCTGCTCATGATGAAATTGCACAAGGGATATTTCAGTTTGATTTATTAAATCTTTGTGTTTTATAAAATGTTTAACCCCAACTAATATCATTTAACTTCCAAATGTGATCATGAAATCACTTCAGAAACATAGTATCTTCAGATTCATATATTGTGGCTACTGATGAAAATATATGGGTGCTTGAATTGACCCAATTTTGAGCCTCAATGAGTAAATTATAAACTCAGATATATTTAGTTGTTTAAATTCATGCATGTGTGTTAAGATATTGTAACGTCCTCGTGGTTGAAAATAAACACACGAGAGACAGAATTATAATAAAACCACAGCTTATATTAAAATCCACTTACATACAATATTTACAATTGCAGAGAGACGATTTTAGTCTGCATCCGAGAGATTTCCCTTACACATCCACAAAGACTCAGTCTTTAACCGAGAGACGAGCCCTCACCGATCAGCACCTGGGCCAGCCTTCACCCCAATCCTTCCGCTGATCTCGTTGATTCCGGCTGCTGGTACTCTCTCTCCTATCCTGTTGTCAATCATTCCTATATATCTCTTGGTTTGGCAGCGGTTTCCCACGTTTTTCGCGCCTATAGAAGCTAGTCAAATGAACGGTCATCACTTCAACTCCCCACGGGGGTCGCGTTAATCTCGGTGGGCAATTTTCCTTCTGAGTGCCAGCGAGTCGGGATGATTTTTCGGGCTACCTAGGAGCCAGCGCCAACCAGTCTTCCGCATTGTAACCTGCGTCTCGATAGACACAGACGCGAGGCAGGGTGTCTTCTTCCGCTCTCTTCTCGAGGCGTCAGTTAGTTTCAGCTAGATTTATGAAAGCTAACTTACACAGCAGTAGCCAAGAGGCTTCTTTTTCCCCTGGTTTGTTAATAAAATACTGGAAAATACTAATAAAAAAATTGAATGATCTCAAAAACTTTCCCCCTTATTCTTTCAGCACAAAACTACAGCAAGTTTGTTTTATAGCACAAAATTTCCCCATGGTATCATCAGAGATTATATTACTGTAGATTAAAGAGAAATCTTACATTTTCATCTTTTGGAAAAACTGTCAGTTGATAAACCTCTGAACAAGATACCAAGATTCTATTTATGAACAAGCTAACAATATAAAGGAATAAATTTCCAATCAGAAAGTGGTATAACATTTCCTAATTTGCTCTGTAGTTAATGCAGAAATAAAGGGGGGGGGGAGGCAACAAAGTGGCATATTAAAAAAAAAATACTTAATGAAATAAATACCTAATACTGCAGTAATTAAAAAGTCAACTAAAAAAATTATTTCTTTTCAATTTTTGAACCTATAATTAGTTATTAAGTAAGGAAATTGACCCATTTTAGGAATGAGAGAGAATTTTAAGAACATAAATGTAATTTTTATTTTTATTTCTAGAAAGCATAGTTTACACACAAAAAGTTATCACAGATTTATTCATATACATAGAATAAGTCATAATCAGTAATTTCTTTTCCAAAGAACTACAGATGTAAAATATGAAGTTGGAAAACTAAATAATAAAATTACAGATGAAATTACATTTTATTTTAATAGAATAAACATAATAGATTTCACACCATTAAATTATAAAATGGATACAATTACATGCACTAATGTAAAAGATATATTGAACAAGGGGAAAAAAAACTGCACAAACCAGCTTTTCACAAATTTGCTTGCATTTAAGTAATTAAAGCTATAAAACTTTCTGAAAAGATGATATTCTCTTTTAAGGTGTGAGGTTTAAAAAACATGCCTGATGTAACATTTATAATAGTATGCAGTTAACTACAAATGGTCCATGCTGATAACAGGATCTAAAAGAATCGAGAGTCACATTTTATAAGTAAAGGTGTAAAATATGGGTTTGTAAAGCTTTCTTACTTAAAAAAAATATTCAAGAAAGTAATTCTGTAAACTTTTGTAATATTTCAGAAAATATTAGAAAAAGTACCACTTTAGACCTAACATAAGTGACAAATTAAAAAAGAGGTAAAGAAACATATAATAAAAATTAAAACTCACAATTACTAATATACTACTGTGAAAAAAAATAGAAGAAAAATTACATTAAAAATATATTATAAGCTAAATGTGAACTTTCTGTATATTGAAAGAAATCAAATTCTAAAAAATATAGTAAACTGATACTTCCATTAAAGCTAGATTCTAGAACATAATACTAATTAAAAATTCATTGGTATGAGACATATTATTAAGAAAAAGAGGAGGTTTCAGATTGAAATTCTAAGACCACTCATAGTGATTAATTATATGATCAAACACTCTCTCATAATTTAATATAAGATCTAAACTCACAGAAAATAATGAGATAATTCTGAATTCACTGCATACAATGCACTTTAGAAAAAATAATAATTTATACTTAACACAAAAGATAAATGGTGCTTTTAATAAGAGATTTTCCTCAGCATGGGTGTTTCATCTGCTGCACAAAAAATTATGGTAAGTGTCAAAGAACACATGAATTGAAATTTAGTATCTTTATAAATACAAAGATCATTATGATATTTTCTTATATTAATGTTCCTCTCATGCATATGGAAATGTGAAACATGCATATGGAAATTGTTCTATTATTATAATATGTTTTATTTTCTTTTCAGAACATCACTGCAGTAAAGTGTTTCAATAAATACATCATTTGCTCTGTTGCTACAGGGGAAAATCTATGTTGAAAGAGGGGAAGAGAGGCGTTTCTGCTTCTACTTCTACTCTTACAATATAAATTAAACTCTTAATTTAAATGAATTCATACCTTAATTCATAACTTCTCTATATGTGTAATAATGAAAATGTTTGGGATGTTGATATTATTTTAAATAATTCTCAGAATATTATATACATTGATAAAAATCATATGACCTGTTTTTAAAGAAATGAGAATAAATATATTTATTGAGATATTTCACAAATTTAAAAAAAATCTGTTAAACATCAAGTGGCAAGAATGTGAATATGTGCAAATCTCCATTGTTTAGATTACTATTATCACAAAACTTTACATTACATTAAGAAATTCAATAATTTATAGTTAGAATAATTTCCCAACATATCTGTGTAAAACTATTTAGAATATGACAATGAAGCTAAATGTAAAATTTGCTAGGTAAGGTTATTTATAAATGAACGAAAAAGCATTTTAATAATAGCATAAAAAATGTATGACTGATACAATAGAGTTTATACAACAGTTAATATGAGAACTGGGGATTATACTTTCTACAAAAATGGTAAAATTATCTGATCCTAAAAATTTCTCTTTTTATTTTTCCAAAGGATTTTCCGATATATATTAAAAAGTTTAGGCTTAATATAAAATTTTGACATTTTTAAAATAATTGTACTAATTTTATCGTGTAATAATAATAAGAGATACTCTCTTATTTAGGTCCTTTTTTTATTCCTAATTTTGTCTAATCTGAAATGGATTCAAGATTTATCCTTCTGGCAAATCACTTGCAAACAGAATTTATGTGAGGATAATTAAAAAATATATTCAACTGTTAGTTCAACTGAATGCAACTTTAAACTAATTCAGCATTTTCATGTATTCTCAAGATTTTTAAATCAAAAATGAATGAAGAAAATAATAAGAAAGACATATATATATATATATATATATATATATATATATATATATATATATATATATATATATATATATATATATATATATATATATATATATAAATAAAACTTTTAGTACAAAATTTTGACAGCAGTTCTGTTTACATTAAAATAATGAAATCTTTATTGAAAAATAATCTTTGTTATGAATAAAAATGCAATCAATACCATGTGAATAAGGTTATAAATCAATCGATAATACCCATAAATTCAATACCGAATTACAGAAGTCAGTTAATTAAAAATTTATTAGTCTAATTCTCTCTGAGGTTAACTTTTAATTTAAAGTGGCCCTTGATAAACTGATATCACTTATTTGGGATATTTTAAACGCTTAAGAAATAGCCTATTAGGATGAAGAGATGAAGGGAAGGGCTGCTGACAATCTCACAAGCAATGTATGTAGTAATTACTACACTATAGCAGATTTTGTTGTAAAGAGAAGAAAATCAGATTTCTCACATAAATGCTACTCCAGAGAATATGTTCCAGGTGCCAAAATATAATTCTTAAAATCATATAAGCCTTAGCTAATCAATACCTAATTATGGTAAATATGGGATATTATAGAGAGAAGAATTAAATAGCATGCTAACTCTGTTGAAAGATATTTAGAAAATGCTCATTTTTATTTTAAGAAAACTACATGACACTACCTCAAAATCAGTATGTTTTTTTTCTTTTAGAAAGGAAATGTTTCTTTTAAAACTAACACCATAATATTATACATAAGCATTTAAAATATGAATTTGCAGCATTTATACCTGTCTAGTTTTATTGTGAGATGAGCGATCAATACATATATTTTATGAAAATCATTCATGGAAAGATTGGGGTAAAAAAATTGATTAAATACTTCGTGTAATAATAATAAAACATCATACAATAAAGTTATATGCAACAGTCATGCTATGCTTTATTAACTAATGAAGATCAAGTATGATGACTACAAAAGACGGTTCAGAGATATTTTTCCTTTTATATGACACAAACAAAAAGACATTATTTTAAATCTCAATGAATCAATTTTCAAGTTTGTATAAGTAAATATATATAGGATTTATTGAATTTGAATGTGATAGTTACACTGACTGCAATCTCTGAGAGGGTTTCAGTCTGAAGATAAGTGAAACTTAATATGTAAATAAGAAAAAAATTAAGGCAAGAATGTAGAATACTAAGTTTTTGGTTACAAAAAGAAAACAGAAGAAAAATCTCTATTAAAAGGATGCTTACAAAATGTTAAGACTGTGAAACTCAATCAATATAGGATGGCAATATTCTGAGATTTTATTGATGAAATATTAATCTCATAAGGAAGATGAATCATAAGCACAACAAAATATTACTCTTTATAAAGAGTTTAACAGATACATGATGAGATATACAAATGAGATGAGCATCTTTTAAAACTGAGAACAGTGACAATTTCATTTCAATTGAATTTAACAAATATCAAATTTTAAATATGCACATTGCATAAATAAAAAATATATTTAAATACTATTTTACCATTCCTAATGGTAGTGAATATGTATTTATAATTTACAATTACATATAAATTTAGGTTGATGCAGAGAACATAAAATAATGATATATGATGCAAGCAAATTTTGATTTGAACAATTACTTTTAATGTTTATTAAAAAAATTAATATTGTATTTTGAGTATGAGAATAACAATCATCACATAGATATGCATTAATAGTGCCTGTAACATAGTCTGGCATTTCTATTTATTTTGAATTTTTCCCAGCTTCTCTTCTTTGATGCAACAATGATGCTTATGCAGAGCTTCAAGGTAAAATTAAGGTGCACATATAAATATACATAATATTAACCACATGAACAAAAAGTATGAGAAACATAACTTTAAAATTAATTCTAAAAACTCAAGCACTCTTAATACTTTAACTAAAATTCTAACTTAAAGGAATACAACAGAATATATCATTAAAGCAGTTTACTAAGTATCCCTAAAATATACTATGATCATGCATAGACCTAAATTAAAGCCAACATAAAATGAAATTATATAAATAAATATGAGAGAAATTACTCAGATTTTGACAAATAAATTTTTTATAGGTATTAACTGATCTGGGCAAGCTTTTCTCTGAACATCAAACAAAAGTTTACTGATAAATTATATACTTAGCAATTTCTTATTTTCGATTTTAGAAGCCAAACTTATTAATTATCAATTTATTACAGTAATATGTAGAATCAAGATTAAAAATTATTTTATAATACTCCTACGTATATCACATGCATAAATGTTAATCAAGTTTAAAATCTCAGTTAGAATCATTCCTTTTTTCTACTGTCCAATTCTCAAGAATTTCACAACATCTGCGATAAATGGGAAAAAAAAAAGGAAGCCTCTCTTCAAAAATTTCCTTTTCCTTCTCTCTTATTTTACTTTAAAAGTTGACAGATTTCAGTTTATCAGCCCACTATAAAACTTTTATCATTATCTACTAAACTTAATTCCCTAAAAAAATAATCAAGAGAATAATTAAACTATTTTATCAATTTATAGAGTATCTTTCTGTTGATATGTCATTTTTAAGCAAAACTGCCAGAAAATCAACATTTGAGTACTTAGAGGTTGTACTGAGTAAAGAAATTCCTTAAAGAAATTGCTAATAAAATATTCTGTGATACAAGTTATTATTAGCATAATTAAATTATAATCTCTACTAAGAAAATTAGTATGAAAACTTAAGTGTGAAAAAAAAAATTCTCTGTGACTAAGAGCGTTCTGTCAGCTTTAAGTTTGAATACATTTCATCCTCTCAGTCAAGATACAAAACTTTGAAACAGTGTTCAACAGTGTAGCAGCTATATAAAAATAAATTTCAGGATTAAATGCATTATTCCTCTCTAAAAAATTTACATTAATCAAGCTATACAGCAAAATAGAAGACTTAAATAAATTTAAAAGAAACTACAATAGTGGTGCAACCAACAGGTGACAGGGGAATATGGCAGTAGGTATGGGTACCATACCTAGGGACATTCTCTATAAACTGCTCCCCTCTAATATGAATGGATTTTTGCTCATGTATCTGGTGCCTCTATGGCAGTGGTTCCCAACAGGTGGTCCGTGAGAGCCTCGGGAATGGTCTGGCACCACAAATAAAAACGTTGTCAAATAAGTGGGGATTTTGAAAGCACTGTTCATTGAACTAAATGGGCTGAATAGATCCGATGACTATCAGGTGTTGAATTAAAATTTCTTAAAAGTTTAACATAATTATTTTATTATTAGAATATGATACATTAGAATGTGAGTATGTTAATCCTGTATCCCTTTTGCCTAAGGGATCTTCTATACCCCCACATCCCCGGAAGGTTTCCCCCTCAAGTCGTTGCGGGGGTTCCATGGTTCAATTTCTGGCTTAATGGTCTATAGACTTCTATGGGTTGGGAAGTACTGCTGTATGGACATGCAAACTACACACTAAAAATGAAATGCTGTTTTCGGCATGTATCTGAAATGGGAGTATAACTAAAAGGAGTAAGAAAATATGATTATGATAGAAAGCTGGATACCCAAAACAAGTAAAACCTTCTACCCAGAAATATTCCACCCTGAAACAGGTAGCTTTCTTAACCCTAAACTGCATTTCCTTTTTAGAGTATAGGGGTAAATTTTAATTTTTTTTTCAGAACCTTGAAAATCAAGAGGTAAAAAAAAAAGAGGGTAATTCTATTGTTAATTTTTGTCACCCCTCCCTCCAAATAAATATAACAACAGAAAATAGAAAAAAACATTCTACTGAAAGGGATTCTGGTAGAGCCACTGTTTCAAAAGGGTATAATTTAATTTAAAATATTATAACTAATTTGATTTGACAGAAAAATGTATTAGCAAACTTTACAACTACTTCTTGAATATCAATATGATGCTTGAGTAAAAATACATGAAATGAAATATTTATATCATTTCATATCTAAATGAGAAAAAGAATAATGAAATAACTTAGTTCAAATGGAAAAAAAATTATATGGAATGCTAACAAAACAATTTTTTGCATAAACACATGAAATATTTCTGAAAACAAGAATGATAGATAACATATAAAAAGGAAACTTTCAATAATGTGCAAACATTTAAAAAATATATAATTCTACGTAAATAAGATTTTAAATTACACAGGAAAGAAAAATTTATATACTGAAAAAAACTAAATGAAATGAAAAGAAGTATAAATAAAAATAAATATATATATATATATGTAAGTAAATAATAGTACAAATATACATAAATGAAATATTTCAGCAATTCTTTTCATAATTTTTGTAAAATTCATCTTTTTTGAATAAATGTGATTTAAATGAAGTAAAAAATAAATGCAGCATATAAAAAATTATGAACACTTAAAACTTTACAAACAATTAAACAGAAGAGTAACTCATCAAACTGAATTTCCAAATCCATAAGATAAAAGACTAGATGACAAACAGTTTGGAGAGTAAAATGAAGCATGCTTTCTTACAAGAAAAATGATTGTTTACAGTACATAAAACAATTTTTACACATGATATAAAAATGTCGATCATCCTTAGGCACTATTGATTTCATCACAGATAACATTCAAAAGCCCACAAAATAGCTATACAATAAGTGAAAGTTAGTCATATTACTTTGAGAAATAACAATGTAAAAGACAACAACAATAATCAGTAGTAAATATATATTTCACAGCTTGTAGATTAAAATAATACATAAAAATACTTCATCATGAAAATACTTTAATATAGTATTTACTTTGAAATATCACATCAAAATTGAAGGATATTAAAAATACAGCTTTAAAATTAATGTCTCCCACTGATGGAATAATTATTTTAACTTATTTGGTACAACCATTACAGAGCTTTGATAAAATAAAATTTTAATGCAATCATTTTAAAATGATATTCAGAACTAAAATATAACAGGATTTAGCTGTTTTTCTGTGTTTAACACAGTAGCTGAAATTATGCCTTTGGGCTCATGCACAAAGATCTCATATGGGCCCTGATCGTTTGTTACTAGCCTTATACAACAATGCACACCAATTTGACAAAGTGTCTTTTAAGTGTGGTTACTAATCTAGGGGATCAAATTTGTTAGTTAAAATTACATTTTATAATTCATTGTTTGTATATAATAGTATTTTTTTAACCACCCAACAGAAAAAAAAAAAAAGAATTACCAAAAGATTAATAATAACAAATCGCTGCAAATGAAAATTCTGATACATTTCCTGTTATAAATATTTAAAAGGAAGAAAATGTAAATCCTATAAATATACTTAATATATATATATATATATATATATATATATATATATATATATATATATATATATATATATATATATATATCTGTGGCTTGCTACAAGAAGTACCTAAGTCAATTTTTTTTCAAAAATGACTTTGTTTACGTATGTCTCTTTAAAAAGATATTATTTTAAATGTAAGAAGTACCCAAGTCTGTACATTGAAAACACTTTTAAACTATCGGACAGAACTGGGTACTTCTTACATTGAAAATAATATTTTTATAAAGAGACATAAGCAAACAAAGTCATTTTTGAAAAAATTGACTTAGGCACTTCTTGTACCAAGCCACGGATATTATATATATATATATATATATATATACAGTCAAAATAAAAGCATCTTTAGGTTAAATCACATTCTCAATATAAATAGACATATATTCATATTTTTTAACTGGGCAGAAAAGAAAAGTTATTTCTCATACTGTGTAGTAATTTAAATCAGTTGGATGGTTAGAGAAATACTATTAGATATAAACAATGAAGAATATTTACACATAAAATACACAATATAAGAATTGAGGAAGATATATGGCATATGATGAAACTTTGAAAACTAGTTTAAAAGCAATATTTTCACACGTGTATAATTCAGAGAACTGGGGATTAAAAATGCTAATGGGAATTAAATATATGCACAAATGTTCTATGAACAAAATACTAATATTTATTATTTATATTTTCTATGAATAATTACATTTATAAGCTATTATGTATAATTCTTCAAAAAAATTAAGAAACTGCAATCAATCATAGATCACCTTACACTTTAAATTACAATTTATGTCTCCAAACTTTACAAGTGGTAAAATTGATTAATTCTTGTACATCCATAACCACAAAAAAATTAACTTAACTATATATATATATATATATATATATATATATATATATATATATATATATATATATATATATATATATATATATATATATATATCTTTAATCATTTCTCTCTCTCTCTCTCTCTCTCTACACACACACACAGCTTTTTTCTCTTTTCAATTAATGCTAGCTAACCCACAAAAAATGTTTGTTTCATGTTGGTATCCTAAGACTAATGACTGTTACCTACTATAAACTTTTTCAAATAAGCTAAACAAATAGCATAGCAAGGTATTAAGTCTGTTAAGTGAAATTCATGCAAAAAGTACCCCTTGTGCTACATATACACAGTGAAAGGTATTTTTCTTCTTTAGCACGAAGTAAATCTATTAATACTATTATTATTATTTATTAATATTTATATAATTCATAATATTTTGAAATATAAATTACAGATTCTAGAATATTAACCACAATTTGAGAATACTGCCAAAGAAAACTATATTAGCACTTTTTATTACCTATGTCTTAGGGTTGGGTAAATAAGTTAAGGATTCATTTGTAAATTATGGGAAATTTATCAGCAAAAATAAAGACTGTTTTGATACTAAATCCTATGATAATGAAATTGAGATATAAAGCGAGAATAGAACTGAATTTTTAGACTCTGAAAAATTCTCAAAACTGATTATGAAACAGACTATGAAATTCTCTACAACCACATATGCAGATACATTTTGTCAATCAGAATTTACAGACCTGCTCCCTGTTGAAGATCACTGGACAAACAGAAAGACATTTTGTTTTGAATAAGAATTACTACTATAATGGCATGGCAGATTTATATAGATTCCACACTGGTTGTTTAAGTGTTAAATACCCTAAATATGAAAAGAAGTACATCTCTTACTCCTCATAATTTAAGTGCATCATAAATGTTCGTAACAATCAGTTAAAATTGTGAGCAGAGCAGAGCCAAATTGAAATAGATATTTTTAGGTTATATTTCCTGTGTGTAATTTTGTACCCCAATATTATCTTCCCTTATATTATTAAGTTTATACACACTCTTATCCTGGCATTTCAATTAATCACTTTCCTTTTTATACAAAACAGTACAGAGAAAAAACTTATGACGTCAATCATTTATTCACATTATAAAATGTGAAATGTCATTCGAAACTGAACATTGTTAGGCATAATTATTTCATTTAAGATGAAAGTTTATTTTGATTTCTACTCTTTGCTTAGTTGACTGCACATTGTAAAACTAAAATTTAAAAAAATCTTTAATTTCCATTTTAGATTCATGTCGAAAGAATGAATCAATTCATTAGAATTGCCAGACTTAGATGGGACTGAAATACTTATATTCAATGAGCCATTCAATTTTGAAATTTCTATGCTATCATCACATAAGAATGTATAAGAGTTTCTATAAAGGAATGCAGGCCTATAAGTGTGTTAAAAGTAATAATATTAATATAATATCCATTCATTCATTTAAAATTTTGGGAGATTCAAGGTGAGAAGTGTCCCTTAGTCACTGTCTCTTATGTGATTAAAGAAGTTAGATATGACTTGACAAATAAGCATATTTATGCTTATTTAAGAAGTGATTTATATTAAAGATATAAAGTAACATCATTGACCATAAATGATATTAGAAAATTCTAGGTTAAAAGGAAAATTTTATAAAGTTTATACGATGAAAAGCATCTTATGAATGCAAACTGACTAAATTGATTTACCATAAAAATCATTAAAAACTTAAAATTCAGTAAAAACAATATAATTTATAGATTAACATACATGTTACTTAAACATTTTTCAATTAATTTAAACTTATAGTTAACAGATCCAAATGTTTGAAATAATATAACAACTTGAGTATAAAAAGGTAGTACGAGAAAAATTTAAATTTTTCTATGCCTATTTCCTGATGAAAATATAGACTATAAGTATATTAGAATCTTATTTAGATATTCAATCTGAAATTGAGAGCAAGAAAATTTTACAAGACAAATTCCCATATATATATACACCATTCAATTGTGAAAATTACAAGAATATTTACACAGAAATATATAAAAATGCATGCATAGGGAAATTGTTTTCTAGCTATCATAAAATATCCACATTGTAGTAGACAGCAAATAAAAGAATTATTTTTTAGAATAGTCCTGTAATAATTATGATCATTTATAATTCACATATCTCAATGTACTAATGAAATACTAGTCCAAACAGTAATGATATCACAAAATATGTTGAAGCTTCTACTTGAGTGGCACATTCTTTTTCTTTTACATAAATTAAACAGTGATTTTCATTTTTTAATACATATCTAAATGTTGGTATTGAAAAATAATATTTTGATAGCAAAGTACCAATTTATAATATAGAACAAAATTTTAAAAATATTTCAAATGAAATATTCTCATAGTTGATTTATATGTATATAAGAAAATAGTTTAATTTACAAAAATTAAGCTACAATTTGTTCATAGAAATCAGGTTCATCCTCATTGTCCTTATCTTCATCTTCAGAAGCTTCTCCATCCAACTGTGAAGATAAAAAGTACTCATAAAGAGATATTCACAATCTAACTATAGAAAAATTATTAAGTAGTTTTCTATTACATAATATATGGCACTGACAATTAACAAAATCAAGTAAAAAGGGATACTGGCAAAAGTAACTTCTAATAAATTTTACTTAGTGGCATATATTAATGAATATAAATGCCACATTTTAAAATTAGGACTTAAACTAGTATGCATCCATACACCAATGTAGAAATATGAGAACTTCCTTATGATAAGTTTTCCAAAATAAGACCTTGTTGTCATTTCCCTCTTTTCCTAAAGAGAAAACTACAAAAAATTATATCTCTAACCAAGGCAACTTTCTTATATATTATTCTTTTTAATGTAACTTTCTTTTTAAGAATTTGCTATGCTAATTATTTTAATGGACCTATCTTTAAAAAATAATAATAATAATATATATATATATATATATATATATATATATATATATATATTCAAAATTAGAGCATAAATTAGATATTGATAAAATTTCATTTTCCAAAAGTCAGCACATTGATACATTTTTGGCTAGAGTAATTTAATGTGTGAATTACAATAACTGGTGTTTAGTGTCAAACTTTATAAACAACATGCAATCCTTGAATTTCTAAGAATTTTTTTCTCCTTTTCTCCTTTTAATGACCTTTTAGTATCATGATACTTAGATATTAAGAAAAACAGTAATACACTTGAAATAAAAAAATATGACCATATATTGAAGTACATAGTTTGCAAAAACTTTATGGAAAATAGGTTGAACGTTAAAGCATATTATCATGCAAAAAATCCATGATTAGTTTCAGATTAATTTAAGAAGCTCCACAATAGGCAGTATTTATTTCACTAAAATGTTAGAAATGAGACTTTTCTAACATTCCATACAAAGTAGAAAGAAAAAAAAAATCTTTAATATTAATCCTCAGTTAATAAATTTGGGATTAAGAAAAAATCAGTTAATAAATTGGGATTAAGCGTGTAAAATGATGCCATTTCAAATAAAAAATTTTCAAGTTTTTTTTTTGTAGAAGAGACTAGGTGAATACCCGTGCTTCGCTATGGAGTACATTCAAATTAAATACAATGGTCAATGTATGCAATTAATGCCAAAAGGAAATATATTTATAAAAAAATCGTAACGGATATTTTTATAGACAAAATAATGTAGAAGAAAATATTCAAATTAAATACAATGGTCAATGTAAGCAATTAATTTGTATGTTTAATATCCATGAAACATACTAATTTGAATTAAATTCATAAAAAACTCCCATCTCAATTAGTCTAATGGTTAAATTTTACCTTTTACTGTATTTTAATATTTTTTGTGTCAATTTATTTTGTTATGCACGTGACGCAAAATCAATTTAAAGTATCACAAAAAGAAAAGAAACCATGTGATCAGCATTTAATAAATTAAATTCTAAAAATTAATCTTTAAAAACTCATCAAAAATCAGAAAATGGAGGTAAAGATTCGAAAAAGATTTCATTTTAAAGGAATTTTTATGACCTTTCTTGTGATATAAATTTTATAACCCTCAAATTATTATTTTAAATGCAAACTTTCAAAAATGTTACAAAAACAGCTTAAAAATTTAATTTAAAAAATCTCAGAATTTTTTTAAAATCTTTATTAGTGCACCCCTACACTATAAGAATCACCCTGCAAAATTTCAGCCCTTTAGGTCCAGTGGTTTGGTCTGTGCTTTATCTGTCAGTCAGTTACGGAACTGTTTTATATATATAGATAAGGAAAAAGTAAGAAAATCAGAATTATGCAGAAAGATATAAAATATGCCCTACATAAAATCATATATATATTTCAGCATTTGTGATGATTCCTATTTTGAAGAAAATTTATTAATTCATTTATAGACCATTTAACTAATCTGGTTGAAGAGCATTTACTAACAGGTTCTGCAGATTATTTACCAATTAGAATACCAAGATACTATGTAAAGGTCTGTGTAAACACCCAAACAAAAGCTGACATCAATATTGCCAACATTTTCATCTTCTTTTCCCACCTTGATGTGAGAGATATGGGTTAAAATATTTCAGATAGTATATGGCAGCTTACCAAAAAGAAAATGGTTCAAAGGAATTTAAAAAAAAACATTAAGCTCTCAAAAAATTAAAATTTCTCTGAAATGCTACAACAGCTTACTTCCTATACTTTTTTTTTCGTTGTAATAGTATTTGCTATTGAATTTCTTCTTTCAGTAACTTATATCAACATCTTGCTAAAAGCATATAATTTGATTCTATTCATGTATGCTCCACATTTCTGAAAACTGATAATAATTAATATTATGTCGATAATGGATATACACATATATTTTTAGAATTAAATACTTACAGCTCTAATTTCTTCCTTTGTAAACAGACGCTTGATTTGAGAATGAACAAAAATCATGGATAAAAGTCCAAACGGGAATGCAGGAGAAAAGTAAGTCTTTACTACCCATAACACAGCAATACAGAACACCTGTATTCCAGTATATAAATGCATCTTCTTTGTTCTCACCTGAAATGATAGGGTACAGTGCATCCATAGGATTAAGTTCTCACACATAAACACAGATACACATAGGATAAATAAATAGAAATAAAACAAGGCATGTACATACAAATCCATACATGGTGATATTTATTATAATGACCACATTAAGTTAGGCAATGCCCAACCAAACATAAAGTGTATATATAAAGAATATTCTCCAATACAAAACGTCTAATAATATGCCAATGAACTATAACTCTTCTGTTTCAATAGTTTATTTACTCTTACACAGAACCAAACTGTTAGAAAAGCAACACTATTACTTCATAACACTGTTATAGTATAATTTCATCTTTAATAACATATTTTTATTTTTCTGTCTATTACAACATCTTTCCAATACTCAAATAATTTGTCAATATGATTAAACTACTGGGGTACACATTTAGAAAGAGAGAAAAATCTGGCAAAAACATGATATATTTACTACATTAGCTTTAAAGATGCTCTCTAAAATAGTCATTGAATAGTTTTTATTAGCTACTACACAATAATATTCATATGTCCATCAACCCTAGTTTCAAATTATCTAGAACAGTGGTGCCCAAACTTTTTTAATCTGCAACCCATTTTCTTTAATTAAAAAAAATCCCACCACCCCAATGAAAATTTATTCACAATAGCAATTTTTTTTTTTTAAACTTGAGAAAATGTTGACCAAAGCACAGAAAAACGAAATAAGCAAATTTTGAGAAACTATTTCATAAACCAATGACCTGTTGATTCTGGGTACATATTTACTTTGCATAATAACAACATAAAAATGTCCTCCTTACCATCTAGACTTATTTTTTGTCAAATTTCCTGACATTAAAACTTCATATTTAAATATTAATATGTATTTGTATTTCATCTAGGTAAATATAACATAGATTAAAATTAAAAAAGAGCATGATTTTAAAAGTATACGATTCATATTAAAACACCAAAAATTATAAACTTCCTTTATCTATATAAACTTAAAGAGAAGGGTGAACCTGGACCTCAGATAGTTTTTGATCAATATTTGAGAATGGTAGCCTCATTTCATCATTGTTTGAATTTTATAGCTACCTATTTTGAATGTCCAGTCTTGCAAATATAGGTAAAAGTAAATGGAAACAATGTAGCCTTGTAAGACAGTTGCCACCTTTTTTAACGATATATATTTTTAACATATAAAAAACATAAATAAAAATATTAAACCTATGCAATTATAGAAAGTTTAAAGCATGTTTCTTAATTAACTAATTCAGTATGATATAAATTTACAACAGGCTATCCACAACCCCTCCAATTTTTTAAATGACCCTTCTGTGGGTTGCAACCCAGAGTTTGTGCACCTCTGATCTAGAACCCTAAAATAAAAGTTAGCATAAATGAATAAAGTAAATCAAATAAAAGTCTGGAAAAGTGGTCAACAACAAAGGATGTTAAAGGGTGAATCCAGGATACTAAAAATGTAAAAAAAAGAAGAAAAATTCGAATGTTAATTTTCATCAACCCTGCCCAAATGATAAAACCCTTTCCCCAAAATAGGAAATTTTACCTAGAGAAGGTTCTAGTTGATGCATTGCTTTGAAAACAAATTAGGTTACTTACAAAACATAAAATAATATGTTTCAATTTAAAATACCTAAATAAGAAAATTCCTCTCCACCAATATTTAAGATAACTACAAAGCATACATCTGAGATAACAGGACAGATCAGCAGCATGAAATTTCGAAATAATTATCTGCACTTAAATTTTAATACCTTAAAATTCATAACTACCTTTTGTATAAAAAAACACATTTTATTTGTTTTAAAATAAACAATTTTTATTTATTTTTTAGTACTAAAATCTTGTGTCTCAAATATTATCCTGAATCCTAAATTTGCATTAAAACAATAAAGTTCATTTTAAGTTAATTTTTGATAAAAATAAATAACTATACATTATTCTATACATAGTAAAAGCTTTCATACTTACACAAGAATAAAATAAAACACAAAATCATAATTCTATAAGATTACGACATTATTTGAGTACTTACCTTACGAACAAATGGAAGATCAGGATGATGTTTTGCTGGCATGAAAATGAGTAAAAATCGTTCATAAAGTTGAATTCCACTTAAGGCTGAAATGCCCATGTACAAAAATACTCCAAACAATACAGCAAGTGGCACTTTCCTTAAGAGTGGTGCCATCAAAACTGATAAACCTGAAAAAAAAAATTACAAATGGATAGTGTATTGCATTTTCATTATATTAAAAAATATATACAAAATTTACATTTGTGAGACTATTAAAGCAGTTTTATCATGAACAACTATTTTAACAGTCTGTATATGATTCAACTAAACATTATTAATATACAGCTGAAAGGAATGTTATTTTAGAATAAACTATAAAGATTAAGAACAGAACATTCATAAACATCTTGTTATTTTTTTGAATTGCACTACACAGATAGAAAATTACACTGAATTAAAAATAGGTATTAATGAAATCCCAAAAAGAAAAATATATTGAAAGAAACACACACACAAGCAAACATACAATTATATGCATGCATGTACCAAGCCCATACACAGTGTTTTTAGATATATTTTTTTAAAGGACAGTATTCTGCCTGTTTTTTAGTCGAATAAAAAGTCTGCTCAGTTTTGAACTTTTTTAAACCTTGATTTATTTGATAATACCTAAAAGTGGATCATAAGTTACCTTCAAAGTAAAATGAATATTTCATTTACTTAACAATCACATATTTATTTGATATTTTTAAACTTGTGCAGAAGAAAAATCAGCTATATTAATATATGCTGTAAGAAAAATGATTAGATTTAAAAGTTAAAAAAATTAAATACTTTTCAGTAAAAGCTCATAAAATTAAGATAGGATTTTACTGCACAGTATACCAAAAACAATTTTGTCACTTATGATGATAAAGCAGCCAGTAAAACATACGCAAAATAGTTCTCATTATTTTTCCATTATGGTCATTCAGGAAATAATTTTCTGCTCTTTTATTAAAAATAGCATATACTGATGCATTTACAGGGTGTCTCAAAAAACCTTGACACATTTTAAAAATTTATAAAAAAAAGTATACAAGGAAGGAACTGGAAATTCACAGATATATTACCACATATGTTAGGGTTCTTTTCTGTGTCAAAAAAGTTCAACAGAGGGCTCTAGTTGTTCCGTGAAAGTGAAAGTTGTAAAATGGCTAAAATTGTAAATGGCTATTTTGCTGTCCAACGAATTTCTTATTTACACCCCAAAATCATTTGGCAAGAAGACGGTGCACCTCCTCATTGGGATATAATTGTATGAGACTTTTTAAATGAGGAATTCCCAAGCAGGTGGATTGGACGAGATAGTCCCATTCAATGGCCACCTTGATCTCCAGACATTACACCTCTTGACTTTTTTCTTTGGGGATTTGTCAAAGACAGAGTTTATTCAACAAAAGGGGACAGTCTTAAAGAACTCAAAAAATATATAATTGCTGCAATTTCATGTGTTACGGAATCCATTTTGGAATGCACATGAGCTGAAATAGATTACCGACTGGATATTGTCCAGGCCACAAAAGGAGCACATATTGAAATTTATTGACTATACTTTAATAATAATAATAATAATTAAAAAAAAAATCGAATATATAAGGTAACACATGTGAATTTCTAGATCCTACCTTGTGTACTTTTTTTTTGTAGTATAAATTTAAAAAATGTGTCAAGGTTTTTTGAGACCCTGTACTTTATCTTCAGTATGACAGTGAATTTACAACAGGCTGTGGCTAAAATAGATTTTTCAACTGATAGCATCAAGCCTAACTCTGATTCTCTTCAGAGTTAGATCCGTATGGCGACCGTTAATTGCCCAAAAATGTCAGCCGTAATAAAACTTACCAATTAAAACAGAAACCAACAAGTTGGTTAACCTTTGTTCTTTTACTTCAATAACATGCGGAAGTTCCCCAGGTACATGTGTCTTACTCAAGACAATAAGGCTTGACACATGAGATATGGATCGTACAGTAGCTGCACACTGCCAAGGTCCACCTATGAATGCACTGATCATTTCCATGTAGCCAATCAGCATCATATCTAAGTGAAACCCTGAGCCTTTCTGGAGTTGTTTCTTACTAATAATCAACCTAAAAATACAAATCAGAGCTCAAACATTTTTTTAAATTTCAAGTTTAATGGTAATAAAAATAATTTATAGGCCTGTGTTAATGAAATCTCACTGAAAGGCATGTGAATTTTGTATTAATATGCATATTATATAAGACATAAGAATGAATTAATATTAAAACATACTTTAAATACTTCATAACCTATTTCATTTACTTAATTGTCACATATTTAACTGGTATTTTTCAAGCACAATTTCTAATTTATTTTCAAGAGCTGTAAAAAAATTGATTAAACTAAAAAGTTTAAAAATTCAATTTTTTTTTAGCAAAAGCTCATAAAATTAAGATAGGATTTTACTGCACAGTATACCAAAAACTATCTGGTAACTCATGATGATAAAGCAGCAGCATAATATACACAGAATAGTTTCCATTATTTTTCCATTCAGATTATTCAAGTTATAACTTTTCTAAAAGATAACAAATATTAATGCACATACTTTGTTTTTAGTGACATTTACTTCAGTAACTTTCTGAATGAAGAGAAAGAAACAATTGTTATGAACTTGTAATGTATGTAAATATTCTAATCCCCCCCCCCCCCCCCCCCCAAAAAAAAATAAAAAAAAAAAATTAATAAATAAAAAAGGGTGAGTTTGATCAAAAATTGTTTACTAGTTAACTTATATGATGAAATGGCTGTTATTTCAGGAAGAAATGTCATACTGCTAAATATACTACTGTGATGAAAAAAGGCTGAAAAAAAAATTAAATTCAACACTATACTGTAGTATCTGAGAAGTCATACTAGTAGAAGTGCAGAATAGTCACTGAACAGAAATAATCAAGCTAGTGAGTTTATTTCTATGATTCTGGTGGGCCATGTATTTAAAACACTCAAAATTTTTTAAAAATGTTATATGTTTGCTGGAAGGAATAGACAAGCTGAAATATACAAACTACTTTTTCATTCAATTGACATAACTCAACTAGGCATTCCATCTGTTCCTATAAACTGACAATGTCACAGGTTTAGGAGATTTTGACAGCTATACAAAAGTAGAGAGGGAGAGGAAAGCTATTAATGTTGCAAGCAATGTTTGTTGTAACCACACCAAAGAAAATGTAGTTCACATTGCCGAATGCAGGGAAATCTGGGATTTTCTCACTTTAATACTGCATACACACATATATATCTCAGACAACAGAATCAAATTTTAAAACTCAAAATCAAATTGTAAAGGCCATTAACTTTAAATTATGCTTGATACTACATGCAGTATAAGAAGAAAAATAATAAAAAGATTTCATTTGTAAATTACTTACTCACAAATTTGAGTTTCCATAAACAGCAAAATAAATATTAAAAATCCTCCTATCAAAGCAATGAAAGCCTCCCATACTTGTACAGGCAATGGTGATATAAACCAACCTCTAGGTGTGGTAGGGGATAACCCTTCAGGCACCCTCAGTTTCTTTAAAAAAATATATATATAAATATATATATATATATATCATAAATCTCAAAAATAATAGAAAAAAAGCATAATCCAATAAATAACATTGAATACAATGCTAAAGTTCAAAAATACAATAAGTTTGTATTGATACATTAAAATTATTTAATTGTTGTTTAAAGACAAATTTATTTACTATAATGCATAAAAAGAATTTAATTAAAATTCTTACCTCAGATTAATGGATTTTTAAAAATCTTTTCACAAGGGAACAAAAGGTATTTCCCAAATTTTTTTTTCAATTTAAACCTTCACTTGGATATTAGATCTTAAACTTATAAGATATACAAAGGAAATGGTAAATTATTTGATTAAGTTAAAAATTAAATACATTCTCTATTTGGCACCCCCCCCCCTTAACTGGTAAGTTAATAAAATTATTAATTATTAGTATTGTATCAGTTTAATGTAATCAATTTAGCTGATTTAATTCATTAATGATCATTTTTAACAGATTTTATCATTTTTTTAAATACGCTATTATTGAATACACATTGCAACTAATGTGTTATACATTTTATGAACTCTAGCATTTTTCTTGACGGTTCGGATATAGCGAACAAACCCTTTGGTCCCTTGGAAGTTCGTTATAACAGGGTTCGACTATATATACTTTTTACAAATACCATCGACAACTACCACGGTTATTTCAATAGCCAGTATTTACACTATAAATTCTGTCCATAATTTAATTACAGAACAAAAATGAACAATTTTTTAAGTACTTTTATTAATAAAAAAAAACTTGATTTTCATCTAATTTCCTTTGATACACTGAGAAAAATCCATATTGTGATGATAAAAATCAATAAGATATCACCATCTTGTCAGTTTAAATTCAAACAAATTCATGTAAGTAATTAAAAATCATCTAAATTAAGCTGTGCATCTAAGGAGTGTGGAAAATCAAGTTTTAAAAAATTAAATAACAAGGCAAGCTTAGTTCATCCACGACTCTACATCTGATTTGCAAAAAATGTGCCTTGTTCTTCAGAAATGGCAGTATTTTAAATTATGAGTAGAGATCAGAGATTGAAATATGACAGAATATAGTTGAAAAATTAATAAGATTGTCTAAAAAAACACACAGACTACATGGAATACATACTGTGTTTATTACACAAAATGAAAATCGTTTTAAAGTACTTTCAATGCTTAAAATAGATACATGAATAAAATTTTATGGAAATCCTACTAATCAGAGTTATATCAGTCAAGATTTACATAAAATCAATTTGAGCTAAGAATAAAAGGAAAATATAACAAATCAACATGATAAATACCTGAGTATAAGTGGTTGATGATATCGAAAAGTCAAGAAGACCCATGATTACAATTCCAATAGGAACTCCAAAATCCCCAAGAGCTCGTCTGGCCTTAAATAAAATTGTATAGAAGAGATGAGATTTTTATACAGCTATTATACAAATAAAAATATATAAATAGATAATACTTCAACAAGACAACTGAGGACAATAAATTTTATATAAAAAAAATCTTAACCCTAAAATAAATACAATATTGGAACACAATAATTTGTGATATCTTAAAGAATTGAAACAAAAGATCTCTCCAATAAAAGATAGAATTATAAACAACAGATAGAACTCTCCCACAATGTACTTTAGAATCATTCCTTAATTTTAATGCAGTGAGTTAACTCACACATCAAGTTCAGTTCTCAATCACAGTAAACAAGTTAGGTACTGTGAGCAAAAAGTTAGATATTGTATGCCCAAGGAAAAAGAAATGGACAAAGAGTAAAAAAAGGTTGTGCTTTTGATGTATTAACCTGAATGGGAAAGATCTTATAACACTGGATGAAAAAATATCATTGTAATATAGCTTCCATAAAATATAAAAAGCTGTAGTTGAGTTCATCACTGAAATTTTAAGAACTAATGTCCAAAAACAATCAGTGAATTGGAACTACTGGAGGTGAACTCCAAAGATGAATAAGCCTATGCCAACAGCAATGTATAAATTCAACATAAGTGATACAAGTACGTTTCTCAAAAAGCATAAGAATGCAATCCATTTTAAATGTTAGTTGAAATTTACAAGTGGTGAACCTACAAGAAGAATCAACACATCTTCAATGTAGTAGAACCAGCAAAATATCTAGCCAGAAATATTACCTAAAATGAATATCAAAAATGTGTTCTTACAGCCAAAAACAATATCTGAAACTCTTTTTGGTGATCACATTATCACAGATGGATGATATGAAGAAAACAAAAAATGATGATGTGACAAAATGCCTCTCACTTTCATGTATAAGGAAGAATAAAGTAGTTGAAATGTATGAATTATTGACAGAGCTTAAAGTGTTCACTAGCTTCTCAGTGTAAACTTTCTTGGGTATTTAAACAGCTCTCACTCATCTTCCTAAAATAAATTCCAAAACTCAAATCTTTCATAAAAAAATTAGCTGAAATTAACAGTATCAACCCAAGATTTTAAAAGCTTCCTTACCAAGGTACAAGTATGCTGAAAAAATTCAAGAAATGTATTATCACCAAGAATTCAAGTGTCATACTTTTATTCGTTCAAGAGTACCAACAAATACATGCTTCCCACAAGCCACGAAGCAGCCAGGTGGCGCTACGAGTATGCTAAGACGATATATATGTTTTCAATTTGTAACATATGCATTAATGAAAACTTTTAAACTAAATTTACAAGAGCTTTATATTAATTTAGATGTTTAAAATTTTAGGTCACTACTTTGAGCTTTTCTTCACAAAATTATGATTTCATTGAAACAACTAGTTACCATTATTAATATTTCTTACACCGTGTGTCTATACTGCCGATACATTAGCAGATTTTGTGCTTGAAAGATAGCTTTCAACACAGTGGCTCAGCCAGGATTTAGATCTGGTGAGACTTTACAAAAAGAAAACTACTTTAAATAACAAAACCTATGATTCTTTACTGTTAGAGAACATTGACAGTTTGGGGGGTGGGGTTAGTTCCCATCTCCAATTACTGCACTATTGTTTCAGAGATTCACACAAATGAATGACATCCTTTCTTGTTATTCATAACAACATAAAACAGCATTTTCTGAATTTTTTTAAATATAAATCAAATATATAATTAAATTATAAGGACAAATATTATGTTGTTACCCATATATAAGTTAAGAAATTAGAATCATAGAGAGTGATTGCTCTCTGACTTTCAAATCCAGGAATTCTCCATCCTCCATGGAATAAAATAGATGATGATGGTAGAGTATCCCAAACCTTTTACATAACACATGCTTCCTTCCCATTATGAATAATGGTACAATAGAACTATTATTTTAGTTCTGAGTCCAAGGAAAATATTTTTAATGATATATTAAAAGTATTCCTTTCTCTAAGTGAAATCCTGACAGCTGCAAAACTCTTTACTTTAGCAAATTTTTTCTTAAAATTTCTAGAAATTCTAGTCTAACTCCTCAACAATGAGAAAAAGAAAAATAAAGAAAATTCTAGAACTTTTCCAGGATTTTTATAGTTTGTGTAACAGAACGTTTGCATAACTAAAATGCTTAGTGCTTTTGGGGGCTTTAATTTTGAATGAACAGCATGTATTGAAAGAAAAAAAAAACAATCGACTTTGGATTCTTCAATTTCTCCAAAAGAAATTTAAAGCTTTTCTAACTAACTCATGGCACAACAGTCCAAATTGCTTTTCAGCACTGTGGACCAAGGCCTGCGGTGCCCATCTCTGCTTTCATGACTGTGGGCTTAGGGTGCTATACAGCATGTCTTGGTCAGGAGGTCAACTGATGTGGGATCCCCAGAGTTAGTTCCCAAGCATGTTTGGTACTCATTCTATTGACCCACTCAAGGGATGAAAGGCATGAGTTGACCTTGCCCAATCACTAGGGAAAACCCTAGACCTGTGGCATGGCAGCTTGACACTTTTAACCGCTACACCACCAGACTTCATATAAGTGTAATTTCAATAATATAAAGTATAATAAGTGTAATTTAAAGCTTTTCATATAAGTGTAATTTCAGTAATTATACCAAATATGAGTAAATCTATAATGTGAAAATATTTGTAAGTAATAGTCTTTTGAAAACTGATAACTTAAAAAATTTTTTAGGAATCAGAAAACCTTTAAAGTAAGTCCTTTTTTTAAATAAAAAAATATAAAAATACATGCATTATCAGATATATCACATGCTTTGCTTTCATCCCATCAATCACAGTATAATGAAGAGCCAGAGTATACTGCTTTTTTTTCTTTCTTTCAGTATTTGATTCATATAAATTTCCTTGTGTTAAGCAAATATACTTATAAAAAATAAATGAACTAAGGATAAAAGATAAGATACAGTGCTTCAATATCAAGCCCTTTAAAGCAGAAATAAAATCTGAGAAAAGTGAACAAACAAACAAACATTATTTCAAATGTTGTAAAATCTAAAGAATGTCTATTTTATGGTTCCATACTCCATAAAATTTATTTATTTAAAGTTCAGAACTGCTCAATCCCTCTTTTAAGGGAAATGAATCCTAATTTTATAAAGGAATGGAATACAATTTTCATGTCTAAATATAAATCCTAATATTTAAAAAGAATGAGATAAATGAAAATAAGTAAAGATTGAAAATTTCTTTTAAGAGAGAAAAAGGGAAAAAAATAGATCATACTTAAAAAAAATATGATTAAAATAATAGCACAAATGAAATTCATACATACACTTCTACCAAGGAATTTACTATTCCTAAAGTGTCGCAGGAATAAGGCAATATAAAATGTACCAATCATCAAAATGGCTGATAACAAAGCTGTATTTGGCTGTGGATAAGTTGGTATACCATCACTAGGAGTTGTATTTGTGCCATTTGTACCATCACAATAAAGCGGAAGAAGAGGATTTTCCATAAAAGTCTGAAAAATAAAAACAGTATTTTGAAATTATATATATGCAGGGAAACAAAATAAACATCCTCAACGATATCCATAAAAAAAAGTGAAAAAAAGATAATAATAATCAGATCTGCGTTAACTATGAAGAGTCCCACACAAAACATTTTTATGAGTTCTAAAGCCTGCATAAAGGCTGAATGATTAGAACTTAGTTGATCCTTAGATAATCTAGTACTTACATTTAACTTAAACACAGAAACAAATTAATCCCTTTATTAATAAAGTGACTCAATGAATGCCAAATTTAGAAACATTTATTTTACTAATCTGTGCCTTTATTTTATTATAAACTGTGATGGAAGTTGTCAAGAATGGCATTCAAAATAAAACTTTATCACACTGTCAGGGTAGCCTAACTAGATGATCTGACCAGATAAGACTGCCTCACATCACCAGAGTTAACATGGCAGAGTCAGCCTGGTGTAAAATTTTCTGTCCTGGCAGAAATAATTAAAGTTTCTCTGATAAGAATTTCACTAACAAAATTTCACTTGCAAAAATTTCTGACAGCAAAATAATCAAAATTATTCATAATAGTACAGCTAGTTATTTCAGAGGCAGCTAATTATAGAAAAAAATTATTATAGAC
This sequence comes from Dolomedes plantarius, assembly GCA_907164885.2. NCBI lineage: Eukaryota > Metazoa > Arthropoda > Arachnida > Araneae > Dolomedidae > Dolomedes > Dolomedes plantarius. The sequence continues at coordinate 36,327,951 of OU015497.1, forward strand.
CATTAAGGAAGCACATTTTTAAATATAAATTTAAATCTCAGGGTGAAAAAGAATCCATTGTAGAAAAGAACATAAATAAATATAAGCAATATCCTGTGTTATTAGCCCCAAAAAGAAATATCATTAAATAAGTCTGCTGTACAGTGCCGGAGTGGCTTAACAGAATAAAGCATCATCTGTAGATCACAGATAATCTACAGTTTGACACAACCCTAACAATGGGTTATTACTAGGTTTATTTAAGAACCAAACTTTCTCAGAATCTTTTAAGTTATTTGACTTTTTAAAATATCAAAGTGAGTGACTGACATATCAAAAAGAAAATCCACATTTTTCTAGGAAATAAATCATTGTTATTATTACAGATAATCAAAATGAAGTTAAGAAAAAATTAAAATTTTTGCCCATTTTAAAATAAACTTCTTTTTTACAAAGTTATACATTCTATTGACAATAAAGAATAAAATTATACAGATAATTAAAATAAAGTATACCTTGTATAATTTGGACAAACTCTCAAAAATAAATATCAATGAGATTATAGTAGCAAAAATTTCTTGAAAAAATCTTGAAAAAAAGTTCACCAAAACTGATCCTTCAGCAGCAACTACCACAGTTGCAATGACTGCAGTCCAAATGCCAACCCAAACTCTCATGACAAGAAATGGAGATGAATAATAGTCTTTAAGCTACAAATGAAAAATAATAGCCATTATAGCAATAAAAATTATGTTATTAAATTTAATATACGAGGGTGATTTCAAATAAACCACACAGCTCTATGCATAAGATTATTAAACTAACGTAGAAATGTCAACATAAGTTTAGTTATTATAAGTATTTCACTGCACCAGGTGGGGTCCATCATAGCTACTAGAGCCCTGCAGGTTGTTGCGCCCCCACCAGTGAAGGCAGACCACAGGAAGGCGACCACCCCCACGCACATCCACAGAAGCGGTCAGGGCTAGAGATGAAGGCACAAAAGTGACTACACTGAGGAACCATTTACAATGACTGGTGAGAATTTGTAAGAACTCAGTAGAAGAGGCCGAGATCAGATGCACTACAACAAGCAAGCATAGTGGTGATAAACCAGATCATGAAAGTTGGTTCACAAGCTAAATTTATACATTCTGTCCTGGGAGGGGGGGGGGTCTCAAATTGTGAAGAAATGTCCAAAATATGAAAATAGTATTAACAGGAGCAGTGAGAACCACTAATTTCATTGAATTAAATTTATTAATTTTCAGCAATTACACATTGTTTGCAAGAAATGGGCAGTGAATCGAAACAGCTTATTTTCCATACTGAAGTGAGAAGATCCCCTCCCCCCACCAAAAAAAAAAGTCTTGCTTGTATACAAGAATTGAGATAAAAAGCTTAAGTTTATCTTTCAACATCAGGAGTCAAATTAGTAATACATTTACAGAGAAGGAGAAGTTGTGTAGGCTAATTTTCTTGCCAGACTTCCTCTAGTAGCTGAATGAACTGAATCAAAGTTTGCAAGTCAAATACACAACATCTATCATGGTTTTCGACTAAAAAGTTTCAAAAAAGAAACTTTAATTTCTAACAAATGATGCAGCCAACGGAAAACTCATTTTTCCCCTTGAAAATTTCACTGTAGAAAATAACATTAAATTGAATTAATTAAAGGTATACACCAATATTTTCTTGATAATTTAGACAGTGAGGTCTGGAGGATTGCAGTGGAAAATTACAATTCACCGGATTTCTGTTTGATGAAAGAAAAGAAAGAAATTAGTGAACTGTCAGGAGATGGATCAATAAAATTCCCTTTTCAAGAAAACATTATAAAACTTTAGTTGATGTTCAGTTTACTCATTCAGTTTGCAGTAACTGAATGAGTTTCCTTGTGTCAATGAAAGTGCCTTTCTGAACCATATATGTGGGTAAGAGCAGTTTTTCATTCATGGTCTACCTAAAAAATAAGTACTGCAATCAGTAGTGGATCAAGGACTTGGAGGGCCCCAAGTAGAACATAGTTTTGAGGCCAAGAATGTATCTTATTTTGAAGCAGCTAATTTTTGGAGGCCCTAAGCATGTGCTTCTTGAATCTGTGCAATGATTCACCACTGACTGCAATAGGTTAAATTTTGAGCCTGATCACTGATTGAAATTTTCAGTATATCAAAGATAAATGAGAAAGCAATGCAAGCACACACCTCACGCTAGAAGTTTTAAGCATTTATCATCTGTCAAAAGCAGAAGTAATATTTAAAACGGTCTTAGAAAAATTAGCATTTTGCACTATTTTTTGCCATTAATCTTTGAATGAATTCCTAAAGGAAATTCAAGTAGATTTCCTGAAGTCATTTAAAATGAAATAATTTCTTTTTTTGTTGATGCTTATCATTTTGTCTTATTCTATTAATAACATTATGGTAACATTATAAAATTTTAAACAGCTTTGCCACTTATGAAATATTTTTTAATACTCATATTTTTCAAGGCAGTAAAACTGCCTCAGTGTAATTAAGGATTTTTTTAAAATCCATCATCTGGGGGAAATTTTAAAGTGAGATATACATTCAAGACTTTTAGTAAACATTAGGGTAATAGAATCTAAAAGTTTAAAAGCACCACAGCTTTAAAGGATGCCAAAACCACCATTTAATTTGGTGTTAATCAGAGTTAAGAGTTTTTAAGAGTAGGTTTAGAGAGATGCAAATGCCTTAAGTAATATAATTAATAGGTATGTTTTTAACTAAAAATTAAGACAAAACAATCTTAGATACCTGATATAGCATTTCATCAAACAGCAATAAAGGTCCTGTAGTACCAATAATGATAAGAGGTTGTCCAGCCAAAAGGGAAAATAAAACACCAGAAAGAGCTGTTCCTATTAGGGTTTCTGAAACACCGATATGGAGGTGTGTTTTCTCAGCTAAATAAATTTTATAAACAAAAATTATACAAATGTAGATTTTCAGAAACACTGAACAAATTTGCTAATTATTCATGCTTGATTGTAACATGAGTAATTAGAAAAACTCCCTTGTGGCATCTGAATATAAATAGATGTCTATCTGACTATATTTAAATGGAAGAAATATAATAGCTAAAGTAAGTACAGCTAATCAATACATAACTATTAATAACACATAAAAAAATAATTAAATTCAAATTTTCACCATTTGGTTATAAAACTGCTTTCATTCTGTTTTTTCTCAAAAATACTTGAAATGATGTGCAAAAGCAATGTAAAAAAAAGTAAGATAAGAATTAAAATTAATTTATAAAATTAAATTTCGATTCATACATGTGAAATAGCATGTGATAAAATCCATGAGGGTAAAATTTGTATAGTAAATATTATAATAATATTAGACATTTATTCTGTAAGTTTAAGAAATTAGTTAATAACTTTTAAAAACTATCATTAACTTACTAGTTATAATGCTGTCAGACAGCTAAGAGAAAAATTAAAAGATTGTTTAAATAAATGAATAAGAAAAAAAAGCAAGAGAAAATCATTATGGTAAATAAACAAACTGCAGTAAAAATACATTGAATGCAATATAATTAATTTAAGATTGCACACAATTCATTTTGGAAACTTAAAAGGAAACAATACACTCACAAAGAAAATATTTCTCTTTCTCTCATTATATATATATATATATACATATATATATATATATACAGTGGGGCGCACCCAGGATTTTTTCTTGGGGTGAGGGGGGGCGAGATGAACGGATAAAAATATTTATAATGCAAAATCAATATTCATAATGCAATTTCTATTTCTTCAGGGGGGGGGGGGTGTCAACGGCACCTTGACCCCCTCCCTGGGTGTGCCACTGTACATATATACATATATATATATATACACATACACACACACATATATATATATATATATATTCATGTATATATAAGTTAAAGCCCAAAGTCACAAACCTTATTGTAAAATTATTATATACCCTTGACAATAACTTAATTATTAAAAAAGTTCAATAACTCTTAAATGTCACAAAATACACAGAGTATACTTTGTTTCCTTTAAAGGACTCTTGAGTTATTTATTCATTTATTTTTTAAATGAGACTCTACTCAGTAATTCTATCATATATCAGCTTATGATTGTTAAACTTTTTCACCTTTTCTCTAATTTAACAAATTACATTATTCTATGCATAAAATAGGTAGTTTGTAAGCTTATTTTTGATAGTTGTATAATTCAAACATGCCGCACATTTAACACAACAATTATAAGATAAAATTTTATATAAAGGGATTACATTATATTTGCCCTGTATAAATGTAAATAAATACTTGGGAAGTTGCTTTACTCTATAAAGTTATTTCCAGCAACAATAATTACTGATAAATTATGGAAATACTTGAAATTTTATCACCACTATGTTTCTTATTAAATAAAAAGAAACAGAAAAGAGAAAGCAGAAATCTTCACAATATGAAAATGTCTCATGTAAAGGATTTATTAAATTATAAGGAACAAACATTTCAAAACCTTAACTCACCCAGTAAACCTCCAAAAGCAACAGCTCCTGATATTGCAGCAAAATATATAAAAATAACAGACGCTATACACTGCAAATTGATACCATCAAGAAGATCACTTTTGTAAAAAACATATCGATTTTTAATGTCTTGTATAAAGCCACCAAATAATCTTCCTGTACGTTTCAAAGGATGATAAGCAGGTTTCTTCGGTGGTTCTAAAAAATTTTAACAAAAGAGTTATATAATAACAGGCAATGGAATTAAAAAATCATATTGATATAAAAACAGTAAACTGTAAATGATATATATAAAACTTATGAATCTACATAATGGACATATGATAATAAATTAACATCGGTAAAAATATATTTCACTGGATATCACATACGTATTGATTTAAGGATTTTTTTAAAGCCACTTTTATTTTTTTCAATGTTTTACAGATAATGATGATATTCCAAACAATTCTAGTTACTTTTCTTTTAAAAAAGATTAGTATAAAATTTTATGAATAGTTAGTGGGTTTAAAGTAAAATGAAGATAAACTCGAATGAACTATCTTATTAAGAGTTTCACTAGATAAGTTAAATAATGATATTAACAGCCTTTTCAAGAGTGATTTCTTTAATAATTAATAATTGGTTTTATATATATAGTATTTTAATTTAATTAAAAACTACATAAATCTACAATAAAAATCTAACAGAAAAAAATACTAACTTTTAATGAATTGTTATAAAAGAATGATTTAAATCAACCAACTTAAAAATATTTTAATCACTCTGATTTAAATTAGTAAAATCTTCATTAATTTAGTATTCTCTGTTTTTTCAACACATGCACATGTATGCATAATCCATTTTAACATTTTATAAGGAAATGAAGAAAATATGAATCACATTATACACACTTCAGATAAATTCAATGCCTATTTCAACATAAAATAATATTTTAGCTTTGATATGCCATCATATGATACTATTTGCTTGTATAGTCTGTAAGTTTCTGGAACCCAACCCACCCCACCCCCTTGAGCATTTGTTATCCATCCCCCAAGGGTCAAATTCCACAGTTTGATAATCACTGAGTAATACATGAATGATCCATTTTACCTTTTCCCTCATGCTGAACTGCTATTGAACTTTTCCTTCGAATTTCTTCAAGCGGTAATAATGAATTTCTTTTCCACTTTCCAGGAGGTAGAACTGTACTTTTATCAAGGAATATGGCAAAAGCACTAAAAATGTCTTTCATATTTGTAGTTTTATACATGTTAATACGGAACTCCTTTAAATAGAAAAATAAAACAGTATATCAAAGCAAGGTATTGGGTTATACATACAAAAAATAATATTAAAATGTCAATATTTAAATATATTGAAACTTCTTTATGGCTGCCATTAATGGTCTTTTTTTTTTAAAAAAAAAAGCAGCCATTTTGAGAGGTGGCTGTCAAATAGGGGTGGACTCCTATATGGCAGCCAGTGATGGTTCCAAAAAAGTGGCTATTTTGCAGGGTGGCTGGCTAGAGAAGTTTCACTGTATTGTTGAATCTATATACTACATTTTGCCTTATTACATATTTACCTAATTTATCGCAGGTGAAATTTTTTGAAGCTAAGCACAATATAAGATACTTAAACAATAACTTTTAGTGGCTAAATTTATCATTCTCTAAATTAGGGAAAATATGTAAAACAATAGTAGTCACTGGTGTATATACGAGGGTTGCCCAAATGAAAAGTGGACAAGTTGAATGATAAGAATACCTTTATTGGAAATCAAAAGAAATTGCGCTGTAGGTGTTCTAACACAGGTTCCATCATTTCGGCAGCAGCTCTCTATGCTTTTGCTGTAGAGATCATGATTGATTCATGGGGAAGTCCTGCACAGCTTCCTTCACTTCATCGTCCAAATGGAAACATTTCTCCTGTAATGCTCTCTTAAGTGGCCCAAAGATGTGGAAGTCACAGGGTGACAAATCTAGACTGTACGGTAGGGTGGAACGAAAAAAACTTTTTTTTGAATTTCAATATGCTCTAGTTTTCAAAAGTTGCCTTTTAACAAAATAAAGACGGAAATTAAATATTAGCGTAATTGGTGCATGTTTTCAGTTAGCGCAAGAAGGGCAAACTTTTGGTTTTTATTAAATTTTTGACAAATTTCACAATTATTTTGAAATTGAATACACTTGTAGTACAAAAAAGTAGCAAAATATGTAATTTAAACATTCTTTTTAGTCAGGAGGCCTGATAAACTGATTATATAATACGTTTTACTTCATAAAAATAGTACACATAAAGGCACTTAAGGACGAGGCACTTAAAAGACACTCGGACATCACGGTGGAACAAAAATTTTTTTTTTGGAATTTCAATATGCTCTAGTTTTCAAAAGTTGTCTTTTAAAATTAAAATTAAGAATATAAAATCTTTTTACTCTACTAAAATATTTTCAAGTGCCGCAAAGGGCTTCAAAATGGATATTTTTATGAAAAAGTGATTATATTTGTATTTTTTGTTAATTTATTTCATAGTATATTAAAATAGTGTATATTTTCTGTAAATAAAATATTCAAAATATGATATTTTGACAGAAAACTCGCACATTCTAAGTATTTCTAATTTTTAGATGCCATAACAGAACAACTGATTTTGTGGAATTTCGCGATTTTCATCATATTAATTTTACAGTAGCATATTCTTATAATACACATTGGAATGAAAGAAAAACAATTTTTAATTGACGGAGCTTAGTTAAAATAAGCAAATCACACTTATTTAGAAAAATATTAATGTAATGTCTATAAAGGCAAAACGTTACTCTGAAAAAAATATTCATGGTTTTCAAAAGTCCATAGTAATCACACATGGTTTCCATTACTTATTTCACTGACACATTGAATTGTTTTATTGTTTCAAATTTTGGCATTATCTTTTCAGAATGTATTTTTGATTTTATCAATGCATCTCTTGCAGAAGTACCACGAACGGACTAGGATGACACGGTAAGTAATTTAACAATCCTTTCTACTACTTGTGTGTGACATGGAATGTTGTTGAAGTCAATAATTTAAATGAACTGTCCCTACGTCACCTATTTTGTTTCATAGATGGAAAAACTAAAGGTCCAAATGAATTTGGAGGAGAAATAGGTAAACAACTAGAAAACTACTATGAACTTCCAGTGATTGAATTTTCACCTATTGAAAATAACATTCCATTACTAGAAATTAAGGATGATTTAAGCGTGGACCCAAAATATTTGCTAGAAATGCATAATGCAATCTCTGTTGGAAAGTGCTTTTTTGATTTGTCCACGAGAAAACCAGGAAAATTTTGTCATTCGCAATGGCTTACATTAGCAAACCGAATACTTCGCTTGTATGTGGGAACATAATTTCCTGCAAAAAATCTCCGAATACTGATTACATTTTGAAAGTTTATGCACCAATTTGGTTTAACATAAAGCTGAAATCATCTTGTATCCGTGGATCGAAGCACTTGTGGAAACTTGTAAGCTATTCACGTTACCTCAATCAGACACTTAAAAATGTAATTGAACCTGTCATTCAAAGAAATGCATACTTTGCCGCTTCTGAAAATCTCCTCCTTTGTATGATATTAGACGATCGCAATCAAGTAAGAGAGCTTGGATTACGCCGGATTCTAAAAGCAAGGGCGGAAAATGAAGGAGGCATCAGAAAGAATGTAGTTCCACGTATAAACTTTGATGCCAAAGATTATATTGATATGATTGAATGGAATGATATTAAAGTAACAGAACCTCCTATGATGAGGCATGTTTCTGATGACAAACTAAAACAGTTTATAAAGGAAGCAAAAGAATCTGATCACGAGAAACAAATTATTGACTTCAACAACATTCCATGTCACACACAAGTAGTAGAAAGGATTGTTAAATTAGTTACCGGGTCATCCTTGTCTGTTCGTGGTACTTCTGCAAGAGATGCATTGATAAAAACAAAAATACATTCTCAAAAGATAATGCCAAAATTTGAAACAATAAAACAATTCAATGTATCAGTGAAATAAGTAATGGAAACCATGTGTGATTACTATGGACTTTTGAAAAGCATGAATATTTATTTCAAAATAACGTTTTGCCTTAATAGATATTACATTAATATTTTTCTAAATAAGTGTGATTTGTTTATTTCAACTAAGCTCTGTCAATTAAAAATTGTTTTTCTTTCATTCCAATGTGTATTATAAGAATATGCTACTGTAAAATTAATATGATGAAAATCACGAAATTCCACAAAATCAGTTGTTCTGTTATGGCATCTAAAAATTAGAAATACTTAGAATGTGCGAGTTTTCTGTCAAAATATCATATTTTGAATATTTTATTTACAGAAAATATACATTATTTTAATATATTATGAAAGAAATTAACAAAAAATACAAATATAATCACTTTCTCATAAAAATATCCATTTTGAAGCCCTTTGCGGCACTTGAAAATATTTTAGTAGAGCAAAAAGATTTTATATTCTTAATTTTAATTTTAAAAGATAACTTTTGAAAACTAGAGCATAGTGAAATTCCGAAAATTTTTTTTTCGTTCCACCGTGATGTCCGAGTGTCTTTTAAGTGCCGCGTCCTTAAGTGCCTTTATGTGTACTATTTTTATGAAGTAAAACGTATTATATAATCAGTTTATCAGGTCTCCTGACTAAAAAGAATGTTTAAATTACATATTTTGCTACTTTTTTGTACTACAAGTGTATTCAATTTCAAAATAATTGCGAAATTTGTCAAAAATTTAATAAAAACCAAAAGTTTGCCCTTCTTGCGCTAACTGAAAACATGCACCAATTACGCTAATATTTAATTTCCATCTTTATTTTGTTAAAAGGCAACTTTTGAAAACTAGAGCATATTGAAATTAAGAAAAAAGTTTTTTTCGTTCCACCCTACTGTACGGTGAGTGTTCCAACACTTCCCAACAAAATTTGTTTAAGGTCATCTGGGTTTCATGGGAGACGTGTGGTCAGGCATTGTCATGGAGAAGGATCACTTGTTATGTGAGAAGGCCTGGCCGTTTGCTTTTGATTGCTTTCCATAGTTTTGTCAGAGTAGTGGATAGTGGCGCACCCAGGGGGGGGGGGGGGCTGCACCCCCCAAAGAAGTAGAAATATTGATTTTGCATTATAAATATTTTTATTTGTTCATCTCGCCCCCCCCCCCAATGCATTATAAATATTTTTATCCATTCATCTCGGCCCACCCACCCAAGAAAAAATCCTGGGTGTGCCACTGGTACTGCAGTATTGTGTCACTGATGGATGTCTGCATTACACCCACCTTCTGCAATCAGAAACCATACTAATGCACATTGTTCTGATCTGGACGCATCCATGTATAGCACAACTTTATTTTCGATCAATTTCCTCTACTGCGAACAGGTTTCACTGTTGAACGCAGTATGTGGTACACACCTCCTACTGCCCTTTATATCCCTGTTCGGTGGCACTGCTATAGCTGCAGTCATTCTGACACAATCGCATGTGTCCACTTTTCATTTGTTCAACCCTTATATGTTCATTGTACTCATAAAGCCCCCCCCTACTACCCCCCTCCAAAAAAACAACTCTAAAATCAAATTGATAATTTTATATTTTTAAAGAATGCTTTCCACAGTACTTGGCATAAACTAATTAATTTCAGAGACAAGAATCAAAACAATTACATTTAAAGCTAGATACAACTAAAAGTTAACACTCATAAGTGCACATTTTTATCTATATTTACATGTTAGAGATCCAGAATAACATAGGCTAATATTCATATAACTATGCATATATTTGATGACACAGAGAGAGAAAATCTTACTTCATTGCTCATTAAAGAACCTAAAGCCCTTCCAATTTCATGATAATTGATATTAGTATCTGTTGGACCCAAAAGTATATAGATAAATCTGACTTTTATTGGAATCTATAATGAAACAAACAAAATTCAAGCTATTATTTTTACTAAAGAACTCAAATATTATTACATTTATACAGCTCTAAAATTAAATGAAAAATATATCAAATATATAAATAAACACAGATAGAAATAGAAAGCTGAATAATTTTAATGGTGTGTTATACTATTCAAAGCGGTGCTTTTAAAATAATATTTAAACTTTGTGAATTTAAACAATAATCAAGGGAAAGTAGGATAATAAAATACTAATCAGCTTTAATTTGATAAAAATTGGTTCCAACACATTCACAAAGGTTGGGCTATACATCTCAATATTTAGGTTAAGCATTTTATGAAGAATGACCTTAATTTGCAGTATTTTAGAACAGTAAATAGACACAAGCCATGGACACTGAATAAGAATGAATATATATATATATATATATATACATACACAGTCCAGTCACATTAATATGACCACCTGTCAAAATCCAGAATAACCACCTTTCACAGAGCGGACCACTGCAAGACGTGCAGGAAGAGAGTCAATTAGGTTCCTGAAGGTGTTCACTGGGATGTTGAGCCATGCCGACTCCAGTGCCGTGGCCAGCTGCACTAGGTTACGTGGGTACGGATCCATGGTGCGAACAACCTGATCGAGGTGGTCCCACAGATTCTCGATTGGGTTCATGTCCAGGGAATTTGCTGGCCAAGGGAGTACGGTAAACTCATCCTGGTGCTCTTCGAACCACGCACGTACACTGCAAGCTTTATGACACATTGCATTGTCCTGCTGGTAGATGCCATCATCCTGAGGAAAAACAATTTGCATATAGGGGTGAACATGGTCCGCAAGGATAGATGCATACTTGTGTTGATCCATCGTGCCTTCCACAATGATGAGTGAACCCAGAGAATACCACGAAAACAATCTCCAGACCATAATGCTCCCTCCTCCAGCTTGGAACCATCTGGCAATTGTTGCAGGGTGTTTGCTTTCAGACATGTCACGCCGTATACGCCAACGTGCATCTGTCCGATGGAGCATAAAACGTGATTCATCGGAAAAAGCCACCTGTCTCCTCTCAGTGGAAGTCCAGTTGCGGTACTGGCATGCAAATTCCAGCCTTCGTCGCCGATGAACAGCAGTCAGCATAGGTGCATTAACCAGGCGTCTGCTGCAGAGGCCCATATGCAGCAACATTCGCTGAACCGTCATTGTGGAGACACTGTTGGTAGCCCCTTGGTTCATCTGGATGGTCAGTTGCTCAACAGTTGCACGTCTATTCGCCCAAACACATCTCCGCAGCCGTCGTTCACCTCTGTCATCTATGGCCCGTGGTACACCATATTTGCCATGTCGCTGATTTTGGATAGTGCCATTTTGCCATGCATGGTATACTTTTACCACTGTGGCCAGCGAACAGTTTACAAAATTAGCCATTTCGGAAATGCTTCCACCCTTGGCCCGAAAGCCAATGATCATGCCCTTTTGGACGTTGGATAAATCGCTCCATTTCTGCATGACTGCAAGAACTGAAATGTTTTCTGAATGCCTACAACACACTTTATATATCCACCAAATTTGCTGATGACACCTTCTGCGATTGGTTATTTAACGTTGACGTCAAAAGTAGGTGGTGGTCACATTAATATGACTGGACTGTATATATATATATATATATATATATATATATATATATATATATATATATATATATATATATATATAAAACAAAACATTGTCAAAAATAAATTAATAAAAAATATTTTGATAAACTATACAAAGCTGTACTGTAGTGGTAAAGGTAAGTAGGTATATTATGAATGAAAGTTAGTACTGACAACAATAATCATGAAAAAGCAATACATTAGAAATCTATATTTTTATCTAACATTCTAAAGAAGTGCAGAAATTATTGCATTATTTTACTCTAAAACACAATATGCTCACAAACATGTTATAATAAGAGCATATTCTCATATCAAGAATAAATATGTTTTAAACAATACCTCTAGAAAAAGAGGTATATCTTTGCCTTCTGCCAGACGAATGAATGCTGATGCTGGTTTTTCAAGTTCAGACAACTGACCAACTAAAATTGCTACTCCTTCTGCATTTTTAGGTATCCTACGAAGAATTTCCGGATCTGGATTTCTCTGTCTCTCAATAGAAAAGCTTTTTCTTTTCGATGTTGGAGTGATTTCCAAAGCATTCTGAACATAAATTTTAAATGAATTATTACATAAATTAAAAAATATATGGGATAATCAAATACTATTAATCAAAAATTTCAGATTACTCTAAATGATGAGAAATTTTTTTAAGAGAGAAGGAAAACTGTCAAAAACAGTAAAAAAGAAAGGTGAAAACATACCATTTCATGACTATCCACAAGAACTGCTGTTTCTACTGGTGCTGAGCTTTCTCCATTATTTAAAGCATGGGTAGCTGGGGCAGGTTTGCTTTTAGTAGATTTGGAAAACAGAGGAGACCTATGTCAAAATGCAAAAGTTTAAAATTTGAAAAAATAAATAAATAAACAGGATGCCAATTTCTTGAAATAAATTACAAAGAATAGTCAAACCTGTTTCTATCATGGCTCAACAAACTTAAATTGCCATAGCCAGCACTATTTCGTCGCAAAGGAGGATGACCCTTTTCATTCACATGCCTATGCCTTTGCATAAGAGTCCTTAAAACTTTATCTCGCAAGCTAGGATGAAATTGATCAGTTTGTATCATTGTATCCACAATTCTAGTGATTATGTCCATCAGATTGCTTTCCTCTATATCTAACAGCACAGCCCCTTTAAAAAAATAAAATAAAATCTTAAAATTGACAGAACATATCTGAATATATACAAAATCTAAGGTTTAATGTTGTCAAATTTTACTTTCAACAATTTCGCACTGCACATTAACAGGTATGTAAGAACATTTAAAACATAATTTCTATTTCAATAACATAAGAAATATTGTGTGAACTTGTCAATTCTAATCCAATGCAAATAAAAATACAGCCATTAAATTATGATAGAAAAACTCAATTAAAAAGCATCAATCATTTCACAAAACTGTACATTCTTAATATGTTTTACAGGAAATGTTTTGATTTCTGAGGTATAAAAAAGACTACATCAGGAGTTTAATTGAAAGGGACTCATTCAATGCAATTTTTCTCTTTGAGTAACATAATTCAACGTTTAACGTTTTTGTTTGATAACACAATGATCACATATTGCAACTATATTTCCAAGCAGCCTTAGATGAAACTGATAACCATAATTCTGATCATAGTTAAATACCTCTTTTTCCAAAGCAGAACATATAAATATTTGCTTTTATTAGGCATACTTCTAGACAGTTCTTTCAACTAAGTATGGTGTTGAGTTGTTTCAGTAATACTTGGCATGCCAAGCTTTCTTCAATTTGGGCATCATGCTGTTGAGTCTTTTCTGCAGTTAGTTCTTGATTCAGAATTTCTCATGCATTTTTCTTCAAGTTGAGATTCACACATATGAATGAGCTAGAATTTCAGCTACATAATAAAAACAGGGAATTATAAAACAAGCGACCTAGTGTAGTTATGAATGGCAGAAATTCCTACTTCAGATGTAAGAAAGTAATTCTTAAAAAAAAAAAGGGGGGGGGGGGGCAGTATGAGAATTTAATACGGTGACCACAAAATGTCAAGGAATGAGATAAGGGGTAAGATTGTGGTGCTATCTAATAAAGGTAGCTTTTATTTTTAATAGGGTCCAAGAGAGTGTATTATGAAAATTTTTGGCTTAGATTTATGGTTCCCAAAGGGGGCAGTACCGCCCCATTGCAGGTGCTGAGAAGATCTTGGGGGGGGGGGGGGCACTTCTAGTCCAAGGTATAATAGAGAGACGTTGAGGACCAGCCACTGCCCATTTGGGCTATGCTCATCAGTAATTCTACTATTAGTATAAGAACTATTTTTATAAGAACATGCTAAAAAGACTTTTTAATTACACATAAATGCATGTTTGGACCAACATATACCTACTTTTTAGCTAAACATGTTTGTATAGCCTGTATGTACACAGTGACATTTTACAAGTTTGAGCAAGTCCTGCATTTTTGGATCATATAAGTCCTAACAAGATTATCACCTATACAGAGCACTAAATCTGTTGCATGTTCTGATGGGTTCATTGAACATTACTATAAACAGAGTAAACATTTTTTTTCACTATACCAGTTGTATCAGTACTCCTTCAGAGAAATTACTGCAAAACTATTTCAGTACAGTGCCTATCTATACAGAGATCACAATAAAAGGATAATTAATGTTGTGAACTTTATATTATTTTTATAAATAATTTTGGCCAAATAGGTAAGTGCCTATTAGTTTTTTTTATATTTAATATTATTATATATTTTAAATTTTGCATAAGATTGTTGTGTATTATAGAAATAAAAGGTATTTATGTAACGTAAACCTAGGGTTGTCAGACATCTTGGATTTCTGGGATTGTTCCGGTTTTTAAGAACCTTTCCCAGTGTCCCGAAAGCATATTTTGAGACACTAAAATTATTCCAGTTTACAATTGATTGAAATTACCATTAAATTAAAGCCTATAAACAGTTTTAAAAACATTTAATTTTCTTTTTTACTTCCTAAAGGTACACTTCCCTAGAAATTGAAATGAACACATAGCAGCATTTTGAATTCCCCCCCCCCCAAAAAAAAAAAAAAAAATTGTACATTTTCAATATCTGGCAACCCTACATAAGGGGGTGCTGATTGGATTACTATTTGAAAAGATGGGCTCTGACCAAAGAAAGCTTTGGAATCTCTGGTCTAGATTACTCAAATGGTCTCAGATTATACAGAAAACACAACAACAAAACTTTCGAAATGTATACAAAGGCTACAGAACAAAAAAAATTTATGTCAGATATGTGTATTCAATTTTATTTCAAAAGAATATTTTTGAAAACTTAATTTTCTTTTTAATGTGTTCGGAAATTACTTCTAAGGTATAGCTTAAAGACTGTACCAAGTCTAAAGTAATAAGGAGAATAGAATACTATTTCATATTGAATTGAAAACAAGCAACAGAATTAACTCTCAAACAGTACAGTGGTTGGAGTTCAAATAGATGGTACAGTCAGGTCAGATCTGACCTGATCTCTTTTTTGATGAGGTTTTTGGTACAAATAAGTACACAATAAGCATTTTTGTTGTATAATATAATTTATTGATAATATTTTAAATGAAATGAAAACCTTTTTGTAAAAAAAAAGACCAACAAATTATAATTTTGCTAAACAAAGAAAATCTTCCTGGCATTTACATAGAATGTTGTATATATTAGGTCTAATATGTAATTTAGTCTTGTACCTAGTTTTAGAAGTTAGTAAAACCAACTTTCTGAGCACAAAAATGTAAAAAATAATATATACTGACATTTTTTGGCCTAAAATATCAAAATAAATAAAAAATCTTAAGACTAGTGATCATGAATAACATTTTTTAACAAAGACACTTGTATTTATTACAAATGCTCCAACACATGTTGCAAGACTGGCTGGTAGGGTTCCTTGTCAACTCGATCGCTTGCAATCAGAGGGGAGAGTACGGGAGGGGGAAGACACACATTTGGGTTGGATCTAAACCCTAATATACCGTTTGAAGGTTAATTTATAATCAGATATCTATAATATCTGTCTATCCGAATCTAATATAACTGAGGCAGGTTTGAATTTAAACTGACACTTAATATGCTAAAACTAAATGCTTCTAATAATGTCATAGATATATCAATTAAATATTTTAAAAATAAATTACCAGCTTCCATAAATTGCCGAAGCTTTATTAAACTGTGAAAACACAGTGGAGGAACATGAGGCTTTCCCCAGCGGTCAGGTCCTAATTCCACATCTTCTTCATATTTTATCCACCTAGCTGTTTGTCTCCATTCCCATTCAGATGGATAGTCACCCAGTTTTAACTCATGAAGCTCTACAAGCAACTGTAATATAAGATATATGAAAGTTTGATACATTATTATTTTGGAATTTATAATTAAATATTCAGGCATAGTTAAAATTTATATTGTTTCTGAGTTACAATAAAAAATTTGTTGGAAACTATAGTTGTATAAACATATTAATTCCAAATAATGAGGGATAAAGTATTTTATTTAAAGTGAAACATGTGAACATTCACTGTTATCCTGTAGTTTATTTTAAGATTGTTTGTAAGTGTTCTTATAGTTTTAACTTCAGAAGAGAGAGGTACTTTATATATAGCTAAAAACAAAAACAAAAAAATTAATAAAATAACTTTCAGATAGAACACAATATAAATATTTACCACTATGTGTGTGCATATCACACAGCATTCAGACTTATACAACACATTAGATTGGGAGAAGGAGGTAATCTAAGTATAACATTTATAATAAGGTTCTTCTCTTAGTTTGCAGAGAGCATAACAAAAATAGGAACACAAGGGATTTTGATAAATTATGTAATTCAAGGAATAGAAATTTTGAAGCATACATATTAACCAATATCCCTGGACCTACAGGAGTGAAGTGCAATAAAATCTAAGGTGAATTTAAGCAAAATTTCAGAAAATTTCAAACTAAAACACTTTATTACTGATAAAGAGGTTACCTGCCAATGAAAGTTACTCCATCTACAGCAAAATATTTTAGGTACTGACCACTGACATCAGTAAATGTTGAAAGAATACTTTTTACCTTAACCTTTAGTTTATGGGGCCCATTTTTCCGATTCCCTTTTAAGAACGGGAAATTTCACACCCCCTTCGAAAGAATGGCCGTTAGGGAGGTTATATATATATATATATACATTCTTGGGCCCATATTCTTGGGATACATGCTATCCCACACCATAAGGAAAAGGTTAAAATAGTGACATATTGATAGAAAAATTTTACATTGTCTCACTTGGAGAAATATAAAATCATGATAATTGTAAAGAAAGAACTCAATAAATTAAATATTATGAATATTACTCAATGTTTATTTTCCTTTTCTTTTTTTTCTTCTTTAACTCATATCTTTTTCCACCCTGAATGTTTATACAAAAGGTAAGTTTTTAATTTATTATAGATATTTCTTTCATTAGCATATTTTAAATAATTCCTGTATATATTTGCATGCATATTTCCTTATTTGTAGTATAAATATTCTGCTCTCCAGTTTATTGAATAATTATGAAAATGGAACTAACAACTAGATAGTCTGGTAAAAATTAAAAAAATTATAGTTTAAAAGTGAAGCTAGAATTTATAATCACAGAAATATACTTACTTCATGGGGTTGATTATCATATTTCTTTTTATTAAATTTAAATAAAGAATCCTCTTTTCTGAACAGTGATGAAAAAAATTTGCTGATTTTAGGTCTACGAATCCCTTTTGCATCTTCAAAACGGTGGCCTATAAGATTATAAAATAAGCAAATAAAAATTATACCTGATGAAAAACACTACAAAAGATTTATCACATTTTGCAAATATCAATTTCCAACATTGCTGAATAAGCCTAATCAATTTTTAAAGTTTGGTTTGCTTGAATACTCAGCATTAAAAAAAGTTCATAAAAGTTTTCTTTCATTCAGATTAAACATTAAAATTGTAATGTACATGATTTAATAATAAACTAAACTAAAACCAATACTCCTTTGGAAAAAAGTATACAAATTTCTATAAGTTCTATTCTCTGACTATTTGAAAGCATGATTTTTGCCATTAAGATTCAGCTAATTTAACATATGCCTATACAATATGTCATAAAAAAATTTATATCTAAATTCCTCATTAATGCAATATATTTTATGATTCTCATTAATGTCTATTAGATGTAATTTGCAGAAATCAGAATCAAAGACTAAATCACTTTATATTCTTATACATCATAACTGAAATTATAATTAAAGACATCCCAATTTAAGTTTTTGAAGTGATAAATATTTTCTATGTTTTTCATTAATTTCACAGGCCTGCGATGAAAAAAATACAAGGGAATTGACAGCTGAACTTTATGTAGTTTTAGGTGCTGATTTAAAAAAAAATAATAATAAAAATTTCTATCACGTAACGTTTTCTTGAAAAATTCAATTTTACTTTGAATTTTGTGAATATTTATCATAATTTTTTTCCGGCGTTGAATTTCTTCCCTCCCTATTTGACCACCATTCCACCACGGTGAAACCTACAGAATACCCCTTTGTGACACCTCCCTTAACATTACAGACTATGTAAGACAACTTTTATCTTGCGTATTTTGGCATGAAACTCAAAGATTAGGACAAATCGTGGGTTCCTCATAAAGTTTGTGTGCAGTGTCTCAATGATTTATGCTTATGGCTCAAAGGAAAGAAGACTGCTGTACGATTTGGAATTCCTATGACAAGGAGGGAGCCAGAAAACCACTCTGATGATTGTTACTTTTGTTCCTGCCATGTCCGTGGGTATAACCACAAAAATCAAAAGCTAATCTCTTATCCTGATAACATTCCATCGGCCATACGGCCCGTTCCTCATGGACCTGATGTCCCAGTGCCTTTGCCTCTAACTGAATTGCCAGTCATCTCTTCATAGTCTTCAGACTCGGAACATCCAGAAGTTCAAAGCTCCGCTACCGAATATAAGCCCTCTGGAGACAAGGGCCTCTAGAGGGGAACTTGGGAGGCCCTTTACCATTCTCTCTGGTTGAACTTAATGATCTGACTAGAGATCTGGGCCTTTCGAAAGAGACAGCTGTATTGTTCGGCTCCAGATTGAAAGAAAAAACTTATTGACCAAAGGAACTTCTTTTTATTGGTACAGGAATCGAGAAAAGGAATTTGTTAAGTACTTTGAGGAAAAGGAGAACCTGGTCTATTGTTCTGATGTTCCCGGATTCATGAGCAAATTTAATATCACCTAAGATAAAGATGAATGGGGGCTGTTTATAGATTCATCGAAAAGGAGCCTTAAAGCAGTCCTTCTTCATCACGGAAACCAGTATGCATCTGTACCAGTTGGACACTAGGTACATTTAAAAGAACGCTATAGAACCCTGGCTCTCATCCTCAACAAAATAAAATATGCCGACCACGGTGGGACCATTTGCGGTGATTTGAAAGTTACCTCCATGCTTCTTGGTCAACAAGGCAGATATATAACATTCCCATGTTACGTTTCTAAGTGGGACAGCCATGCTAAGACTCAACATTGGGTCAAAAAAGAATGGCCAAAATGACAAAATCTTGAACCTGGTACCAAGAATGTGATTCTGAACAGCTGAGTTGATAAAAAAAAAAAGTATTGTTACCCCCTCTGTGTAATGAAGCAGTTTGTCAAGGCTATTCCAAAAGATGGCGATTGTTTCAAATACCTGTGCAAAAAGTTTCCAGGTTTATCCGAAGCCAAGTTTAAAGAGGGAATCTTTGTTGGTCCAGATATCCGCAAGCTTATGAAGGATAAAGAATTTGAGGCTAGCATGACAACAAAGGAAAAAGAAGTTTGGGTTGCCTTCAAAGATGTCGTCAATAAATTTCTGGGTAATTACAAGGATTCTGACTATAAATAAATTGTTATGAATATGCTGGACAAATTTCAAGCGTTCGGTTGCTCCATGAGTGTCAAAATACATTTCCTTCACTCACATGGGGACTTTTCCCCCGAAAATTTAGGATCAGTCAGTGAAGAACAGGGTGAAAAGTTCCACCAAGACATCAAAGATATGGAGCACAAAAATCAAAGAAGATGGGACAAGATCATGATCACCGACTACTGTTCGATATTGACACGAGATAGGCCTGAGATTGAACATATAAGAAGAACATCAAATGCTCAGATTAAAATTTGTTTCGAATTTTCATGTACACATACATAATATTTGCTCCTCTTCGTCAATCTTCTATTTCATGTAAGTTACCTTAATAAAAACAAATTAAAATAGTATGTTGGTGATTTTCTTCTAGAAACTGCACCATAATTTAATGCAAAAAGTTTAAACTCAAGGGAACTTTTTGTTTTTCTCTCGATCAGAGGTGGCTCGTGCGATCTGGCAACAGTGGTTTTCCTCCATTTAAACCTATAAAAAATAATCGATTGCTGAAAAATCAATTTGCCTCACCAAGAATCAGTTATTTTAACATAGATTTAAAAACCACTGTTGCCAGTTAGTACATGTAAAATTATTGAGAAAATTCCTTTTCAAATAGGATTTTAGCAAAAATATCGATATTAATTTTACAAAAAATCCTGACGTGATGGAAAAAAAATGGAGGTCATTTTCGAAATCAGCACACCAAATGACATAAAACTCAGTAAAACTTCTCTTGTATTTTTCAAAAACCTCAATTTTGCACGCCTGTGTTTTCAGTTTGTTTTGAACGTTCCCACAATATTTTAAACCAGTTACATATGAAAACAAAAAGATTATATTTTTCTTGAAAACTGCAATTAATTTAAATTTTTTTAGTCATCATGTAAAAATTCATTTATTAAGATTATACTGAAGAAAAAAATACTTAAGAAATAACAAACATTTAAACACATTTTTGTCTTGTAATTAAATGGTGTACTATAAGGAAACAAGGGTAAATTTTTCATATTAATATAACACTGGATGGTGGTTGCTTGGTTGGCTTAAAGTGATGCACTCGTCTTTTGGATAGTATGATTGAAATATAATTAAATACTACGATATAAATTGACTAAAAAAATCTACAAACAAACACTGTCAATAAATGTATAGAAAAATTTGTATGTACTAAACAGAAATATCTGATGGTTAATTTCATTTTTTCTAATCCAGAATAGTTTTCAGTTTTGCAAAACAAACTATTGTTTTTAAGAATACTTTATTTTGAGAGTTGGCTGAAATATACTGTAAAACTTTGTAAATCGTTCTCATTTTACAATATGAATGAAAATTACATGTACTACTAATATTACTTTTAAATTTAAAGGAAATTAGGAAACCTTGACATAGTTAAAACATTTTGATATAAGAGATTGATTTAAACACATTAGTGAGGCTTAAACTCACAAGTATTGTTGAAATAAAGAACAATGATGAAAAATGAAGCATTATAAGAAAAGAACTAATAAAAGCTATAAATGAAATAAATTGCTGAAATTCATCATAAATGTGTTAAAAAATATAACTGGAATTTGTATCATAGAAGATTTTAAAATAGAAGCTTATTTGGAAAGGTAGTGCATAGATTAACTGTTTCAGGAAAGATGAAATGATAAAATGTTTTCAGATGAAATATTAAAATAACTTAACAATCAAAATTACCAAGATAAGATCAACAGGTAATCAGTTAATGATATTTCTTCAATAAAAGGGGCTCTTCAAAGTTACGAAAAATCCTCTAGTCATACTGTTGGGAAGTATCTTCAAACCTTTGTGAATACTAGTATATTTCACTAAATCAGTCACCTGAAAAATATATTTACAGCATTTAAATGCTTCTGCAAGTAATTTTTTAAAAGTATTTTTCTCTATAATTAATTTTCAAGATCAATATTGGCTTTCTCTTTTTTTCATTAGACTACTGTTTTATATGCAGCATGTCTAGAATTAAATGATACCATATTATTTTAATCCAAAATTTATTGGTAGTTCTCATGAAACATTATGCTTTCTAAGGATAAGGACTGGAGTTTAAATTAATACAAATTTCTGTTATTTCTCCTTAACTTAAACTACAGATAGTAATCCATGGGAAAAGACTGAACAACACACATACATTATGCAATCCTGATTTCAGTCCACTTCTTCTGATGAAATTTCTTGATTTTATTTATACATTTTTTTTCTTGGGGGGGGGGGGGGGGGGAGAGAGAGGGGGGTTTACACGTACTTTAGATTTCTCTGCTTGAACTCCATACAGCCCTATATGCAAACATCTAGGGTGTTTGATTTTTGCAGTGTTTGATATTTGCCAAGAAGGCAGATATTCTTTTCTTTTCATATAAAATGAAATCTATCACATTGACCAGAAATAATATTTAGAAAACACTTTGAAAATTTATATGATTAAACATGCCAGATTTTTTCTTCAGAGTTAACTATTTAGTAGACTCAATGCTGGTGCACAAAGCAGACCATGAAGAGAAAAGTTTTTCATTACTTGTTCTTTCAGGAGAACAGCAAGAGAACACCCATATAGTCCTTATCTTCTGCTCCTGAAGATGAAAAATGTACTATCTTTCAAATTTCTGAATGGAGTTTACTTTTTAGTTATTTATAGTTGATATTTTAAGGTTCTTCTAATCCCTCAAAAGTTTGTGTGAACAAAATTATCCAGATTTCATGACATTGTGCAGAAACATGACAAAAATCAAACACTGACCTCAATCCTCTAAATTTTTGCATATAGGGCTGTATGGACAATAAATAGGGAAAATTTCATCAGAAGAAATGGAGGATAAGGATTCTAAAGTTTGTTCATTGTGCAGTCTTTTCTCATGGATTATCTCAGTAGTGTAAGTTAAGCAGAAATAACAGAAATTGGTATTAATTTAAACTGCTGCCTTATCCTTAGAAAGCATAACGTTTCATGAGAACTACCAATAAATTTTGGAATAAAATAATGTTTTTGGTATAATTTAATTGTAGACATCCTGCATATAAAACAGTAATGTAATGAACTAAAGAGAAAGCAATACTGATCTTGAAAATTAATCATAGAGAAAAATACTTTAAAAAAATTACTTGTAGAAGCATTCAAATGCGGTAAATATATTTTTCAGATGACTGATATAGTGAAATATACTAGCATTCACAAAGATTTGAAGCATACTTACTGTTAAAAGTTAATGAATCAGCATACACAAATGCATACACTTGCATATTATACAGGGTGTCTCAAAAAACCTTGACACATAAATCTTGACAATTTAAAAAATTTATAAAAGAAAAAAAAGAAAAAAAAACAAGAAAAAAAAGAGTTCTTCAATACTGTCCACTTTTGTTGAATAAATTTTGCCATTTACAAATTCCCAAAGACAAAAGTTAAGAGGTATAGTGTCTGGAGATCAAGGAGGCCATTCAATAGGACCATCTTGTTCAATCCACCCATTTGGAAATTCCTCATTTAAAATGTCTCGTATAAAAATACCCCAATGAGATGATGCACCATCTTGTTGCCAAATGATTTTGGGATGTAAATAGAGGGATGAATCCCCTAGTATCATTATAAAAAATATTGCAAAAGCTTATGAATTACACAAGGGCAAATTTTATACTTACTGGCCATGTCATCAATATCAGCAGTCTGAAGTGTTTCAGCTTCTTCTGGTTCAAGCACATTTTCATATTTTTTATCAATATTAAAACCATAGTGTTTTCTTTTAGTAGACCGCCTTTTTGTATACCTAAAATAACCGGATTTAAGAATAAATTTTAATAAAAGAGCTTAAAAGAAAATATACTACATGTAAATCACATGAAAATGTATATTAAGTTCACATTCTTCAATACATAAGTTTACATAATTTTTCTATACATACTTTACAATATATATATATATATATATATATATATATATATATATATATATATATATATATATATATATATATATATATATATATATAAATAAATATATATATATATATAAATATAAATATATATATATATATATATATATATATATATATATATATATATATATATATATATATATATATATATAAATAATTCTTTTAATACATTTTTGTCATCTTACCAATGAAATTAAATAGAATTTAACAAATTGATTATTACAATACAAGTGGCCAGCAAAAAAAAAACCTAAAGGTGGAACACACATACTCATGCATGTTTTAAATAATGTAATATAAATATTAGAAGCAATTAATTCCAACAATTGCAGTGTGTATATCAGTTTTTACAAGTTATGGTCGTCAGGCACTATTTAACATTATTTACTGTAATTAAAATTTTCTCTACTTCATCATATACATTATTTTAAAACTGAAAATAACATTTTATTTCTGACAATATGATAATCATCAATTTTATCTCATTTGACATAGTCTGAAGTTTTCAGTATATATACTATTATAGAGTTTGAAATAGTTCCATGTACCACTGAGAGCACAATAATTCAGTTTTAGTTAAAAGGAACATATGAAGAACAATGTTCATAAAGCAGAGATTAATTTATATAACTTCTAATTTTAAAACATTTCTAACAGCATGCAATATAAGAGTACTATAGACATATTTATTGTGTATGTGTTTCTAACATTTGTAAATGACTAAAGAATCAAAAATTGCTTACTATCATATGTGTTGAAAAGACTGCAACAAAATAAAGTAAGAGATTATCTAATACCTAAAAAGTAATCATAAATGTATGAGTATATAAAATGGCATATAGTAAAATGCATATTATGAATAAGTATTTACTTTGAATAAGCTGGCTTTGAATATGCTGATCTTTGCTGATCTTTTTGTAAATCTGCTTCAGATTCCTCACCTAAAGTATAAAACAGTATCATAATCACAGCATTATAGATCCAATATGTATTACATTAAAACACATAAAACATAACATACTGTCTTCTACAAAATATACCTTAATGTGTCATTGTTTAAAACAAAAATTCCAAGGAATCTATTATTTTCTAAACTTAATACAAATGTATAACAAAATACAAAAGTATCATGTATTACCCAAAACATTTCAGAATTAAAGCTCTAAACATTAGTCATCGTGTATATAAGGCAAAAAGAATATATCAACAGATTTAAAAAAAAAAAAAAACTATAATAAGCATTAGTAATTACCAAACAGTTGCTTGATAATAATAAGTCACTAATTTCTGTTTTACCTAGTAAGAATGTTACTTTCGCCTTTTCTCTGTCAATATCTGAAGAAGCACCAGTAGATTCATCATGAGGCTTCTGAAGAGACGATTCTTCCTCAACTGATGATAAGGCATCTTCAAATGATCTCTTCGAGCTGCTAGGTGTGTTATAAGGAGGGCTGGAAGGTAAGATGTTTTGTCTTCAAAGACAGGCGCTGTATAACAAAAGAGAAAATCTAACGCTTGTGTGAACTTAAGACACATGCTATGAATTAACAACTTGCAGTTCACTTTTGGAGGAAATATTGTCTAGCAATTTTAGATTTTGTCAAAGAAGTGTCATCTAAAACTGGAACACTGATCAAAGAATGACTGTTTGTTAGTAACAGTATAAACATGCATGCAATCAGAAAGAGGAACAGAAGTGCAATGCATTGTGGTTAGAGTGATTACTTATGCATATGTAAAACTGACAAATATTTATAGAAATGATAAATGATAGATAAAAATTTGAACATGCATTATTATTTTTAATTGCATAAAAGAAGTTTTGATTCATGCTATATCACAGATTTAAGAATATATTAATCCTGAATAAACCACACATTGTAAATTAACAGGTTTATTGGCATATAGAGTATCAACTTTTAGTCTATTTGTGGTTATTTCTTTTTCACAATTACTACTCAGTCTAGGAAATGAAACACATTTTACCCAATACTTACATATAAAAGCAACTTATTATCTTCTTTTTGTAAAAAGTCCTTTTTTATTTTTATATAGTACAAAAAAATATAATTTAAAAAATAAAGCATATCATAATAATGTATGACATAACCAACACCAATATGCAAAGTCACACCTTTTTTCATGTGATGTTCTATCTTTGTTTGATGTATGAAGAGCAGATTTTAAAGGTTTTTTTGCAGATGATGTAGCAGCATTTTCAAGAGATGATGAACTTCCAACATAAAACTGAACTTTGTCCTTGTTAGAATCAGATACCTAATTGATATGATTAAATAATGATGCTTAATTCAACAAGTAACAAATGAAAATCATGACGAGAATAATAACATGTGATGAAATATAAATAATAAAAAATAAAATCATTGACAAATATGACATTTTAAGGCCACTAATTTTAATTGCTTATTAAAAAGTAGAAAAGTAAAGAAATTTTAATTTTCCCTACCAAAACTAAAAATATTATGATAAACAAAAAAATATATTAATAATTATGAGAGAAGTAAAAGGTACATATAAACTTAAATTAAAAAGGATAAAAAATTTAAATACATATTCAATTGTAATAAATCTGCATTATAAGAAACAGATAGTTAAATGAATTTATCCATTTAAAATTAACAATCAAACATCAAACTAAAGGCTATAAACATATTACATTAATAAAGTTTTTAAGTTTTCAGCCACAATAAATATGAATAAGCTTTTAAATAGGATACCTGTTGGGGTTGGGAGGAATCTGTAGTTATAGTACTATGATTAAGAAGAGGTTCATCTTCAGAAGGCTCTTCTTTCTCACTGGTAGGTTCCACTACTGGTTCCTCACTTACAGTTGACATAGGTTGTACATTTTCCTCAACATTTTTTTCACTTCTGTGAGAGGATTTCTTGTGTTTATGATATAGTTTATGCAGAGGTTGATGATACTGTAAACTCTCTCTTCGATGTACTGCATAAAATTCATAAAACTTAATTCATGGATATGCATTTAAAAAGATAAATAAAAAGAAATGAGATAAACATGCATAGGTGCTCTAATTTCACTGATAATCTTATCAAAGTTTGCTGTTTTATGACAGAAAAACTAAGCTTTTTTTAAAGCATTATTTTTTACAGTGTATAAGCACTACAAAACAATTAACTATTTTTACTATAATGGACTAAATTTTTCCTATTAAATTAGTGCCCTATCTGTTCTTTATAAAAGAAAGAAAAATTTACGACAATATAACAAACACAGGCCAAATTATAAAATTTGGTGAAATGTACTCTGAAATTCTTTTTCAATAAAAATACTTACACTCAAAATCATTTTCATCAAAGTTTGGTTTAGCTTCATCATCTCTTTCAACTAAATCAGCTAAAGAGAAATGGTCCTTAGCAGGATGAAATATCTCCTCCATTTCTTCATCAAGATTCTCCTCTTCCCATTCATGAGTACTTTTGTTGTACTGCAATTATGAACAAATAAGTACTTAATTAAGAAACAAGTAATAAAGTTGCATGCAAGCTATTTTTGTGAAAAGGATTTTAAAATTATAATGAATTTGAAGGCTGAAATATATTAGAAAAATAGATTTAAAGTGTCAATTAATGTTGAGGGTTATAATCTTGTCAAACATACCATCATAAATATACAGCTTTCTATAACTGGTGTTAGATATATATGGAACGACGATTCCTAAAGAAGAGGCCTAGTGCCCTCTCCTTTTAAGCCAGTGTTAATTGGTCTGATAAATAATAATTTCTTATTTTCTATCTCTTTCCTCCAATGACACATGCACACATATACTCTGCTTATAAAAGAATACCCATAATATTACTTTATCAATATAAATGAGTTTTACAATGCCCAATGCAGTAACAAAGTAGGTGAGGAATTTCAAATTCCTCTGAAGGGCAGAGGGCAATAAAAATATATTTCTAGTTGATGAAAGTATAATTTCCAGTGAAAAATCTTTAGTTCAAAGTAATGTAATTCTTTCGTCAGAACATTAAGCTCTCCTTTCAAGATAAGATATTGCCTTTTATTTTCTCCATCCCTGTCTAGGAAATCCTATATATACCATGCCTATGTCATGATAGGGTAACAAGATCTTATAACTTTATGGGAGTTTTAATACATTATCAATTTCATCCGGTTCTAAATGAATAATATATGCCTTTTCCAGCAATCCTGAGGAATAGCCCATATCACTGTGATTTTTTAAGGCAACTTTGTTGTAGAAGAACCTAATAGGTTAACTAACGTAACTCTATGGCGGGACAGTATAGAAATAGCCTTGCCTGCAGTGGAATCCTAACTGGAGCACAACTGGTAGAAGCTTGTGATGGCAACAATCACAAAATATGGGCGATTATTAGACAGATATAATGATATCAGATTTTATGTTATTGCATTACAGGTCTTAGGGAACAAAAAAGAAACATCTTACACGGTGGGTCAAAGGTATAAAGTAATTATTTTTTTCTATATAGGTATTGTGAATGGTGGCAGGGAAAAAGAGCAAAGAAAGTGGATTTTTTGGGGATAGTGAAACATAAGATTTATGGGAGAAAACTCCAAACAATGGGTGAAATGAAAGAATTCATAACACATGCATTTATGGTTATTGATTCAGACTGAAATTTGTGTCGAACTATGCGTCAGAGAGAGATAGGTTAGATGCATGGCATAGAGGATATTTTGAGCACTTAAGAGATTAAACAGTGTTTAACAATCAAACAACTTACTAGTGTCACAGTGTTAAAAAACTTAATTTAAATGTTAAACAACTAAGTACGGTCACAATGCCAATATCTGGGACGAACCATCAATAAAATGTACATAAAATCGATTTAAATGCTATGAATAATAAACAAACCATTATTTAAAACTTTAGTATCATTATTTATTACCATTATCCCATCAAAAATATACTACAGTGGAATCTCGATCGATCGTTCTCCGAATTATCGTTTTCCCGTATGTGTCGTTTATTTAACGAAGTCCCGACGATCATATTGCTTTGTTATGTTCCCTCATCTATCGTTTTCCCGCATTTCTCGTTCAATTCAGTCGGTCCCTTGAAAAACGATAGATCGAGATTCCACTGTATATACTGTATACCTACTTTTGGCCCATCCTATCGGTAGTTTTTGTTCTGGTTCTTCTTGTGAAAGGGAAAAAGCTTCTAAATTTGACGCAAATGAACAGTTGACTCACACATTAATTTAAGACAACATATTGGGTATTTTGTTTTTTGAAAACTTTATGTGCTCCTCATCACAAAGAAATATGAAACCATGACCAAAAATAAGATCATTTATCAATACAGTGACTTCCACAACTTTCTCAGGACAAACCCCATAAATATCCTCTTCTATGATTTCAAGAAATTTCCCTTATGTTGAACAAACCTTACATGGTTCCCTGCAATTCGCAAATGCATAATCTTTCCGGTTATTAAGATAAAATATAACGCTATATTTCGTATTTCGCATCCTGGTCCACCATTTAAAAGATGGAAGAGTCTAGATCCTGAAAATGAAATCCTTCTCGTTACTTTTAAGGGTACCTTTCAATCGGGCTCATTTCTTAATGTGCCCAGTAAGGCAAATTTCATACAAACTTGATGGGTATGAATAAGTTTAGTTTGGGAAGAGTTAATACTTCCCGAAAAATGCGTGTTCGAATTTTTCAATTCAATTTCAGGGGGAACACCGAGCTAGTCCATTGGAAAAATATCTACCAGTTTCAATAATAAAATAGAGCTTGTGTTTTGAAAACGTGCACAATATGATGAAAGTCACAAAAATAAATAAGCTTCCTGACATCAAGCAAGCAGCAAAAAGAAGAAAAAAATTGAATGTTTCAGATAGGTTTCTCAGGTGTAGCCAGCAGCCACGGACCACAGTTTCGCCTTTATTCAGGGCACCTCAAAAAGGCAGAGAACACGCTGGAAGGGAAAGTGCATTCCAAAAGCAGAACAACTTAAAATTTTTACCACCTGTGGAAAAAATTTGCAGCCAACCCAGTCCGAAGGAAAGAATTAAGCGTCTTCCATGAATCGCAAGACAAAATTTTGTTTGAAGTTATGTTTTTTTACTAGAATAAGTTCCTCGTAATTCCTCGAGAGTGTAGTTCGGTTCATTCAACGATTAAGAATACGTAAAACCAGGCAGGCATACTGCGGAGTCATTTCAGATCTCTTGAGAATATATAGTTTATTGAAAAAATAATCGCTTTCACGACTGTTAAACTTCGCAATTACCTTTGTATGCTATAGGTGAGGGAACTATTCGCATTCCCTCTCCTATTGCTTGATAGATTCAAAAACCAGCATTCACAATCTTAGGTTTTATACGTCCAAATAAAAAATTCTTGAGTTATTCATATTATCACAGTGCAACTTTTGAGGCACTTTTTCACAAACGAAGACATGTAGGACCGAGTTTATATTGTTAAAAACAGGAAAATTCCCAATGATTGATAGGTTCTCAGGTGTAACCAGCAGGTGTAATCAGGTGAAATCTGTAATAACATCACGATAATAATTCAGACCATAAACCATTAGACAACACACTCCATCCTTTTGGACTCTCATCTTGAAACTTGCTTAATACGAGGGTAGGCTGAAAAGTAATGCACACATGCTTGTAGAGCGCGAACAAAAAGAAATAGCGAGATCGGGCAAAAAGAACATTAAAGTACAATTCTTAAGCTTCAAAATCATATATTTATTTTTCAACATAGTCACCGTTAAGGCTAACAGATTTCTCCCAACGTGTAACAAGTTGTCTCATTCCGTCACTGAAAAATTCTTCCGAGTTTTCTCGAATCCACGACTTGACAGCTGCCTTCACCACATCGTCCGAGGTGTAATGATTACCCTTTAGGTCTCTCTTGAGTAGAGGAAAAAAAAAAAAAAATTGCAAGGCGCAAGATTGGGGGAATAAGGAGGGTGTGGAATCGGTTCAAACTTCAGGTTTCGCAGATCCTCTCCAGTCCGACGCTGTTCTCGCCTGTGAGACGGCGTGGTACCCATCGAGCACAGATTTTACGGTATCCCAATCGTTCTATAATGAAGCAGACACATTCCTTGGATACTCCATTATGGTTTGCGATACGCTTTTGAGTGATTCGTCGGTCATTTTGAATCAAATCGTCGACGAGTTTGCGATGTTCATCGTCTGTGGCAGTGATCGGACGTCCGTTGCGTGTTTCATCAACAATTATGGCTTTTCCAGGCTCGAAACCACGAAATTTTACTACCCATCGATTTACAGTACCCCTATCAACAGCATCGTCACCTTAAACAGCCTTTAAACGACGATGAATCTCAGTAGGACTCACTTTTTCATCTGTTAAAAATTCGATAACAGCGCGCTGTATAACTCGTCGTTGACATAGCACTAGAACACGTCTCCATACTACCGCTTTTCAAAATACACAGGATGAACACAACGATTTCAAACCTGCGCATGCGTATTGAGGAGGGATGGAACTTCCAAATGCCACTTGGCGCTGTTTTAAAGGTCATTTCGTTCGCGCTCTACGAGCATGTGTGCATTACTTTTCAGCCTACCTACGTATATATATATTCATTCAATTTAGTTGACTCGGGCACATAGCCCCCCCCCTCCCCCCCCCCCAAAAAAATAATAATAATAATAATTCGGAGAGAGCCAGCAATTTTCGGTGGAAATACAATTAAGGCCCCATTTTGGTTAATACGTTGCTATAATGTAATAAAATCCCTAAAATTCAAGAAGCCTTCCAAATGCATATGACGTTCAAGATATCTTTAATATACATTTTTGCTTGAATTACAAAATGGAGGGGAGGGGGGATATTTAATACTATTAGTTTTTCAAAGTCTTTCGAATTTTTTAAAATTTTTAAATTATCTCACACTTCCTTCCGAATAGTAAAGCAATTTCTTTAAATGCTAAAATGTGCCAACCTGATGGTAAAATAATTTTGGGAGCGCTGGTCCCATCCATCCCTTTATACGAGTGGCTCAGGAAAAACCACCCAAGTTGCAGCTGGTAAGACGAACATTTTTGCACGGTGAATGGGATATGCACTACAGTTTCTTGAGTTATTTTTTATTCTCTCTTTTCCAACGGAGTTGGATATTTCCCCGCGGTTTTTTCCCACACAATAACCTGCTCGGATCAGTACTGGTGTGCAATGGCCAGTGGCGTAGCGAGGGGTGGGCAAGGGTGTCTATCATGTCCCGGGCGCCACTCGCACAGAGGCGCCAAATGGTCCTTTTCACTAATTCTATGTATTATATTACTATATGTTTTCGGAAAGGGGGGGGGGCGCCAAAAAGGTAGCGTGCCTCGGGCGCCAGTTATGCTCGCTACGTCACTGGCAGTGGCCGGCACCCACAGTAAATTTTATTTCCACCTCAGATAGATGTAATTCTACTTTTCTTGATCTGTCTCCCTTCTTATCTCTATTGCCATCGCGTGGCTGTCCTTTAAAATATTATTTCGTTATAGTTAATAGGCATATAACCTTTAAATACACGTATTTATCGAAATAAAGCTATTTTGTTAGTTATATGCAGAAAAAATTCGGCCACGAAGCTGCAATGCTGATTAGAATCTGTCTTGTATGTTCTGAACAAAAAATCATGGTAGAACAAAGGTGAAAATCAAAAAATGACAACTTTAAATTAAAACAAAAAATAGAAAATTTCTTAATGTTCAATGGTGACAGAATAGTGTTGTACATCGTAAAAGAAAGTTAAAAAATACACAAATATAATTATAAACAAGCAGTTTTTACTTACTTTCACTTTATCGACTGATTTTCTTCGCTCCATGATAATTTTCAATTAATCTGAAATGAAATAAATGTGTTCTTAATGAATTGGACCTGTAGTAGAAACGGATAAAAAATAAACTCACTATATACAAGACGAAATTAAATGCTAACTTAGTACATATAGGCAAGCAGAACGTGATGTTGTTCATGTTGTATAAACCGTCAACTTTCTTTTCCACAGCATAATCTACTCGAAACTCAACCGCAGAGTGGAGGGTTATTCGGTTGGGATGGGGGGGGGGGGTGTAAGTCCCAACAACAACAACAACACTTTTTGTCAGCATAATAATATGCAAACATGAAACAGATATCATGTATCATGTTCATTTTATTTATTAACGTTGCAGAACATTTAAAATTTTCCTTTCTGAGTGTTCAAGGACGATAATATAAGAACACAGTTTTCGATGAAGACATGAAAGTTAATGAATAACTCCATAACTCGAACTCTCTCCAATAGCTTCAGTGTGCCCGAGGTACAGTAGTGTTTGAGCCAATTTCAGTGTTTATACTGTTAAAAACTGCAATCATTCTAAGATGCTTATAGCACACAATATAATAAGCATTCCTTTCAGTGTGAAATATCAGATACTGATAATTTATATTTTAAAAAAAAAACTTACCCAGTAAATTTTAAGCTAAAAAACACGGCTATTCCAGATATTTATCTCTGCGAGTTACAATGCAATTTCAGACACATCTAACATATTTTTTTGCAAATAACTACATCAATATTCTCCAGATGTTTTCCTTTCCTCTTTCTACAGTCCCATGCAATTCCTCTCTTCTCTTGTTCCCTTCTCTAAGATTTTTTTATTCATTTATTTTCTGTTCCATTCTTACTTTCCTATCTTTGTCCTGTATTAATGTTTCCCCAAGCGTTCATACGTAAGGGGAGGGACGGTTCTTTTTTTTTTTTTAAATAATAACCCCCCCCAAAGCCTCCCCACACCGTTCTTTATACCATTTGGGGCATTATGAAAAACATACACCTGCAAGCTTTTTTTTACCATCTCTTTTTTATAAAAAAGGTATTTTTCTTTAAAACCCGGTTTATCCAACTAATAAGAAAAAATAAATATATAAAACTCCGATAAATAAATCGTTTCACCATAGAACCTCAACAAATGCCAAATTCTATATTTTAAGACAACATAAAATGCTCGTAGATATTGGGGGGGGGGGGGGGATCAAATCAAATCATGAATGAATATTATTCACCGAGAAAGAAAGAATGAAACAAACGTGACGATTCTATTAACTCACAATCACGCCATGGAAGCTTTGAATGGGGAAGAGAGTGAAGTACTAATTTTTGATTTTCATTACAACAAAGCAATACTGAAATAAGCTTTAGAACAGATTTTCATTACGAAAGAACGACATGATAACGAAAGTATGAACCTTAAAAGCGTGAAATTCTGATATATTTGTTATAAATTTAAAAAACAAAGAATTAATTCAAATCAGTTAAAGCACATAATACAGTACAACCTCCGAAATCCGGACCTCTCAAATCCGGAAACCTCCCAAATCCGGAATGCTTTAATAAATGGCCAATTTTACTTTTCTATTTTACCGATAGATGTCGCTACCAAAATGATCGGTAAAAAATTGCGCTTCCTTCAAGGAAGTGACAGCAGCGATTTTGAGGGCTTTCAAGTATCTGAGAAAGAAGCTGAAATAGCAGAATTAGTAAAATGTGCGAATAAAGGCAACATTAACTTGGATAATTGGTCATACAGGAAGTTTTAGACATCGATGAAAATGTGCTGATCGTTTATTCTCTTACATCGCATTTACTCAATCGCGATAACGGCGAGTCGAATCGCGGGAGGGGACATATGTGTAAACGGTGTTCTCGCCGTTTCTCCGCGCCAATCATGGCGCTCGCTTCGGGAGCAGTTTTCTGGCACGAATCATAGTGGCGAATGGCGCCGGGGGTCAAAGGGGAAAATGGCGACGGGAAGTCTTGTTCACAGCAAGAGGCGAGAATGTGAGAACGGTCACTCGCGTAGATGCAGGAACGTGACTAATGTCTCGCGAATGTCTTGTGCCGCATTTGCATTCACGATCGAGCCACCCGCAAGACATTTGCGAGACATTAGTCACGTACCTGCATTGACGCGAGTGACCGATCTCACATTCCCGTCTCTTGCTGTGAACAAGATTTCCCGTCGCCATTCGCCACTTTGACTCGTGCCAGAAAACCACTTCCGAAGCGAGCGCCACGATTGGCGAGGAGAAACGGCGAGAACACCGTTTACACATTCACCCCCCCCCCTCCTCAATTCGACTCGCCGCTATCGCGACTGTGTAAATGCGGTGTTACAGGTGGTGCGATCGCAAATGTGTACAGCGATCGTGAAATTGATTCAGAATGTCAACGGAAGGCCTGATAAAATCATTAGATTAAACAATATTAGGCTTAGAACACCGGAATTTTATCTCGAAACATGAAATTATGTTACTATATAGGATTCAAGAAAAAAATTATAATAAGCTGAAATTTAAACAACAAACATTATTGACTGAAATGTTTAAATTATACTGTATTTAAGTTTATTTAATAATTAAACCATTTTACTTTTTTTTTTAGTGTGTTTATTTTTTTCTGCTAAAATTTTGTAGTGTTATTTAAAAACCTCTCAAATCCGGAAAATTCCCAAATCCGGAATTGCCGTGTCCTGAACGATTCCGGATTTGGGAGGTTGTACTGTACTTAAGTATATTAGTTATGCGGTTAAGAACGCACTTGTATGGCACAATACAAAAAATACAAAGAATATATTACTCTTGTAAGTGAATTATGTCGATAATGATAAATTTACAATGAAATACTCTTCACTGAATTTATTGGAACTCTTTCAAGAATTAACATAGAACAGAACACATAAATTTTGCGGAATATCAGTTCTGAAAAAAAAAAATCGCCACTTCATTTGATGCAATAAAATTTTTTTTCATAACTAAAAATGTTAAAAATTCTGCTATAAGGAAGGCGCTTCAAGAATATCAAGGGCGTTTAAAATAACGCAATCATCGAGAATATAGCCGCAGCTGTTTTCAGTTCGAGGAAATGATATATGAACAAACATTGCGCAGCCAGCGAAGAGTATTTATATACAAAGGAGAAGAGCATTCTGTATTCTTTCTACATGTACTCTTTTAATTTAAAAATTATTATTAGTAACAAAATACACCATTACATGACAATAATAACAATAATGAAGATTTTACAACTGATAACGACAGTATATTTTATTCTAATTATACAGCTTGATATAATTAAGTAATTATATCTTCTAACCTTATGCATCTCCTATTTGGGATTTAAGAAGTTAATAACACTGATATATAAAATCGTAGTTCAAGCACTCGAAATGTACTGAAAAAAATTTAAAGAAATTTTTAAAAAATTAAAAAAACCGCCCGTTTTTTTGACGTATTAATCAAATAAAAATATTTTTCCTCGTTGAAATGACGCTACGAACGCTACCGAACTTTATAAACATAACACATATTTATCAATAATAATTTATTCATATAAATGTATAATTTTTTTTATAAAATTGGAAATAATGCAAGAGCGAATTCTTGAAGCTATCAGGAATAAGTGGATGATTTAATAGCATGTAACATAAATACGACGAAATTCTCAACTTCGATCTGCAAAAAATGGGGCCTAGATGTATCCCCCACCCCCAAAAAGGTTACAAATTATAAATATAGCTCATATTTCATCAAATGCAATAGAAATAAAATTATACAGTTATCCATGCATAAACAATATTCTCAATAAACAACAGAATTTAGCAATTTATAACTGCTGAGAATGGGATTTCAACCAGGTCTCCAAACCTCGAGGCCGGTATTCTACTCGCTGAATTATCCCGAAGATAAAAAGGAAGTGATATTTGCAATGGCTTTCCGCACACGCTTTTCTTCATTCATTTAAAGTTATTTCATTAAATAATGCATTTTTGTCATTACTTACTCCAATAATGAATGTTTACTACATTCCAAAGAATGATACGAAGTATCATTACAAAACTTGATGCCTTAATAAATAAAATCTAATTATTTCTTAAATATTTGCTTTCACCTATTTCCCATACCAGTCAGTTTAATCTTGAACGCGATAATTCATCTATAATTAAAACTAAAATGGATATTTAGAATTTTGAATATACAAACACACACACACGCGCACACACACACACACACACACACACACACACATATATATATATATATATATATAATATAATATAATATAATAAATTTAGTCTTGAGGAATGTACTTATAAAATTTTGGAACCCAGTGATCAAGACCTGCCAGCATGCATGTTATTCAGGCAATATTAAGTCTAGAAAAGTCGTCGTCCATGCAAGACATCTAGCTCAATTAGGCAGATTTTCTAAACGACAGGTGGCATAATGATATAATTTAAAGCATCAAACATGTCCATACATATCAAAAACTACTACAGGAAAGGTTGCAGAAAATAGTTCAATAAAAATCTTATAAGGAAAAAAAATGATGAAAAGTATTAATGTATCCTTTTCATACCAAAGACTCGTACAAAAATTATCTTCCATCAAAAAAAGGCTCGTAGCTTTAGGTTACATCAGTTGCATCATTATTAGGGAGCAGGAATGCGTTAAAACACGTTGACTTGGGGAAAAGTTCTTTCACAAGAATACTACTGAAAATTGTTGTGTAAGGAATAAAAAAGTGCTACAATGTATAAAATAATCTCCTTTTCTGGTTTATATCGACATTTTTTAATAAGTTGTTTACAATTGGTTTTTAACTATACGTCTGACTAAAATTCAAAACACAGGGGGTCGGTTAATACGGCCATATCTGAGAGAACAAGAGTGCATCAAACGGTCAATCAAAGGCACACAAATATATATATATATATATATATATATATATATATATATATATATATATATATATATATATATATATATATATATATATATATATATATATATACGCGCATGCCTCAGCACAGATTTTTGATAGAAGCAAGGGATACGATGTCAGGGGATGATTGATATAAAGTTTAAATTTAACATTAATAATCTCTAGTAAATTCTTGGAGGAGGGAGAAAGGGCTTACGAGTTATTTCAAGTTCATGAGCTGTACACTAATTCTGCCCAGTGAACTTTAAAACTACATATTCTTTGTTTAGAATGTTACAATTTAGCTGAAATTCAGTTTCCAATTTCTGCTTTTCACTTTTAGATAAAATCAAACATTAGACAGTTGACCAGAAAGTTACTAATTTTAGATGAGACAGATACTCAGAAAATGCGTGGTGCATTCTGGCCGATAGAAAAAAAATCACGAAATTGGAATTGATTTGGCAACGAGTCATCCTGTTAAGCAATGAAAAAGTTTATATTATGAGTATGAATTGGGGGAAAAAAAGTACGAATGAAATTAAAAACGTTGACTGCACTTTCTTGAACCCTTCAAATAATTTCTGAATTGCAATTTGTACTCTTTCTTTTTCCATGAGAAAATTAGAGATCAGACGCACCCGTTAAATTAAGAGAGCGAATTGAATTTTATTTTTAGACTTACAGAAGAAAAAGTAGAAATAGCTTTAAATTTCTTTTTTTTTTCATTTTTATCACCAACATTACACAAGTTCGAGATTTCAATTCCTTGAAATCCTGGGGGTAGCTTTGCTTGATACCGTCACTGTCATCACACAGTTATTTTAAAAAGAAATGTTTTTATTTTATTGTTCCTTTCAAAATTTATTGCGTTATGACCTTGAGATCTAACGGCTATTACTATTACAATTCAGGTTTAGAAACGCTTGCTTTTACCACATTACATGAGGGTTAAAAAAAAGTCAAACATTGAAAACTTCTTTTTGATAAGTTAAAATATTTCTAGAACAGGGATGGCTAGAAAATTTAAAAAATACATATATTAAAAGAATTTTTTAAATTTTTCATCTTCAATTAAACTCCATATAAAACAACATAAAATAGGTAGTTCATTTGAAATCTCTGTATAATAATCCATCTTCCATTCTATGGCGTACGGGGGTATTTTTATGTTATTCATTTTTTCTGATTCTCTAGCTGAATAATAAGGAGTTGTGCAGGCAAAGAATCGCTGTCTATTTAAGTCGACAATTTCTTTCACCAATATCTTGCCAAAGAGATGTACAGTTCCATTCACCTTTTTGGATCCCACAATCCAATATTTCATTGAACTAGAGCAGAGTTTTCAAAAGTGTGTTCCGCGGAAGCCTGGGGTTCAGCCTAAAAAAAGTTAGGGGTTCCGCGAGACAGTCTGACGGCCAGGCCAAACTTGAAGAACTAAGGCAATTTTGGGGTGCAAAATCCTTTCAATATAAGAGAAAAGCCAAAAAGACTTAGCCTACAGATTATGAAAATTTAATTGAAATGCGTTCAAATAGTCAATTAATTGTAAGCGATATTAAGGACAGTTTCGTTAACAGTGTTCTGGTCAGATGTATTCGATGAATATCCAAATTTAGCAAAACAGGCTATTCGTAATTATTGCCCTTTGCAACCATTTATTTGTGTGAAGCTGGATTTTCAAATTATGCTGCGAGAGAAACAAAATATCTGTGTTTGTTGTGCAAAGGGTGTAAGTCCAAAATGGGCAAAAATGAGTTATCAAACCAGGCATGTTTATAAAATCAAGGGCTACTGCAGGGTACAGAAAGCTAAGTCCAATTCCACTCTTAAATATTTTTATTCATCAGGGAAAATTTGGAGTAATGTGAAACAAAATACAAACATGTTAGTGTTAAAGGGGTTATGTCCTAGTCAAGGACTCTTTACTCAACAAAAATAAAATCGGAAACATTTACTTTAAAAAAATAATTAAAAATTAAATTTTAAAAAACTGACTTTACAAAAGCCGTTTCTTTTTCAATCCCGTTTTTCTCAAAACCACAATTTTGGACTTATATAGAAACAGAATTGACGCCGATTTAGGTAAAAGAATTCAGTTATCGAACAGAACGCCAAATTTTAAGAGGATCATGGAATCGAAGAAGCAGCAGCATTCTTCTCATTAAAGTAATTTCACTTGTATTTTTTATTTACTCTCACATTTTTGTTTTTACAATCACTATTATCTGTTTTTATGAAGAAATTTTTAATGATTTTTTGTTTAATTCAATGAAATCTAAGTATTAAAACAACATTTGTTTAATTTAATATCACATTAAATTTAGGGGAGGAAGGGGGTCTTCGACCAAAAAATGTAGAGCTGTTCCGAGACCAAAAAAAATTGGGAAACACTGAACTAGAGAATTGTTAGCGTAAAAGAATTTCAAAAGTAGTTGTTTGACGAGTATTCGGTGTTTATAATGCTTGGCCCCAAAATAGAATTTTTATTTTTGGACAACTATACGAAATTATGATGATATGAATAAAATGGAACAATTTTATAATTTATGATCAGTATACTTTACTAATTAATTTAAATTTTAGAGTAGAACAATAAAATAGAATCACACCACGTCGGGATGGATGGTTGTTGCTGTTTGTACCTTGGATCGGTGGTGCATCATTAAAGGTTTAGATGCATCGATCCATATTGCAAAAGGTTCAGAACTCTAATCTTATGCGTTTTTAAGAATTCGAAGGAACATTAAGCTTAAACTACTGTTGAACTGACAATTAAAACTACTGTCCGATTACACAGCTTTGCAAAGACCAAAACATGCAAAAACGCGTAACAAAAAATATCCATCGAAAAGGTATTAAGTCGCACAAGGAATGAATTAAAATAAATTTCTATAAAAGGAAGGAAAATAGTAAAAAGGAATTTAAATTAGTGCTTAATAGTAATTCGATTTACCCATCAAGAACCAAAATTGGCAAATCTAGTTTCAATGTTCATACAATTACAACCGAGAATGAAATTTTTAAGAATTTAAATATGAGATGATGGTGGTGGGTGGTAACTTTTCTCGAAATTGGCTTTTTAAAGTTATGAGTCTAATTAGAAAGAATAGCATAGCTTGCTGTCGTTGGGGTTCTCATTTGTTTAATAATCCCTTGTTGCACAAATGTTGTATTAATTTGGGTTTAAAAGAAAAAACTTTAATTAATACAACACTATCCGTTCGATGTTAAATTGTTTTTATTCTAGGAATTTAGGTCTGTAT
This sequence comes from Dolomedes plantarius, assembly GCA_907164885.2. Taxonomy (NCBI): domain Eukaryota; kingdom Metazoa; phylum Arthropoda; class Arachnida; order Araneae; family Dolomedidae; genus Dolomedes; species Dolomedes plantarius. The sequence goes on from OU015497.1 coordinate 36,368,956, forward strand.
AAATCACGGGAATCTTTATCGTTATGTTTGCTTCTAACTCAAAACAAAAGATTTGTAAATAATGGTAAAAGATTCAATAATAAAAGATAAACGTCGCCTATGTATGTCACGGAACTGTGCATTAAGCAGTTTAAGAGCTAGTCGATTTTCAGGCCCCCTAAGTTTTCTTGTAAATGGAATTACAATTTTAGAAAAAATGTGTAGCCGCCATAATAATCATTCACGGTACAACCAAATATTTAGCACTAAATATTTGTGATAGAGCTTCCGATATAAGCGTCTTTTACCATACTCTTAATTATTATATTCTAAATCCATAGCTAACGTAAGCACTGGGTCTAAAATAGATTACTAATTATATTCCTTTACCTAACAAAATCTTTCTTCATTTAGCCATTTAGTTTTTATCCAGTGGTAAGAGATTACCTGAACTAAGACGAAACGAAAACTATAGTAACACAGAACAATAAGATTTCGGTCCATTAGAGTCCATAGAATAACCATTCTTCGAATTGTTTATTCTCGGGATAAAAAATATCGAAAAAAAAAAGGAAAAGAATTCAACAAGTACTAGAAGAGATTTTATAAAATAAAAAAAGTCAAATGGTCAACCAACAGGACTGTTTAAGCGAAAATAAAATTAATTACTTAAAACAGTGCATGAGTTTAAACAAAATTAAGACTCAAATGAATGAAATCAGAATTGTAATTTGAGTTACTGAATATATTTAATGAGCATTTCTTAATACGCAAACAAATTAAAAATGTTTTATTAAACATAATGAAAATATAATGTAAACACAGATAGCACCATGGGAAAAAATTATCAACTTAAAGACATTTACTCTGAGGTTATTTTATAACGTTGCAAACTATACTAAGTTTCATAATTCAAAATAATTCAGCGCTGATGGAATAAAGGCAAAAATATGAATTTCCCACATTAGTGTTACTACTACAACTAATAATATCAGGGATAAAAATGAGAATAGGTCCCTCGACAGTTTGAAGGAAATTAAAGTAATAAAACACAATTAGATTGTTAAATTACGGAAAAAAAAGTTTTTAAACTTCATCTGAAATATCAATAAATTTCTACAACAGTTTGAATTCCATGTAGGCTGAAGAATTCATTACGTTTGAATAATTGCTGTGAGATGATCGAAGAAACAACGAAAAATTTCATTAATTTTTACGAACAGAATTAATCTTTAATATGAATACTATAATTACAGTATAGTTTACATAAAATACAATTTAAAATCCCATTCATAAGCTATAATCTTTAAATTAAAAATTTATTTTTTGCAAAACAAAACAAAAAAAATTATGCGGATGAAAATCAAAGAAAATCGAACAATCAGGTACTTCTCAGTTAGTAAAATATCAAAAACGGAAGAGAAACAAAAATTTACCTTCTTAATCGGCTACGAATAACCGCAGGATGAAGTCAGACTGGAATATCTAAACGACAACTAAATATCTTACGCTTTTTCAAACTACAACTGATATATTAAACTCCAAGGACAACTGTCAAATCATCAATCCAATTAATAACATATTACATTTCGAATTGTTATAAATGAATGAATGCATTCTCAGCTCACCAAACACATGAATCACACTCCTCACCGAGAGCTATGTGAGAATCTCTGTTCTTTCCCACGTATTGCACTCATCGGATGTTACAAAACAGAAAATGAGGAGAGGCTATGACTTGTGCGTTAGGTGACATATGATAATTTTCTTCACAGTAAATATCCAGATTTGAAGTATTTCGCAATACAGAGAAGAGTTGTATGCGATTATTCTTTGACGCCAACGGAAAATAAGCTAACTAAATTATTTAAAAGATACTGATAGAATATTTTTTGAAACTCAATTTGACTTTAAGTAATTTAATGGGGTACGTCCGCGATTCTAATAAATACCAGGACGATCGCAAGGTGAATAAAACCAGAATAATTAATCTAATAAATACAGAAACAGCAGTTTTATTAAAACACACGTTTAGACAATTCATCAGATACAGATCTTTTAAGGATATAGTTCAGCCTTTACAGTGCTAAATAGATTTAAATAGTTTACATTCTCGCAACATTAATAAATTTTAATGGTTTTCCGTTCCAAATTATACCAAACTACTATATATAAAACTACTGGTAAATGCATGCCAAACTAGTTGTTTGTAAACACACTTCAGTATTTTTGCTGCAAACAGTAAACTCTGCTTCAAATTAAAAACGTGCCTTGCATGTCAACAGCACTGTTAATTATGATAGTAATAATTGTGTTTAAGAAGATAAAGTTTTGAACGTGAAACGATTTAGTCCTACTTGCAAAACAGCCTCAGATATAATATTTATATAACTTATTCAAATACAAGAAAGTTGCATCTATACATGATCATTTTTTCATACAAAATTAACATTTATAAAGTATTTTTTAATCCCTTTAAATGAAATAAAACACCGACAAATTTTATTTGAATTTGTCGAAAAATAGAATAAACCCTAATAAATCATGCTGCAATGATATATCCCCAGGAAAAATAAATGCTTAAATTACAGCTGTAATGAAAATTTAGCTTATAACATAAATAAAAAATAAGATTTATCTTTCAATACTTACATAAGTTATGAAAAATTCAATAAAATATCGTCAGACGAAAATGTGACGATCTATGTAAAATAAATGAGCTATGAAAGAGGTTTCTATGCCTTTGGCACTGAAAACATATTGACGGAGAGAGAGCTAAAGATGTGTTGCTATGGGTTACAATAAAACATTTCTGCAGATGACAGATAAAAAATTGCCAGAGCAAAAGAATTATTTCTCTATATTTACGAGTTATGACATTTCAATCAGGCAGTTTCATTCAACGTCCCTTAAGCAATTACGTTAAAGAAAAAAAGGGGGGGGGTGGAGAAAACGGATGCCATGCATTTTACACACGGAAAGCTTTGGTATGCGTTTCTATCTAAAGGCCTATTCACATAGCAGTCCGGTAGCGTAAGCATAGAAGGTCAATGGAGTGTTCACGATTGATGATACGTGAGTCAACAGACGATGTCATAGCGCTCAGCTATATGATTAGTTAAAATTTAACGCTTACGCTAACGAACTACTATGTGAACAGGCCATAAGTTGTAGTAATCTATTTGTTTAACTACAAACGTTTTGGCTCTTCGTTTATGCACGAGATGTGACATGCTGCGTGCAACTTCTTTATAGAAAATACTAGCTGAAAACCCGCACTTCGCTACGGAGTACATTCAAATTAAATACAACGGTCAATGTATGCAATTAATGCAAAAAAAATATATATATATATATTTATAAACAAATCGGAACGGATATTTTTATAGATAAAATAATGTAGAAGAAAATATTCAAATTAAATCTAATATAAAGAATACTAAAGAATATTGTACAGTTAATATAGTACAGTTTGAGGAATATATCTTTTACTGTATTTTAATATTTTTTTGGATAATATCCAATAGTCTACCGCATTAGCAAGAAAAAATATTTTTTTGTCTATTTAGTTGTTATGCACGTGACGATAAATTTATTTAAAGTACCAGAAAAAGAAATCACGTAATCGGCATTTAATAAATTAAATTCTAAAAAATAATCTTTAAAAATTCACCAAAAATCAGAAAATCGAGGTAAAGATTTGAAAAAAAACTCATTTTAAAGGAATTTTTAAGATCTTTCTCGTGATATAAATTTTATAACCCTCAAATTATTATTTTAAATGCAAACTTAAAAAAAGTTACTAAAACAGCTTAAAAATTTAATTTAAAAAAATCTAAGAAGAATTTTTGAAAAATCTTTCTTAGTGCTCCCCTACACCATAAGAAGAATCGCCATGCAAAATTTCAGCCCTTTAGGTCCAGCGGTTTGGTCTGTGCGTTGTATGTCAGTGAGTCAGTCAGTGAATCAGTTACGGAACTGTTTTATATATATAGATTATATTAACTTTATTTTAAGATTTCAGTTGGGTATTTCATTTACGATTTCATTTTTTATATACATAGCCATAAATCTAATGATTCTCCATTGAGGAGTCCGCTAGTTTATGAACGTGATTATAATAGCGCTAGAAATAATGAAATTGTACAGAGAAGGTAAAATTTAAAAAGTTTTTCAGGATGTAAAGAGCACTTATGATTCATCTGAAGCCTGTCGTTTCTTAAAAGAAAACACCGAGAGAGTAAATATAACCGGCTGAAAAAAGTAAAGGGGAATTAAGAATATATTATTACAAACTTAGTATATAAAAAATGCTATAAATAATAAAATTCTCTATATTAAATAAATCATCAAATTACTATAGGTTATAAAATAGACAAAAAAAAATTTCCATTTTCCGTTTAATTGAAATAAAGGTAAGTGGGTGAATTTTAATATACTTGAAATACATAAAAATTAGCTCGTATTATTAGCACTAAGGGCCTGTTCACATTGCATCCGTCAGTATCAGCGTTATTCGTATTGAAATATTTTTAACTAATTACAAACCTCCAAACGATTAGCCACAAAATTATTAAGGTCTGTGATTGGTTTGAAACAGTGATTCCCAACCTGTGGGTCGCGAGGTGCTTTCTGGGGGATCGCCACGGCTTTATTGAATTTAAGTAACTGTTTAAGGAATTTCATAGAATTTTTTTTTCGATTTTACCAATGTTGGTTGCGATAATAAAGAATACCTAACAGGTATTAATTATCTGTTGTGCACAAGTTATAATCAGGAAAATAAGAGAGAAGTTAAAAACACAATTTTTATTAACAGCACAAGCACATAAAGCTTGCACACGCTGTCTAACTAAACATAATAACAGAATACAATAGAAGTATAACACTAAAAATAGAACCAAAACTAATTTTGATTGGGTGTTGAATATATGACTGGATAGCACATATTTCAATCTTGGAGACTGCGATCTCCCAATAATCATGAAAGTGAACTGTGGAGCCGTGAGGTTTTTTAAAGGCCCTGTTCAAAGAGCTAACTCAGTTCGTTAGAGATTTACTGCTTTTATTTGGCCGTAAATGAAAATCGCGGTTACTTGGTGCGTACAGTACACAAATTCTAAAACGCCAGTTTGTCTTTCTTAAGTCCGTGCTGTGCCTTTTGGCATTATTATTGAAGTTTCTCCAATTAAGGCAATTTTATTTAGTTAGAGTTTTTCTACTTTTACTGTAATATAATTCTGAATCAATACGGAAGGTGATTTTTTCTTTCTTCTTGAGCTTATATTCTGTTCTTGATTTTACACATCTTTGAATGAGGAAGGTTTCTTAGTGTTCTCCATTCCTTAAAAACTGACTAATCCAGTTTATACCTGCATGGCAATAGCTGCAATTCATATTTATTGCATCATATATATTGTGACAAATTTACTATTATTTGGAATTTTAAATTTATTGGTGAAGTAGAAGTCTTATTTTATTTCTACTTTTCATAAGGAGAAAAAAACGCAAATATTCAGATGAGTATTTGAAATTTAGGTTTCCCACTGTAGTAAGCAATGGGAGAGAAGCCACGGTGTGTTTTGTCCAACGTTGTCCTCAGTGCTGTATAAATGAAACCTTTGCAACTGAAACGTCACTTAGTGACAAAGTGTTCTGAACATATCAAAGAGGATTTGGAAATCTTTCAATGCTATGAAGCCGGTCTCAAACGTCAGAGATTTGATCCTACAGGAAATTTTCCTCAACAAAGTGCATCCCTAACACAAGCATCATATGAAGTCGCACTGGAAATTGTCAAACAAAAAAAGCCCCACACAATTGGAGAAACACTTATCAAATCCTGTTTGCTGAAGACTTTAAGGTTAGTTCTTGGGGAATCTAGTGAGACAAAAATGAGATAAATATCTCTTTCCAACAACACCATTCAAAGACGCATTTCCGATATGTCCGAAGATGTGAAAGAGCAAGTGTTGAACGAAATCAAAGATTCTCCCTTCTTTTCTTTCCAAGTTGATGAATCAACGGGCATAAGTTCATGTTCTCAGTTGCTTGTTTTCGTGAGATATATTCATTCAGAGGACATCAAAGAAGAATTGCTTTTTTGTAGCGCACTCGAAACTACAACAAGTGATGGTGTTATAGAGAAGATAACAATTTCTTTTTTTGATCCGGAGGACTACAGTGAGAAGATGTCTGTGGCGTTTGTACTGATGGAGTTCCTGCTATGTTGGTGTCAAAGCCAAGCTTTCAGAAAAAAGTAAAAGAACTTCCTCCTGAAGCAAAGGGCACACACTCTGTCGTTCACAGATATGCGCTTGCAAGCAAAACTTTACCAATTTCTCTGAAAAATGTATTTGATTCAGTAATCAAAATTGTTAATTATGTCAAATCCCGAGCCCTTAACACCCGTCTTTTTAGAAAATTTTGCAAAGGCATGAATGCAGATCATGAAATTCTACTCTATTGCACATCTATACGCTGGCAATCAAAGGGAAACTTCCCGAACCGTGTTTATGAGATGAAAGACGAAATCAAGTTCAGAAGCTCAAACAAGTAATACGATCTTTTGTTTCACCTCAGTGATAAACTGTGGAAGAAAAGACTTGCTTATTTAAGCAGATATTTTTGAACAGTTGAATAGTTTTAACCCGAAGCTTCAAGGAAAAGACACGCCCATTATCGAACTCCACGACAATCTGAGGGCTTTTGTCTCAAAATTACAGAACTGGCGCAGAAAAGTAAACCAAGGAAACATTTCCATGTTTGAAAAATTATCCAGTGTTGTTGAGGAATTTTAAGAACTCGATGAGTATCTAAAGTAGGATATTACAGGGCACCTTCAATCTCTGGAAAAAGACTTTCAACGGTATTTCCCAGAGCTCAAAGAAGAAGTGCCTTTGCACGAAACCCATTCTCTACTTCTGTAGACGTGATTAGTATTCCCGATGAAATACAAGATGAATTTTTAGATCTTCGGAAGGATTCATCGCCACATGATTTGTTTAGAGAATAATTACAAGATAAAAAGAACTTTTTATATATCATCTATATATATAAAACGCGTAGGTATGCGGCACAAAAATCGACGATATTTCTACATTACGAGTGGCAACGGCTGCAACTACATTAGCGGCGAACCGCGTGTGTATAGTGGCTCGACGACAGCCCGTAATTTGGTACAATTTAATTTCTGTATTTTACTCGTGAATAATTTTAATTTCAAATATTAATAACAAATGAATAAATTATATCGTGAATAAATTAAAATCCAGTGTTTAGTCATGGACAGTTATATGTAAGTTTATCTAGAGTCCGTTCTTTTGATTCTGTCACTGTAGTATCTCCTACTTCTGAAATACTCAAATATGTATATCAAGAAGTTTTAGGGATATCATAGTAAAATATTAATAACTGAATTTTTACTCCATTTTATAAGTGAAGAAATTTTCCTAACAATTTTTTTATTTGATATGATTAAGTGTAGATATCTGAATTGTGAACAATAGTACATACAGAGGGGGATGTAATCCACACTATATTTTAGTACTTTCTGAAATTTTACTCCTTTTTTAAGTGACATTTTTTCTCCAACAATCTCTTATTTGATGTAATGATAAAGTGTTGATATCTTAATTTTGAAAAATATTACATACAGAGAGGGATGTAATTTTTAAAATCATTGGTGTTGGGTTTCACAGTCTTATCTTTACCTCTGATCTGAAGTAATGGAAATTCACATTTTTTAATCACGATGTTTTAGAATCAGCCTTATAGAGAATTTTGCAATGATTATAAATTTTTTGGCTGAGATCCCACTACCATTTAACAACGTATATTTATGATGGCAGGTAATGGCAACATTCCTTATATATGTTTCTTTCAGTTGAGTTGCTTTACAAAAGAAAATATAAAACTGAAAGCGACCATGCTGGTCGCACAGCGGCTAGTGTTTTTAAATTTTCTGTTGAATCGTATAAACTTGACAATTCTATGTATTAATAAATACTTTAAAAATTTTTTTTGATGAATTATCCCATCAACTTGAAAGAAAATGAAGTTATTTGGAAGTTGCGTTTAACTTTTCGTTCCTGTCCCGGCCGATAGATGGCTGCACCAGTCTACAAAACAAATTTAACTGAAAATGAATTCAATTCTGATTAAAGATGGCTAAAAGTATCAAACGAATGCATTGTCATTGTGTTCTGAACAATTCTAAAAGTTTCAAATGTCTAGCTAGTCGGGAAGTTAACAAAAATCGATTGCAAGATTTTTACTGGACAAACACACAAACAAACAAACAAACAAGAAAGCGAGTTAATAAAAACATGGAAAAAAATCGCTCATTCAGTTCTAGAGTGCTATGTATCAATCCTACCCACAAGTATCCAAGCTTGCTTTCCGTATTTGGGTGCCATTTGCCCCAACGCATCTATGTGAGAGTGGTTTTTCAGCTCTTGTCCACATCAAAATGAAGTTTCGAAATCGACTGACTATCGAAGATGATATGAGGCTAACTTTATCAAACACCCAACCACGAATTTCGATGCTGTGTATGCAGTTGCAAGCACAGCCCTCATATTAAAATGATTTCATTTACTTAATTTTTTTAAAATTAAATATTCGGTTCAAATTAAATTATTGAAAATTCAGTTTAGTGTTTTTTCGTAATATCTTAAAAGACCTTATTTATAAAAATATATAGTGTGAAGGCGTGTGTGTGTGTGGGGGGGGGGGGAGTCACGAGAAGCGTGAAAACCATTGAAGGGAGTCGCGACTCGAAAAAGGTTGGGAAACACTGGTTTAAAATGTGTCAATACGAGTAACGCTGACGCTGCCGGACGCAGTGTGAGCAGGCTTTGTTATTATCAATTTGACTGATCTGCGCTTCTGCCTTTTTAAAATTCACCACAATTTCCGATAAAACAATTAATATGTCAATGACTCAGAGAAATTTAACAGAGGTAGAAAAAATAATACTATAGCAATTCCTTGGCGACGTTTAACAGCGGAAGAAAAATAATAATATAGCTATGCCTTGGCGACGTTTAACAGTGGAAGAAAAAAACAATGAATTTAATCTCTAACACCTTGGTGCGTATTTAAAATCGCGAACCGAGTTTTTTTTATTATACTGTATTTTATGATAATAGACCTACTATGTTTTTCCCGGATAAGATTCAAAGATATCCCGGATATTTAGAAGTTCTATTATTTAATAATAGACGCCATGCACCATTAATTAAATAACAGAACATCTAAATATATTTTTTCTTTAAGATTATAAGATGCGTACATACATGCCAGAGTAAAATTCAAATTGAAAGGTTTTTCAAGCGAACTACTATTTGGTAATCAACTTAATTGTAAAAACGAAGTGAAAACTTAAGTATAAAACGAATCTGATGCGGTAAGGAAGCAAAGAATTTTAAAGTTCCTTCGCTATTGAATTTCAAAGAGCAATAATGTACAATAAATTTATAAAAATTGGTCTTTTGAAATAAGACTACAAAAGATAAGATCGCATTAAATCAAACTTCGCTTAGCGACAATGGGTAATGAAATGCTTGTTGCGTCAGCTCGGACCCTTAAATTGGATAGTAATCACAGGTTGTAAAGTTTTCTACTCATTTCTCGCGTCTTTAAGGTTGACACAATCTCCTTAAGGCAAAAGGTTATTTCTCTTGTACTGCAGGAAAAATTATCATGGCTTTTCGTAATAACTAGCAGACGGAAAATCAGATATCTCCTTGTTTGGTGTAATCTAAATAACTTTTAGCTAAACTGAATGCATTTTTATTACCATGTTTTTATTAACTCGCTTTCTTGTAAACTCGCTATCTTGTTTGTTTGTGTGTGTGTGTGTGTGTTTGTCCGGTACAAATATTGCAATCGATTTTTAACTAACTTCCCGCAGGCCCCGATATAGAAAATTCTTGACTATAGGCACAACTCGGGGTGGGGGACCCCTAACACTGATGTGGGCGAAAAATTTCCAAAATTGACGCACAAAAAAAATCATGAATCATTGTGAAAGTACCATTTTACCAAGAATTGGCTATTTGAAGCGTAGAAGCCTAGAACATTATCAAATAACAAAAAGCAATACAACATATTAACTTCATCATTAAAACACAACCAGAAAAATGCAACCAGAAAAACTTATTAATCCCTCATATACACTTATAACATACATATGATGAACATAACATACATATCATTATACATTATGATGAACCAATCAATCAAATTTGAAAGGATATATAAAAAAATTGCTATTATAGAAGGTAAAATTTTAAAAAAAAATTGAATTGGGAATTTTTTTTCTTTTAAAATAAAATTTTGGTGGGCCCATAGGCCCGGACCAACCGGACCTAATGGAAAATCAGGGCCTGACTTCCCGACTAGCTAGACATTTGAAACTTTTAGCTATCTTTAAGCAAAATTGAATTCTTTTTCAGTTAATTTTGTTTTGTAGACTGGTGCAGCCATCTATCGGCCGGGACGGGAACAAAAAGTTAAACGCAAGTTAACTTCCAATTAACTTTGTGAAGTTTATATTATTAAGAATTGTCAATGGCCTAATCAATGTATTAATATATTTATGATCAATTTATTAATATATTAAGAATTGTCAAGTTTATATGATTCAACAGAAAATTTAAAAACATGGTATATAAAAAGTTCTTTTTATCTTCTAATTATTATAATATACTAGCTGAATACTCGTGCTTAGCTATGAGTACATTCAAATTAAATACAATGGTCAATGTATACAATTAATGTAAAAAAAACACACACACACACAAAAAAAATATATTTATAAAAAATCGTAATGGATATTTTTATAGACAAAATAATGTAGAAGAAAATATTCAAATTAAATATAGTAGAACATAATAAAGGATATAGTACAGTTAATATAGTACAGTTTGAGAAACATTTCTTTTACTGCATTTTAATATTTTTTGGTTAATGTCCAATCCGTCTGCCGCATTAGAAAGAAAAAAAAACATTTTTTTGTCAATTTATTTCATAGTTATGCACGTGACGCGAAATTAGTTTAAAGTATCACAAAAAGAAAAGAAACCACGTAATCAGAATTTAATAAATGAAATTCTAAAAATTAATCTTTAAAAATGCACCAATATCAAAAAATGGAGGTAAAGATTCGAAAAAGATTTCATTTTAAAGGAATTTTTATGGTCTTTCTCGTGATATAAATTTTATAACCCTCAGATTATTATTTTAAATGCAAACTTAAAAGAATATTACAAAAACAGCTTAAAAATGTAATTTAAAAAAATCTAAGAAGAATTTTTCAAAAATCTTTCTTAGTGCATCCCTACACTATAAGAAGAATCGTCATGCAAAATTTCAGCGATATTTGGTCTTTGCGTTATATGTCAGTTAGTCACGGAACTGTTTTATATATATAGATGTGCAGGTGATTATGAAAGTGGCCTAGGTCAAGAATCTAAAAAATATGAGTTTGTCAGCTATTTCGCTTGACATTCTTTTACATCCCCGTGATCTGAAGCAATATTTACAAAATTGTAAAAGAAAATGAACCATAAAGATTTTCTGAAATATTTTATTATATACATAGTATAATTTTTTTTTTAAATTTGTTCAAAATCAAACTTTTAAACATCTCGAAACGAAAAATATATGACTTAGACCACTTTCACAATCGCTGGCACGTAAGTAAACGCAAGATAGTAAACAGAATTATTCATACAGCTATTATCTGCAAATCAATCATTTGTATAATGATAAATAAACTCCGATTTAGCTAATACTATTGTAAATCCCTACGAATTATGAAACAAACAAGCGTGCGCACGTGCGTCACACACACACACACAATATTTTATTATATACATAGTATAATTTTTTAATTTTTTTTGTTCAAAATCAAACTTTTAAACATCTCGAAACGAAAAATATATGACTTAGACCACTTTCACAATCGCTGGCACGTAAGTAAATGCAAGATAGTAAACAGAATTATTCATACAGCTATTATCTGTAAATCAATCATTTGTATAATGATAAAGAAACTCCGATTTAGCCAATACTATTGTAAATCCCTACGAATTATGAAACAAACAAACAAACAAGCAAGCAAGCAAGCGCAAAACACATCGACTTCTGGTCATTTTCCTTCTTAACTTAATGGTAGTACTGTTTGGTGTAATACGTCACTCATTTTCTTTGTGGTACCGAAGTCTTCAACATCACTTCGGAAGAATTCTCCCACACAGTATAGCAGAGAACCTCTAATAGCGCTTCCACATTCATGCAGACAAGTACCCCCCGACCCCGCTTGACACCATTTGACCCGCGTGACCCCCCGCCCCGCCTTTGATGCTCTGTGAAAAACCGCTCGATCGCAGGATCGTTGCAGACCGCCCTGCCCATAAATCACTGGTTTCCCCGCAGAATACTGTGCAGTGCAGATGAATGTGGACGCCTTATAACGAAGCATCCGATCAGCTCGAGGCACAAGAAATTTGGCACGTCATCCAACGAGAAAAGCGCATGTTTCAATAGAAACCAAGAAAAGTTACTAATCGCGCATCTCGTGAAATCAAATCGGACAAAAATTTAAAACCATTTGGGATTTTCCTAGCCAGCTTGTTAGAACTAAGCTCCAGAATTTCTGCCTTTGTTGCTGTAGTAACACCAGATACGCTACGCCGGATGTGCCAGAAATCTGATTTCGGATGAAATGTGAGAAGTCACTGGAGGGGAAATATATATCAAACTTGAACCGTCTGCGTTGAAGCTTCCAGTACTACGCTACATTTACACGAAAATTTACTTTTTTATTGTTATTCTAAGTTGTATACACCACTCTACAATATCATTTACCAATTTTGAAACGAGAGGAAATAATAACGAGAAAAAATACCCCCCCCCCTTCCACTGATTAAAATTTGTTGGGGGAGAGGCAAAGGAAAGTTTCTTGATAACTTTTTAGAAGATTATTTCGATAGTTTTCGAAGAGAGATCACAGGGAAGTTATGTTGGGGGAGGACGAAAGGAAAGTCTCATGGTAACCTGATAGAAGATTATCTGGGTAGTTTTCCGAACTTCAGGGATCACAGGGATAATTACGATACACGGGGATAATTAAGAAATCACAGGGATAATTACGACAAACAATAAAAACTAAAACGTATTTAAAACTGAAGTCGTGAGAGAATACTAATGACAGTATGTGTAATATTTTTCTGTCTAATAGCTTGGGAACAATTTTAATTAAACAGAAATAAAGTAATCTCATTAGAATGAAATGTTATTTATATCGATCATCTATAATAGTCTTTTCTTTGGGTTTTTTTTTCTCCTCCGGCATTAAAGCTTAACATACCATTTCCCACTTTTAACTCGAAGCTTAAAAGAAGACGAATGACTAACATATTTTCTTAAAAATTCGAAAGAAAGCATCGCCATAAAGAAGTACACCAGTTAAGTAAGGCACTGTTGCAAGCTGAAAGAAATAACTGGATCGTCATTGATGAGTGTTGTGTTTACAAAACACAAGCTCCAAGTGTTACTTACTGCATCATATAATCAGGAATCAAAGTATGTAAAGTATAGTAACTTTTGTATGAGTTTAGAGGACCTTACTTTTTTCTTTCAGCCGCCCACATTGTATAGTGGGCATGCGTTCAAATCCCGAGTAAGACTTAGACGTCCCCGTGTTATCTCCTCATAGGGAGCAATGCTGACTCACCTAAATGGTGCCTCCATAATACAGTAGCCAGTAAAACATCGCGGTGTCAAGATATTTTCATAAAATATCTTGACACCATGTTAAACATATGAAAATATCTAGATCGCGTGAGTCATATGAAAATATCTTGTTAAACAAGATATTTTCATGACTCACGGGATTTGAAACTCCCTACATTTTTGGTAAACAATAAGAAATCATGCGTGGACGAAAGAGGTGTATTCCGAATTTGTAAACTAATCACGACTGTGAGCTCCACTTGGTCACCAGACCCTGGGGTGGGGAGAGAGAAAATGAAGGATTGATTAAAGGTACCTTCAATAATTTTGAACAGTAAAACAATGTCTCTGTTTATTTTAAAGAGCTGATATTTATATTCTTTTTTTTAAACTTTTGCATCAGACAACGAGTAGTAAATAGCAAATATACAACATAGACAGATTTAGGACATAATTTCCTGATCCCAGATGATTGTGACTAACATCCGATTTATCTGATTCTATCGACTGATGATGAATATAGCAATTCCGGCTGATTCAAGGGGAGGAAGGGATACGACGAAAGAGAAATTTCCTCCGTTGTATTCATTGTATCAACATTAATTTTTTTTTCTTATGTTTGTAAGTACAAAATACTCACGGCAATCATATAATGTTAGGTAAGTAAACATTATCTAAAATATGCAACAAGATATTTTCATATGACTCACGGGATTTGAAACTCCCTACATCTTTGGTAAACAATAAGAAATCATGAGTGGACGAAAGAGGTGTATTCCGAATTTGTGAACTAATCACGACTGTGAGCTCCACTTATACCCCTTGGTCACCAGATCTGAAAGCTCCGGGCGATCGAGTGCTTGACATTACAGCTGCTGTGGGCCTACTTCTGACAAACAACTATTTCAAAGATTCTAAATAAAGCCTTTGTAATACTAAATGAATTTAGTAAATATATTTTTACACTTTTTAAAAGCATAATTTTTTTTCTTTTTTTTAATATAAACCGACAGACACTTGTCGCTTCGGCATTGGCCCCGTGGACACCGCGATGTTTTACTGGCTACTTTATTATGGAGGCCCCATTTAGGTGAGCCAGCATTGCTCCCTATGAGGAGATAACACGGGGACGTCTAAGTCTTACTCGGGATTTGAACGCATGCCCACTATACAATGTGGGCGGCTGAAAGAAAAAAGTAAGGTCCTCTAAACTCATACAAAAGTTGCTATACTTTACATACTTTGATTCTTGATTATATGGTGCAGTAAGTAACACTTGGAGCTTGTGTTTTGTAAACACAACACTCATCAATGACGATCCAGTTATTTCTTTCAGCTTGCAATAGTTCCTTACTTAACGTGAATTGAAATACTGTGGCTTATTTGTCGTCTCGGTGTATCAAGTTAGTTTTATGTTTCAATTTATTTCACATTTCGCCGTAACAGATTATTATATTCTGAGGAATTCTCAATTAAAAATCCACAATGCCTCACCGTTGCTGTGTTTTCTGGCGTACTGGAAAATAAAAACGGACCAAAGTTCCTACGTTTAGTAAGTTGGTTTGATTTTATGGCGTAAATCTGCGAAGTTCAGAGTGTCTGGGGAATTTTGGCTTCCCTCGTGATATGACAGACAGCAAAGCGGTAGTTGTTTTCCTGGCGCACTCTCCTCAGCATGTCTGGAGTGTAACGGAAAGAGATTGCATAGAGCGCAACGTGGTTACATCGGAGGATAAATCCAGCCGTGATTGAGAATTTGGACGCTGTAGAACCTCCATGATGCAATAAGGCGGTTTCAATGCATCAATTTCACCGCACGTCACACCACCAGCATGGAGCAAGGGGCACTCGATGAAAAACAGTAAACCTAGAACTTGCGCATCTCACCACTTGGATAACCTTTCAAATCCGTGGCACGAAGAGCGACTTCCGAGTCGCACGACTTTGTTTTGTTGTTTCTTCACTCGCGACTTCTACGTGATCAGAAATCGGCGTCGCTTTCTTGTCACAGGAAGTGGAAGTGAAGTACACATCCATGTCAGTGCGAAGTAGTAGTGCTCTATGCAGCGACGTCACGGTCTGACTTTACTATGAATCATTGATCTGTAAGTCAATCTGAATCACTTGGTGGCTAGTTCGAGTCAAGCTATCGCAATGATGTCACAATGAAGTCCCGAGAGGAAAGTCCCTTAAAGACTAGACTGAACGGTCGAAATTCAGTCTCCGCTGTGGTTGAGATCGGAGTGCCTCGCTGCGTGGTCACTTCGATAGCTCTGCGCATGTCTATGCTATTAAGAGCAGTTAACGACGGATTTTTTTTTTTTCAAACATTTATCAGTCGAAGAACGGAGTCGAAGAGATAGCTGGGCTCACGTACATCTATCTTGTACGAAGAAAATTGGAAAAGAGGCAATATGATACTAAATAACGAATAAATTTTTTTAAATGTAATTATAATAAAATAATTTATAAATGCTCTATGAAAATAGAATTTGTAATGGAATTTGCACTGAAATTTTTTTTCTGAGTTATAATTTTTTGTTTGTTTGTTTACTTGTTTTCTGCTTAAATACATTCTTGTCATCTCGGTTTACCTCATTCCTCGTTCCTGGTCACTTTAATTTACCGTAACTACAGCAGAAGAAATCCCAGTTGTAAACTCCTACATTAGATTTGAATTTGGCACTTAGTAAATTATATTCATTGCAACTTCCTTAGAATCACAGCGCTCTAATAACAAAGCTACTTTACTATCCAATCGTCGTAGAAACAACACCACCGAGCAATTTAGCAACGATGGATGAGCCTTAAGGGTTGTTCACATGGCGTCCGTTAGAGTTTCTTGCATCGAAATATTTTTAACCAATCTCAGAACTTAATAATTCGTGTCTAATCGTTTGGAAGTCTGTGATTGGTCAAAGAAATTTCAACGCAGACAGATGTACTGTGAACAATGCCTTAGTCTCAGGGAATTTAAAAAAATCATCTAATTGTTTATATGTAATATCAACTAATGAGAAATATTGTCGATTAAAAGTATATATTTCATGTTGACACTATTTCCGTAAGATGAAATTTTCGCAGGCTCCGAAAGTAAAGGCCGCATTTTCCCACTCTATCGCGTTTTCAGGGAACAGCTAGCAAGTGAAAGGGATCAACAAAAAGTTCAACTAACCTCTAAAATGCCAGTCTGACATGACCGATACGATTCAGGAAATTTCGCGCTTAACTTAGCGTGTACATTTGAATTAATTTTTAAAATAAGCTAATCGTAAGTCGCTTCAGCACTTACGACTAAGACACGTGCACTTAGATAAAGCAGAAGTGCTGAAAAGCGCAATATAAATTGATAGGAACAGAAAAAAAAAATGCCATAGGGAGTAAATGAGATTGAACGTATGCATTTATAACGTCACAAACTTCATCCCCTATGCTAAGGCTCCTAGATATCCGAGCTAACGTATCGGGTATTATGTTGCTCATTGTCCCCATTCTGATTGTGTGCATACTGAAGCGTTTTTTTCTTTTTAAATCTTCGCTTAAATGACCAGCGCTAGTAAAAACCAACATATTTCATTGAATTTTTAAAGCACTGTTAAATTTAAAATTGTATGCCTTTCCACCTCTTAAAATTGAAATTAGACCTCTAGTAAAAAGTGTTACACACTCGTTGGAAAGTGCAACATTACAACGAGTTACAATGTCAAATATCGCATTAATTTAAACAAAACAGTATTAAAATAGATAGATTTAAAAAAAAAAAAAAAGAGAGAGAGAGAGAGAGAGGGGGGGGGGGGGGGAGGGGGGGGGGGTCGCCGACCCCTGGCATAAGGTATAATTCAGCGAGATATGGAAGCAAAATGGAGGCTCATAAGTCAACTTGGATATGTAGGAACTCTACCCAACGCACAAATGCTACAAACTTCTCGATCGCGAAAATCTGTTGACGCCATACTTTTTTACCTAGAAGGCAACGCGACTGCTTTGAAGAATTTTAGTCAATCAAACAAAAATTCAATAAACAAATAAATTAATGAAAATAAATAATCCAGGAGCATCTCAGATTCAATTCATATTTCCGACGCGCTTACTATAAACTAAAATTTAACAATATCGGAAAATAACATTCAATGCTAGAACAGTTCAATGCATTTTTGTTCACGTCCTTGAAAGTTTAGCGGCCTGATTTTATCTACTGTACTCCATGCTTTGGCGGACAATTTCACGTGCTGTTGTCGCGGAAAATTACAAGCTCCAGTAAAGTGCGGTTCACTGATTTTTACGGTTGAATGAGCAAAATGAGCAACTTTCCGCTGCCTCAGTTTGCACTTAATACTGTCCCGCTAACCAATAAAATGCTACAATAGAAAATTAACAGTTCGGGGGAAAAGAGAGTAAAGCGCACTTATTCATAATGCCCTATTATTCATAACAGTAATCTTAACGTAAATCAATGGCGAGAAAAATTTAATTATAACGGAAATGTTAGTTTGCTGACTGTTCGATTCACTAATAAATACACCTCTAAGAATTAGTAATCTGCCAGTGCGGTGTTTCCCAGTGGGCGGCTCCAGTCCAGAGATTGGGGGGGAGGGCAACGCCAGGTCTTAGGGTTATATATATATATATATATATATACAGTAACCACCGCTTATAGTAATCAGTGGTTATAAGAATCAATATCGCAAAAACAAAAGTATTATTTCCATATTAAAATTTTCGCTTTAAAGAATCAATCCACCGGTTTTAAGGATCAGTTTACACACTTCGCTTTCCTTCATTTTTCCAAAATAGCCACTTAAACCCTCAAAAGGTACGAAGTTCTTTCTTTATTTTTGGAACGAAGTTCTTTTACGCGGTTTATGAACAGGCAGAAATCGTCACGTAACGAAATCGCGTTATGTCCCCTCCATAAGAGCTTTTTCTCGAGGATTCCGTGGCTGAATGGTTATCGCATCGGACGCGAGCTATCGCTCAGCGGATCAATCGCTGGGCGAGAGGTCCCCGATTCAAATCCCCGCACAAGCGCTGTGGGCAATTTCTAATTTAATTTCTTTGTTGTGTTAATTCTTTTTA
This sequence comes from Dolomedes plantarius, assembly GCA_907164885.2. NCBI lineage: Eukaryota > Metazoa > Arthropoda > Arachnida > Araneae > Dolomedidae > Dolomedes > Dolomedes plantarius. The sequence goes on from OU015497.1 coordinate 36,387,754, forward strand.
TTTTATGTTTTGTGGGAAAATATTGACTTTTTCATCTTCAGATTACGATAACTCGCCAAAATATGATCATATAATTTTGATCTTTTTACAATCTGAGACTATAGACATTTCTCTTTCAAACTAGACCTCATTTGCTTAAAAATATTTTAAAACAGACTAATATTTTCATCAAAAAATGAAACACAGTTGTTCAGCATTGCTTCACCTATCTGCCAAAAGATGGCAGCACATGTAAAATTGTTTTGTTTCTTTGTTTAAAAATTATATATATTTTTTAGAATTAATAGCTTAAAGATTAATATTTAAATTGGTAAATTACTTTCTAGATTTTTAAGAATTTTTGTAATAATTTGTTTATACACTTATAGCTTTAAAAAACTAATAGAACTTTTATTATTTATTATCTTTATTGTAAAAAAAGAGCGATGCATGCTGGGTAATTTTGAATGCGGTTTGATTTTTAGTTGTTCTATGCTTAGAGAGGAATTTTCTCTTAAAAACGGTGTTGCTATTTATTCTATGTTATCTATTCATTCATTTTTTGAGAAATTCCAAATATTTATTTAAAAATCGGAACATCCAGGTTAACTGCTAAAATCACATTATTGCATTTTATTCTAAAACGTATTTATAGCAAATAAGAAATCGATTTCCTAATATTCAACCACACCATTTTTGGTAAGTAAATTCTGCTTATTATAGAAAAATAAATTCCCATGGCATCGCAGTTTTATTATTATAAATTTCATTAACAAAATAAATCTGTTTTAACTAATAGAAAAGTTTTGTGTATTGTTCTTTTCTTTATTCTTTATGTCAGTTATCTATTTTTCTCTATTCTTAAATATTGTTCTTTTTGGAACGAAGTTCTTTTACGCGGCTTACAGTAGAGTGAACTGGCAGGAATCGTCACGTAACGAAAAAGCGCTATGCTCCCTCCAGAAGGAAAAAAATTTTGTAATCCCACTCATGCACTCCCAGTTTTGACACTGTTCGTCCATTGTTCCTTGGGCTTTCAAAATTTTTGTTGGTCGTCTGGGGTATTGTGATGTTGTTATCACATCACTCCATCGCTATTCGCAACAGCGATTAGCGATCACCCCTTTCCCCTTGGTTTTGGTGGAGGAAGTGAAGTGGAGTGACGAGTGCAAGGTGGTTTTTGAGCGGGAAGAAACAACGTGCTTGCATGAAAAAGGGTGGTCTTTTTTTTAGCAGTACAGTGGTATCCGCAGGTTGTGATAGTACGTTTTTTTTATGGTTTTAGAGATAGCTACATAGAAGTCTTCTCAGGCAATGTGCCCAATCCTGAACCATCTGAGTTAATGTTCATTATAAATGTGTAATAATACGATATGAGAACTGCTATTGCTGGATACTATCAGATGCTGTTATTAGTTCATTCTCAAATGGGTCCCAAGGTGTCGACATATCTATATATCTATGTGCCTGTGTGTTAGACAACTCTAGTAAAATAAAGTAGATTTTTTTGGATAGAGGAAATTTATATACGTTTTATTCATCGTTCTGCTTCTTCACATATGAAGGTGAGTGATCCATCATTATTATTAGTTTTATTTTATACCAGCTCAATCACTCTGAGTTGACCTACAAGATACTGTAAGTGGTTGTTGCGGTCCACATATACATAACGCCTTTATTTTTTGAATTGTTAACACCACCATTATATTAATAATTCCACAAGGAATAAAAATAACACCACAGCTTTCTCTCAATGGACTCTGTGGCTGAATGATTATCGCATCGGACTATCGCACTACGGAGCGAGAGGTCCCTGGTTCAAATCCCCGCACAAGCGCAGGCCGTTTCTATTCCCACTCATTCTGGGAATAGCGCAGTATATATATATATATATATATATATATACACTGCGCTATATATATATACTGCTATACTATTATAATATATATATATATATATATATATATATATATATATATATATATATATGTAGAGGAGAAGGTGGGATTATGAATCCCCCTTTTGTTTTTGCTCACTGTGGTCATACCAAAGACTGATTTTCATATTTTGGGGCTCTAACCTCTTCCATAACTCATCATCTAAAGATCCTTAAATGGATTTGCCGTTAAATCAAATTTTAAGATGTATACAATCACATAAGTGAAAAATGTCAAAATTTGCAGGTGACCCAAAGTGGAGGGTAATATGGAAAACCCACCTATTTTACCAAAAAAATCATTTATCTATTTATTAAACAGCTAGAAACAAAAAAGAGAAATGTTTTCAAATGAAAAAGGGAAAGAAAAATAATATATTATTAAACAGCTGGATCATCAAATATTATCTATATAATAAAAAAAAAACTTTAATTTTGGCGACAAAAATCGCAAATATAAAACTCAGTTTCGGCTCCGATGCACACAGAAGAGTCCATTGTAGGCTCATCACACAACGAATCCAAAGTTCTCCTCGTGTGTTATCTTTGAATGCACCTTAACAGAAGATGCACGATGCTTCTTGCTGGTATGGGCCATCTCTGTAAACATATGGGCTTGAATCCACCCAGAGGGATGAGCTCTTCCAATTGCCCCAGATGGGGCTCCATTCATAAGCTGATCCGTTAAGTTTTTACGAGGAAATATCATCATTGGTGGAAAATATGTTCCCCCAGGACTCATGCAGCAAACCACAGTTACCAGAGAACTACGTTCAGCTGTCGTCAGATCTCCCACCTGACATTTTCTCTTCAACCCGATGACTTGGGAAACTTTTGACTGAACCACAATTAAACCAGTCTCATCTACATTGAAGATTCTGGAAATGATTACCAGAACACAAGCCTTCCGGCAAATAAAAATAACCCAGCCACCTGCTCACGTGTGAATCCTTCTGCACGTGCATATGACGTCCCTGTAGGTTTTCTGATCGAAATTTGTCTGACGAGTGAGGAATCGGCTTAGCCAGTCTCTCCCTGCTGCTTCGTTTATGAAAGTGTGGGATATATTATTGCGTTCAGCCAATTGGAATGCCAATTTCCTCACATCTTGTCGAGTGAGACCGTGAAATACTGACTCCATCTCTAGCAAATAGGCAACTAACTCTTTTTCAGTGTAATCTGGTAAAATAGGCTTCCTCCCTAGTTTTTGTACCAGGTGGTAGCCGAATGGCTAGGGCACTGGCATTTGGTTCAGATCCTGTGGGTTCGAGTCCCACTGATGGCATAAATGTTTGTAGCCGTTCGGAATCGCCCTTAAACTGTAGGTCCCGGTCTAATTAGCCCTTGTATAACAAAAGTTGACCGTAGCGCTAAAAACAAAAACCAAACCCTAGTTTTTGTATAACCAAATCTACTGCTGGCTTATCCACTTGTGAAGCCAATAATCTCAAAGTTATTCTTGATACACCAAATACTCTGGCAGCCTCCTTTAGTCCCATTTCTCCGCATCTTAGCTTCTGGATAGCCTCAAACACCTTCAACCTATCCCAACTTCTTCTGCACACTACAGCGTCCTTGATAGCAGGAGATTTCTCCTCAACTTGCATTCTTAGCTTCCAGAATAACCGAAAAGGATTACAAAACATGAAAATAAAATGTATCACAATGAAATCATCTGTGGAATCGCATTTTCTCACGAAAACATTATTACTACATCATCGAAACCGGTTATTGGTAATATGGACCCGGGTCCATAATACCAGCACCCATGGGGTCCATATTTCAAACAACGTCATCTTGGAAACAAACTCGTTTTTCACATTGTGAGTTGCATCGAATTTATTTTACTGAATTATGGACCTTAACCTTACTGAATTATGGACAGCTTTAGCCAATATTTGGCAACCCATTCCCGTGGAACGTTTCCAGAAACTTCTTGAATCTATGCCTCGTCGTGTGGCAGCCGTTATCAAGGCCAGAGGAGGCCCAACTCGTTACTAGGTAGGTATCCCTAATTCAGTGGCACTTCAGTGTATATATATATATATATATATATATATATATATATATATATATATGTATGTATATATATATATATATATATGTGTGTGTGTGTATATATATATATATATATATATATATATATATATATATATATATATATATATATATATATATATATGTGTGTGTGTGTATATATATGCATATATATATATATATATATATATATATATATATATATATATATATATATATATATATATATATATATATATATATATATATACAGTCGGACCTCTATTTAACGAAGACGCTAAATCACGAAAAAAAGTTCGTTATACGGAGAATTCGTTAAATAGAGATACACCTTTTAAAATACTTAAAACTCACACAAAACATATTTAAAATTCATAGACACTAAACATTATTAAAAAAGTAATTAATCACACCTTTATTTTGTAAATTAATATCTATTTGTTTTATATATCTTACCCATCAAAAAGAAATCTGCAAGGAAAACAAGAATAAGACAAATCATTGTCCGGGAATACATTGTATTTTCAATTTCCAGAACCGAAATTACCAGCACGACTCTGATCAACAATCTAGGAAACGGGAGACTAGGTAACGGACACGGGACAGCTCCATTAAGGGTGAAAGAGGGATATTGAAAGTTATTTTAATGAAGTGGACAGTGGGGTGGGGGATAAAGGTTGCACTTCCTGGATGAAATGCAAAGAATGGCAGCCAATTAATTTATTGCTCTCGGTGAGTTAGGCGACTTGTAAAACCAGTTCAAGGTCATTTATCACCATAAAATGTGTTAAAAGAAAGAATAGGTTTGAAATGTCCTGAAATATTTTGAGAAATATGGATGAAAAAAATATTGGATCACAAGAAAAAGTTCGTTAAATAGAGAATGCACTTCGTTATTTGGAGGTTATTTTACGAAGAAATTCGCAAGATGTTCTTGGTTCCGAGGAAAAGTTCGCAAAATAGAGGTTTGTTAAATAGAGGTCCGACTGTGTGTGTGTATGTATATATATATATATATATATATATATATATATATATATATATATATATATATATATATATATATATATATATAAAATCAATAGAAATCTACATATTAAATTACGTTTAGAGTTGAAAAAATAACGTAAGGAACTTTGTTCCTGACGGGGGTCCCCCGACCGCACAATTTTTTTTTTTAAAGAAAGAGTGATAAGATGGGATGGAATACAGTGGTAAAATGCATCCCTTTCTTTGTAAGACAAAACATAATAGTTTCCCTGTAAACGCTTTAGCTAAACACTGTCCTATTAGCTTGACCCAGGGGCATCCTACCCGTCCGGATCCAATTTCACTTTTCTCCACTGACAAACAAAGGCAGGGACTCTTTTTTCCCACCTCCCGCATCCTGGACCCTGAAACACATAAATCTTCGGCGAAGTGTCCACTATCACTTAGGCAAACGTGAGATTATTAGATTCAGCACGTTATCAAACCGTGAAACGTAAGCTAGAAGGTGAATATTGGTCTGAGACTATTGGTATTGAAAGAGGTATAAACAGCCTCCTCAAAACTTCATTACGTCAAGCTACCATAGAAAACTTTTTCTTGCACCCTTCCTGTAGTTGATTTGTTAAACTGTTAAGCAGGTATGTTGTACCAAATACAGTGCTTTCCGCTTATAAGAATCACGTTTGTTATTACTATTTTTGATTCTTATAAGCGGTTGATTCTTATAGCCGAAATTTAGGTTTTTGGACAGGCACACACACACCTATATATGCGTATATGAGATAATTTACCATAAAATACTCTTTAATTTACGTTAATTATCTTTTATTAAAATTATTTTTTATAATTTTAAAAATACAACTTAATTTTTAGACCTATAAGTAGATACACATGATTATAGTAAGAGAAAAAAAATCCAATATTTGTTACAACATACCTGCTTAACAGTTTTAACATTACAACTATAGGAAGGGAACAAAAAAAATTTTTCTATGGTAGTTTGACGTAACGAAGTTTTCAGGAGGCTGTTTATACCTCTTTCAATACCACTAATAGTCTCAGGCGAAGATTCACCTTCTAGCTTACGTTTCACGGTTTGATAACGTGCTGAATCTACTAATGTCACATTTTCCTAAGTGATAGTGGACACTTCGCAGTATATTTATGGGTTTCAGGGTCCAGGAAACCGCAACCGGGATGTGGGAGGTGGGAAAAAAGAGTCCCTATTTTTGTTTGTCAGTGGAGAAAAGTGAAATCGGACCCGGACGGGTCAAGATGTCCCTGGGACAAGCAAATACTAGGACAGTGGTGTGCTAAAGCGTTTAGGGGGAAACTGTTATGTTATGTCTAACAAAGAAAGGGATGAATTTTATGACTATATTCCATCCCATCTTATCAATCTTTCTTTTTTAGGAAGAAAAGAAAGAACTTCGTGCCTTATGAGGGCCTAAGTGGCTTTTTTGGAAAAATGAAAGGAAAGCGAAGAGTGTATACTGATTCTTAAAACCGGTGGATTGATTCTTTAAAGCGGAAATTTTAACATGGGAATAATACATTTGTTTTTGTTTTCGCGATATTGATTCTTATAAACGGTTGATTCTTATAACCACTGATCACTATAAGCGGTGGTTACTGTATTGGATTTTTTTTTCTTTTCTTACTATAATCATGTGCATCTACTTATAGGTCTAGAAATTAAGTTGTATTTTTTAAATTATAGAAAATAATTTTAATAAAAGATAATTAAGGTAAATTAAAGAGTATTTTATGGTAAATTTTCTAATATATGTATATATAGGTGTGTGTGTGCCTGTCCAAAAACCTAAATTTCGGCTATAAGAATCAACCGCTTATAAGAATCAAAAACAGTAATAACAAACGTGATTCTTATAAGCGGAAATCACTGTGTGTGTGTGTGTATGTATGTGTATATATATATATATATATATATATATATATATATATATATGTATGTGTGTGTGTGTGTGTGTGTAAGTAAGCGTAAGTAAGTAATATAAAAATAATTTTTATATTAATAATTTGACTTCTCCACGTTCCTGTAAAACAAAATTTATTCAATTTCTAAAGATGAAGTAGTAGCTCATAAAGTTTGCAGTACTTAATCCCTTCGTTCCCCTGTAGACAGAGAAAGATCCTTCATAGACTTAAGACAAGCCCTGTCTAGGGAGTCTGAGCCGATAAGAATCATCGGACACGTCCTAGTCCATGACGTAACATAGCATCATGGGGAATAACCCTTGCACTACTTCTTCTGTATTTTCCCGATATAAAAAAGTGAACACGGCTCAAAGCCGGGCTTTTCTTCTGATAGTGTTTGTACAAAGCATATGTCACACCGTCTAGCTCCCTTCCTATGGGGAACTCCATATGAACGACAAATAAAACTATTTTAATTCATTCGCCTCTTTACTGTGTCCCAAGAATTCTTTTACAGCTGTCCCAGTATCTGCTTTTCCAACTGTTTCTATTGCTATGTTATGTCATGTCACACACACACACACATATATATATATATATATATATATATATAAGAAATAAACATCCTCTGATTTTAAACTCATTTAGTATTAGGTCTAGGATTATATAATTTTAGGCTATGAAAAAAAAATTAAATTCGCCGGGCTCTTTTTTTTTTGGGGGGGGGGCGCCTCTTGCACCTCCTACCCTCCCCCAAGTGCCGCCGTAGGTGTTTCCCAACCTCTTTCGAGTTGCAATCCCCTTTAATAGTTTCCACGTATCCTGTGCCCCCCCCCCCCCCCGCCTCTACATATTTTCATTTAAAAAGACCTTTAAGACAAATAAAAAACTCTAAAATGCATTTCCGATCAACTGATTTAAATTAATAATTATTTTAACAAAAATTAAATTTGTTAGCAATTTGTAAGAAAGAGAACATTAAAGAACATTCATCCCTCTCTTAAAGATGTGTAAAAGCAAGGACAGAACAGAACAGAACCTCAAGAAAAGCAATGCACCTATCATATTGATTTAGAGTTATATATCAATAAAAACAGAAAAACTCTTACCTAAATAGAATTGATTTATTCGGTTGGAGAAACTACAATAGTAATGCCAAACATGACAACGCAGTGTGATGAAAGAGAAACTGACGTTTAGAATTTGTGTAATGTACATAATAAGTAACCGCGATTTTCCTTCACCACCCAGTAAAGGCGGTAGATTTCTAAAAACCCGAGTTTGCGCTTTGAATGAGAATTTTTCCTTTAAAACACACCACTGTTCTACAGTTTCCTGGTAAACAAATTTTTCTTCGGTGAAATTCGCCAAAAAGTTATTTTAATTGAATAAAACCGTGGGGACCCCATAGATAACACTCCGCGACCACAGGTTGGGAACCCTCTGTTAGTATTTATATCCTCCCCACTGTATCGCTGTGGGATCATTCCATTAGTTTTCTAGTTTTACAGACATATTGAATCAATTCCTACAGATATTCAAATGAAAATAATAATAATAATGTTCACTTTTAAACACGTAATTTTGTATGTATTGGGTGAAACCCCGCCTCTCATGGAAGAAAAACGGCCTTAATAATATCACATAACGAATTATAACATAAACTACAAATTTAACAGCATGACTTTGGCTTCCTTTGTTCTGAGATCCAAATCAAATACTCTCTGAAATTCAGTACAATACATATACTGAAGAATAAAAACCGACAAGCCATTCATTTTTGTTGAAAATAGTCTCTTTTCAGGTAATAAAGAAAATTCTACGCCCAGCAATAATAAGGAAGTTTCCTGATCTTTTTATAGGGAGCAATCTTTTACTTTTAGAGTGCTTCTATGATAAAGAAACCAAGAAAAACCGTGGTGTATACGAGCATTATCGATGTCTTCAGGGTAAGTGCATGCCGGATTTGGGGGGGGGGGGAGCGCATGCACTTTTCTAGGGAATGCCCGTGAAAATGTCTCTCGTAAAATGTCTAACGTACCTGCAATGAATAATTAATGTAACCACTTTATTGAAGCGCGATACGGAGATACGAAAGTAAAGATAATGTCAATAAAAGGTTGATTTTAATTGGGAAATATTCAAATGACTGGGTGCACTCCACTAGGCAAAGGCTCGCGTGACCTATTGAACTGTCTACAACCGAGTTTTGTTTGATAAGAGAAAAATAAAAAGTGAAACGTTGCGAAACAAACAGAATACATGTAAATTGAGATAAAAGATGAAATACGCAAATACGCAAGTTTAACGTATCCTGAATAAAATGTATTCCGAGCATACAAAGAAATGCTGTAATCAAATCTCTTGCGCAAAATAACGTCACCGTAATAAGCACATCAGACGAATAATGTTGAAATGAGTTTATGATGTTGAGTTCTGAGTCAGCCCAGCCTTTCCCTTTAAACGAAATGACGTGTGACACCAGTGGCGCACCCAAGAATTTATTTTATTTTATTTTTATTTACTTTTTTTTTTGGGGGGGGGAGAGTTGAACGGATAAAAATATTTATAATGCAAATTCAATATTAATAATGCATTTTCTATATCTTTGGGAGGGCAGGGCCCCTTGGCTCCCCCCTAGATGCGCCACTCACTTTTACGTAAAGAGAAAGATTATCTTTAATTAAAAATAATCCTCTAAACTATATTGATCATTTTTAACATTAATTGAAAAAATCCAACGAAACGGATGTTCACAAAGATATATTTTGAAATCATGTTTTAAAAGTATCACACACATCGTATATCCATAAGCATAACTGTTTATTTTTAAAAAGCCCCACGGCAACGCGCGTGGCTTATTTATTTATTTATTTATATACAATTTTTTTTTTGGGGGGGGAGGATATTTTACTAGTTGGGCTTATATATTTATGTTAAAAACTATCTCGATACAGAAATGTACATAATTTTCAAACTACACGATGAGAATTAAAAAAAAAAAATTTAAATTAATTTCTTTATTCAGATGCCTTATTTTTCCCCGGTAAACCAAAAATTAAAAACAATTTGTTTCAGCTGTAAAAACTTTTTCGACGCTGGATTTACGTAAAAATGTAAATAAAGAGCATAAAAGTAAAAATGCCTAATTTTTTTTTTAAAAATGCATAAAAGTAAAAATAAAAATCGTCAGTTACACTATATCACGGAAATTAACAATCGATATTAAAATTAAAAGGAAAATTCTACAGAATTATATCATAATAGAGAAAGGGGACTTATATAATGTTTATATTGAAAACAGGTATATCCCACTATCATTTATTACAGAAGGAAAAATGCTATAAAAATTTAAAATTCGCTTTCAATCAATCCTTCAATGTTTCATTGAGTTTTAACATGACCAAGGAACTCTGATTTTCCGCTAACACTAGCAGATGATGCGGCAAAATGCGATGCAGTTCTATGCACGATGCAAATAAACCATTCAAGAATATAACCGAAGATAAAAGTGGCAGCTATTTTTATCAGTGAAGTCAATTTTTGTTTCGTTTTCACAGACCGAAAAAGAAAGGGGAAAAAAAAAGACAAGGCGATTAGTGAGTTTATCTTGGACACAAGAAGAGATAAGTTCCTTCACTCGCAAAAAGGTTTCAGACGGCATCTTATCTACAAAATAAATAAAGCTGATGAATTCTTTCGTGTTCGTCTGAGTATGTGTGAAAGTCTAGATTACGAGAATTATTTAAAGAGGTTAATCCCGATTATCACAAAGGATTTTTTAACTACATATTTCATTATATATACTATTTACATATTTTAAAGCTTGCCTGAAAATAAAGACAAGGATTGCTGATCATACAACTACATTTAAGTTTTTACATTCATTCATTTTAATTTGTTAAAATAAAAATTAATAAAGAGCAGAGAAGATTTTTTTAAAAAAAATCTCATATTTTTATAGATTAATGAAACGGAATATTGATAAAACTAAAACACTGAAGAACACATCACTCAACAGGGTCGACAACTTCTGATATCGAAAATAACATGTCACAACAAAGAACGAGAACTTGGTACAAAATTTGATACATCCAATTCACATGGCGAGGGCGTCAAACCTGTCACTGTGTCCAAGGAGGCTAATGAATGTTTATCCAAATTTAATACATAGATATTAAATGACATGGCGGTATATATTTCCAATGTAATTATATAAATGGCCAGCTGTGCACAATAATAAAAAAAATGTTTTATTAGTTTGAAAATATAAGCCATCGACATCAGAAAACGGGGCCATCCTATTTAGAGAAGGCATATATGAGTCGTTTATTTTGAAAGTGGCATAAGTCACTCTGTTTATAAATCGAGATATTTAAAAATAAAGATATCTAATGACATTTAAAGATACTTAAAATCACAGTGGTTCTCACCATATTGATTGTGTGTATATATATATATATATATATATATATATATTTCTAAATGAAGAGATAATGCTTATTATGTTAAATTTTGATTAATGTCATTGTTGATGTTCTTTGAAAAAGTGACTTATGCCACTTTCAAATTAAACGGCTCATGGGTTAACAATCCAAAAGTATTCTTAAGCACTCTCAAAACGTAGCATATTTAAATAATATTTTTATTCATAGACTAATAAGACTTTTTCAAATCCCATCTGTTTTATGTCTTCAATACCGTCATTCGATTTAACTGATCTGGACTTATAAAGCGGCAAACTAAGAAAAAAAAATTCTCCACACATTTTCTGTGAGCGACCCAAGATAAAAATAAAGCAATCTAACGTAAGCGTACATAAAACGTTGAATGCCGAGTATAATGCATTTTTATTATCACGTCGTAAAATTAGAACAATGGGATATAATTTGTAATTTGAAATTTTACGACTTTTCTCTAGATTTCAATATTTACGTCGATACATACACGAGTGCAGTTTGCTTGATAATGCATCGTGAGAAGGGAAGGAAAATAAATTATATAACATTATGAAATGTTTCTCCTTACATCCCTATATTTCACCTTATATATCATTCGAATACGTATATTTCGAAACAGTTTAAGAGGCTAAATAGCGAGAGACAAATGGTTACAAAATCAAAGAATTATTGCATGCGCGTTTAAACATTCTTGAAAACAATCTGCATGAAGCTCATTGCCTTATTTGTCACGATTGTAAGTTGATACACTACGAAAAAATTAGAATTTCGCAAAAGCAAATGAAACTGTTTTCTCAAAACTGCAGTAATTGTTTCATGATAAAAAATGGTAAGTGAAAAAAAAAAAATAACAAGAAGCCTTTCACCACGACTTATTATAATTAAGCGAGGTCTGAAATCTTGAGATATTACAGTTTTAGGAGATAAAATATAGGTGCTGAATCAGGAAGAAATAAACGTAAGTTTATTTTTTTTTTTAACATCTTAAGAGAAGCTTATTAAAAAAAAAAAAAGTTTGCGAATGACAATGGGCCTTAGTCTCGGGGCATAAGAAAATTTCTCCGTGCGAAAATGACGCCATCGTGACTTATATTCTTAATTGACATTAATGCTCCTTGGTAGATTTTACAAATATAAGTCACGATGACACCATTTTGCAAGGAGATATTTTCTTAAGCATCAAAACTAAGGCTCTCTCAGGGTGTTTACTTCCCTAGAAAGTAAAACCCTCACAATGATTATTGACAGATAAAGCGAAGATAGCCTTACATCAGGCCTAGAAATTTCTTAAAATGCTGAGAGCGCATTCCTTGAAATATGTATCGGTGTTTTACGGGAATTAAACGTTCAACGAAAAAGACACAAAACCTCTAATATTATAACAGAGTTTCAATTTTAAATCTTTAAATTTCAAAGCAGCAGATAACTTCAATATCATTTTTAATAGTTCTACAAAAAAAATTACGAGGGTATATGCTTACAATATACAATAATAAAACCAAATTTGGATTTTCATATATTCGTGGAAATATAGACCGAAAATCTCCTAGAAAAATTTTTAATCTCATGACAACTGAAATTGATCTGAGGGTATCATCAACTTGTATTTTTGGCTGTATTTCAATCTCGCAGGTACTTAATAAGATTTATGTAGTTCTGTAACAAGTTTGGAAGCATTCCCTCCTCGAATTTTTAGCAAAATAATATATGTGATAACAAAGACACTTTATTCAAGGCATAGATAATCTCTAACGTTTCTTTCATGTTAACTTTTAAGGTTTAGTATATTATAATGACATCGAAAATTGCTCAATAGTTCGAGTTTAAACATATATATTTTTACACTTTTCAGTCTGTCACCTGAATAAAAAGGCCAAAAATAATAATACAATATTTTGCTGTGGAAAGCTTGGGGTTGCGAAACAGGTATAAGGAGGTGAGAGTTGATGATTGAAATGGCTATTGAACGCTAATGAAAAGGCGCAAGTTACATTGTGTGAATATTTACTTCATATTTAAATTATAAGTGTAGGGGGGGGGGGAGAGAGACTCGCAAATTTAATTGTTCCTGGGCGCCCGTTAACTTCACTGCATTCCTACACCTGCTTTCAATTCAGTTTTTAAAAATTCGGCATTACTTTAACCTTCAAATTCAGGCGATATATCAGTTCACATCGCAAATCTTCAGTCCGCGTGTTAAGCTATGGAGGATTTTCTTCTCGGTATTTTTCTAATTAACGATTAGCAAATGCATATCGTTGAAGAATTCTGTTTTCTACATTTATAAATAATCTCGGAGTTACATCGGACGAATGTCAAGAAACAATATGCCTGCCGAATAGGTTCCCAAAGAAAGAAAGAAGAAAGAAAGAAAAAAAAAAAAAAAACTGGAAATGAAATTTTGAACGCAATGCGTGTATTTTCTAAAAATCTTTTTACTTCAACCTAATATACATAAAAATATAAATTTAAATATTATGCAGAAATTAAATTTAAAATATAATTAAAATTATAAATTTTAATTTTGTAGCCATAGCCATCGATAGTTTAAACCTTGACAAAAATTAATAGCCTTTTTTTAATAGCCTTGACAAAAATTAACTACGGGAAAATTTTAAAAATTGAAAAACTAAGTGCTCTTTTTTCAAGCACTACTTCCACGAGCTGAAAACAAAATTCAAAAATCTGCAGTTACCAACCTGTGATTAGAAAAATACGGAGCGAAAAAAAATTCCCCATTGCTTGACATGGAGATTAAAATCAGTGATGCCAAATGCCAGAAATTCCGAGACTCATTAATGTAAGTCTTAACAACACGTTGGACTTTCCATTAGCTTCATATATGAATGCTATTTTCGTAACTGCTTAAACATGAAGATTTTTGAAATATACGCGCATTGCATTTAAAGATCTTCTTACAAATGTATAAATCTGGATGAAGGCCGAATGGCTAAGATGCTGCCTTTCGATACCAGAGTCTGTGCGTTCGAATCCCACTGTTGGCATGGGCGTTTGTAGCCGTTGGGAATTCGCTTTAAGCTGTAGGTCGAGTCTAGCTTTCGTGTAGCAAAAAATGACAGTAGTGCTCCAAAACCAAACCAAACTACGAATATATAAAACAGAATTCGCATAACTAACCTCTACTACAGTTTCACCATTTGAGGAATATTTAAACATTCATTGAGCTCCGTAAGCTGCAGTAGTTAACTGCTCTAGTTTCAGGATTGCAACTAATATTCCTTATAATCCACCTTTCCTCACATTGAGAAAAACATATAAAATGTCTCATTCGTGGTTTCATCTAAACGTAAATTTTTATTCTGATAATTCCAAACTTTAATATGAATCGAAGTTACACTCAAATTAAAGATTTCGTTGATCGTTCCACCGATCCAGAGGAACAGCCTTTTTAGCATTTAACAAATCTCTCTATTCTAAAACAAACTAACTGCCGCTGCAGCAGCCGCCGCCGCCGCCGCCGCTGTCAAAAGCTTGTCACGCTATCTCCTCCGAAACCGCTGGGGGTATGGGGTCGAGACCGATACCAATCGATGCAGAATAATGTGGGGAAGAAAGTAAGGCATGTCTCATATTCGTCGGACTTTAAGTTTTTTTTTATTTTATGTTTTGTGGGAAAATATTGACTTTTTCATGTTCAGATTACGATAACTCGCCAAAAAAGGATCGTAGATTTTTTTTTTTTTACAATCTAAGACTACAGACATTTCTCCTTCAAACAAGACCTCATTTGTTTAAAAATAATTTAAAACAGACTGATATTTTTATTAAAATTGAAAACCCACTTTATGGAAAAATTTATGCGTTTCGAGATATATAAATTCGATGCTATCAGACTTATTATGTCACAAAGAAAATATTTATATCAACTGGAAGATGAAAGCTTTCTCATTCATATAAACTTCATTTCAAGTCTCTATCTTAAAATTTCGATTTTTAATTGAATTTTAAAGAAATACTTCAAAAAAATCTTCTCATTCGCTTGCTTTGCAGAAGGATTGAAAGAAGATCCGATTTTTCACCCATCTTCATCCGGGCTTATACACCCCATCTACCCGGGCTTCATCCATTTCGCCGGGAGGGGGGGGGGGAAGCTTCAACTGGAAACAAATGAATGACTCAATCGCTGTAAACAAGTATTGAGTCATTCATTCACTTGATTCACCAGAGGAGCGAGCGTAGCGAGCCTAGGGGCGAAGCCCCTAGTAATAATAATAATAATAATAATAATAATAATAATTAATAAATAAATTAAAAAAAAAAAAAAATCTCACTCGACACATAGCAGTAAATCTTCAATAAAAACTTTTAAGTAAAAATTCCTTCATTAAAGTCTATTTTAAAGTGTAGATTTAATGGTATATAAAAGTGGTGTAGGTTCAAAACTAGCAATCGTCATCAGACCTTTTTTTCTTTCCGTAAGGGGCAAAGAACTATATCTTACGAATTTTTGAAGATAGAAATTTGAAATTACCTTTATAGAGTTTACCTTTTTAAAGCCATTTTCCAAAAAAATTCGTTAATTTACTGAAATACAATAAAAAAAATATCCTTAACTCAGTTTTGGATTAAAAAAAAAGGAGCTTGCTAGTCTTGATCCTACACGAATCATATGTCAAATTTGTCAACTTATAGTCATTTCATTTATTTTCATTTGGAACATAAGATTAAAAAAGTTTCGTATTTATTTGTCATTTTTATTAATTACCAGACTTAATAGCTTTAATCCCAGGATACTGCAGTAAATTTTTAAAAAGTATTTAAGAGTAAGTATATCAGTTAGAAAAAAAAAATTATTGCAAAACATGTGCAGCAATATTTATCTGACTGACCTTAAAAAATTCTCGACATTTAAAAAAACTTCTTTAGACCAAAAATGGAAAACAAGAACCTGTTGAGTGGCTATTGGCTGCAATAGTCAATCATGATTATTAAACAACAAAGTTTCCAGATAACTTCCGTCTTCTAACAAAGGAACAGAAATTCGTTGAAGAGAGTATAACAAGAACGACAGGACAAAGCAAGGTTATTTGTCACAGAATTACAAATGGGACCCCGACTCGTCTTACTTTTAACAAGAAATGAACCTCACCGGTTGACAACTGAATGGAAGTTCGTTTACGATATCAAAGTAATGGACTTACGAAAAGACGGAGTGTTTGCTTAACGATAAAATACGACGAAGGGAAAGGAGAGGGCTTTTTATGAATGACTATTAAAATCTAAATTGTAATAATGCGATAAGAAGATCCACAGCATGTAAAAAGTACGAGAAACTAAAGCGATGATGCTCGATAATATAAGGTTCCATAAATTTGAGTTACATGTGAGCCATTTGCAAGCCAAATCGGTTAAATCCACTTTTCGAAATTTTAAAGTCAAAGCCTTTGATTGACTCATAACATTTTATATTCATAATAAGCTTCCCAAATAATAAAGATTAACATCACTCAATAACAAAAAATTTTTTGGCCCTCGAATAAGTAACTTTTTTTTAGAAGCCAATCCAATTAAGATTTTGGTTTAAGTATATTGTCCATACTCTAATGTAAATCGTTGCAATAATGTAATTCAAACACAGAAGCAAGAACTTGATGATAACGGTAAATCGTTGAGAGAAACTGAATAATTGTTTCATCACAAAAAACAAAAACAAAAAAAATAGATGAGTCAGTTACAGTTTAACTGCTGCAGAAGTACTTGTGAATTATTAAACTTTTTTTTTTTTGGTAGTAAAAAAATAATTTGAAGACTGAATTGAATGTTATAACTTTTTTTTCCACTTGCCAAATAGGTTAAGTCCCTTGGTCACGCAAAAAGTGTATTAATAATAACGATTACTCCACGGATATTTTATCTTACACATTTTATATGTCGCTAGATAAAAGCTCCATCTGCAATAATACATTCTACAATGCTTATCTGAATTTATATTTTCAGAGAAATTTAAAAGAAAAAAAATGTATATTATTTTATCCCTTTTCTCCACTTTTTGTTTAATGAACTGAACTGATTTGGAAAGTGAACGGTTCACATATGTGTGTAAGTTGTAAAAAAGTTTAAATGATATATCCCGTGATGTCTAGCACTGAAAAGAAGGGATGAAAAACTTTTGTTATCTTACAGTACATTAAGTTTGTAATTTGTACCACGCATAGAACTAATAAAACTCAGAGCTGAAATAAATCCTATATATTTGGGAATTGAAAACTTTATTTCTTTGGAATCACTTTTTAAGAACTTTTATTCAATTTTTTATTATTCCTTCGGGCACATATGATTTCGAAATGATTCTATACACCAAAATGAGTAACTTTATTATCGATCATTTTATGACAGAAAATTACTAAGGTCAAGGTCAGCATTCAATCAATATATGTCTATAATCAAATGAAATATTTAAGTAATCACTTATGTGTCTCATAAAAATGATGTGAAGTTTATGACTTAGTAGAAGCTATTTATTTCTTTTATATGCTTACAATATATATATATATATATATATATATATATATAAATAATAAAGTGCTTTTGCGTCGGATTATTTTGTTTCGCAAATACTTCAGGTTTTATGCAATTTCATAAAAATGACCGAGTTTAAATTTGATATTTAAAATAAAATAGAGTTAAAACACCTTAACAAAAATGAACCGACCTGAGTTTACTGATTTAGCAAATTATAGTTTTCAAAGCATAGTTTAGCCTTTTTGGAAGAGAGTCAACCAATTTCGTTATTTCTGGCTCAGTATTTTCTCACTCACATTGTATCTCTTATGAGATTTGAAGAATTGTTTTCCTTTCTATGTTTCCTTCCTTGAGTCAGCAATGACTTCTGAGAAAAGTTTTATGAATAATTTAAGTAAATTTTTGATTTGACGTCGCCAATGGTTTTTGGTCTAAAATAATATTACTAACTTAAATTTTGTATATATTGAAGATATACAAGAAGCCTTCGGATATTATTCACTCTGAATAATATATGAAGGCAGTAAATACATCATTTTCGATTCACTCTTGTGTTACAGTAGTTAATTAAACTCATTATTTTCACTTCGGATAAAGAAGGAAACGTGTATTACAAAGATAAGCAATTCATATAGTTTCAGTTTAATGCGTTTTTTGGATACCACCTATGAAAGCTAAACGTGTCCGATAACTGTTATTCCGCATCTCTCTCACATACACATACTAAAATTTCTATGTACAAAGGAAAAGATAGAATCTTTTATAATAAATTTTTGGAGACGCAGATAGTGTATCAGATATATAATTATTAATAGACAGATAGTGTGCAGAAATATAATTATTAATAGACAAGTTTTGAAACTGAATAAACATTCGAATATTATTTTTTTTTTTTTTTTTTTAAAGTAAAACGCAGTAATTTAGACTAAAAAAAATGACCAATTAGCCCCAGCTATTTATAATATCTGTAGAATAATTCTATCAGCACTAAAATTAGCTAAGAACTGAGCTGAAAATTTGCAATTTGGGTTTTAATATCCGCATATATGCGGATATTATATATCAAATTCATGATGATATATTATTTTTTTAAATCATAAACTTGAAACGGAGAAAATTTTAACAATAATATAACAAAGTATAGATATCTACGGAACAGGAAAATATCTAAAATAATTAGCCATTGAGCCTTTAAAATTTTGAGTTTTTATATCCTTTGTCCCACAATAATGATGATCATTCGCAGCTTCAAGCAAGGTTTAAAATTTTCAGAGCACTGTTATTGGCTCCTAATCTGCCGAAAATTATGCGCTAAGTTTCCTACGACTAGATGAAATAGAACATTTAACAATTAAAAAAACTTCTCTAGCAAACTCTTGTGATGTTCACTGAAGAAAATAACATGGATGCCTGAAACAACGGTCACTACACTTATCCAGTGAACAGGTACAGTTTCAATTTTTCGGTCGA
Organism: Dolomedes plantarius; assembly: GCA_907164885.2. Classification (NCBI taxonomy): domain Eukaryota; kingdom Metazoa; phylum Arthropoda; class Arachnida; order Araneae; family Dolomedidae; genus Dolomedes; species Dolomedes plantarius. The sequence goes on from OU015497.1 coordinate 36,407,047, forward strand.
GCCTAGTTGCTTTTTTTCAGTGATATAAAATTGTGAGTAAAACATGTCACAGAGGACAAGCTGTAATGCATAATATTGTTACATCCGGTTGTGCATGATTTTTTTATTCCTGAAATCAACAAACGTAACAGTTCAACTACAAAAGCTTTACAGAAATTACAAAACAATAAAACTATCAATCTATATATATAAAACAGATCCGTAACTGACTCACTGACTGACTGACATACAACGCACAGACCAAACCGCTGGACCTAAAGGGCTGATATTTTGCATGGCGATTCTTCTTATAGTGTAGGGGTGCACTAAGAAAGATTTTTGAAAAATTCTTAGATTTTTTCAAATTAAATTTTTAAGCTGTTTTTGTAATATTCTGTAATGCTTGCATTTAAATAAAAATCCGAGGGTTATAAAATTTATATCACGAGAAAGATCATAAAAATTCCTTTAAAATGAAATCTTTTTCGAATCTTTACCCCCATTTTCTGATTTTCGGTGAATTTTTAAAGATTAAATTTTAGAATTTAATTTATTAAATGCCGATCACGTGATTTCTTTTTCTGATACTTTAAATAAATTTATCGTCACGTCCATAACAATGAAATAGACAAAAAAAATTTTGGTCTTGCTAATGCGGCAGACGATTGGACATTATCCTAAAAGATATTAAAACATAGTAAAAGATATGTTCCTCAAACTGTACTATATTAACTGTACTATGTTCCTTAGTATGTTCTATTAGATTTAATTTTAATATTTTCTTCTACATTATTTTGTCTATAAAAATATCTCTTACGATTTTTTTATAAATATATATATATATATATATTTTTTTTTTACATCAATTGTATACATTGATCGTTGCATTTATTATACATATATATATATATATACTTTTTTTGGCATTAATTGCATACATTGACCGTTATATTTAATTTGAATGTACTCCGTAGCGAAGTGCGGGTTTTCAGCTAGTTAGTTATATATTTGTTCATACTTTTATTTGATTAAATCATACGCAGTTCAAATTTCTACAACACAGATGTGTTTTAAAATATCATGAAATAAAACAATACATAGTGAAATCTGAGGGAAACGGAGGAAATCTATATTTATCAGGTTTCCATTTTAAGCAAAGAGAATGTGAATTTGACTATTTTTAAATGAAGAAGAGAAGAGAAAATACTCAGCGACGATTTCGCGAATACAATTTTTTTTATCATAATTCTCTTTGTATGATTACTTCAGTTGCTAAATGTAAAAGGTAATAATACTATATGATACGTTTAAAGAATTACACAACGCTTTAACAGCATATAATTCTGCTAGCATTAGACTGTGATGAAACAAATAAATCCCTAAATAAATAAATATAACAACTACTTGCAGATGAATGGCTTAGGTGAAAGGAAGATTTAGAGATTGGTACTAAAAATTATCAAGTGTGATGAAAATCTTTATCCTCCTCTTTGTAATGAGAGTATAATATTTAAATCTTATTTCCATAAATATGTTTTTCTCAGTCGATTAAATTATAGTTGAACGCAACGAAGTCCTTCTGGCAGGAAGGTATTGTATTATTTTGCATGACAAATGGATACCTTGAAACACTATAAACAAAATCTTTTTATTGTAATACTCCAAAGAGGGTTAAAACATTGATTTTTGAAATATAAAAAAAATTCTCCTCTAAAATTTAAATGTTAACTACTTAAAAACATCGAAAAAAATTGAAAAAACTAAATTTAAGGGTTTTAGATTTAAAGTCATAGAAATCATTTATTCTAGAAATAAAATATTCCCATTATTATCATTTATGAAGAAGCATATTTTAAGCATAAAATTTTAACTAAGTTCACGTGTAAAAAGGAAATACGTAAATGTATATGTCAATAAAAAAAGTACACAAAGTAAACTGTAAAAATGCCTGACAACTTTAATTTTACTACAAAAAATGGGGGGGTTACTTCTTTTTTATAGTGAGGAAATTACGTTTCAATCATGCTAAGTAAGAAATATTTCTAGCACAACAAATAAAATCTAAAAGTCTATTAATATATTAGAAAAAATAAATAAGTTTCTTTTCATCCTGTTCACCTGACGTTCTAGCAAAGTAAAAACAGGAAATAGTGAAGTTTTTCATTTAAAACACAACATGACAAAAAAAAAACATACCTCTAAATTAACGGTGAAGTCGCATCGACAAATACTCATGCGCGACACTGAGCAGATTATCTTTTCGTCACAATATCCCATTTGCGGTGAACATTGCGGCCGTTTCGCATAACGACTGCGGATTGCGTAAGAGTTACTGGCTAATAAGAGAATTAAGAATGTTTTTTTTTATCTATGCCAGATTGCAAAAGAAGAAAATCGCGAACAACACGGGAAAAAATATAAACCAGGTTCTCTTTTCTCGAGATTTATAGAGAGAGTTTATTTTAATAATTTAAACCCCTCGTTTTACAGACACACAGAGCTTCGAAAAGTTTGACGGTAAAATGTCACACTCAAAATATAAAATGTTTAATTTTAGGAACTAAATTTCAAAGTTATTTTTTTTATCACAATAAGCTTGTTCGCTGTATCGGAGAAAAGTAACTTTATTGCGCATAAAAAAAAGTTGATTTCATTGAAACATAAAATTAGTGTTCAAGAAAAACCTCTCGACTGACATTTGAGGTATTTTGTCATCCGACTTTCTTCTTTAAAATTTATTTTGAACTGTGTTTTGAACCTATATATCTAACACTCTGAAAGCTTTCGTGTAGCTGTTCTTATTAATTCACTCCACTTCCTCTTCGCATTCAATTTCCACTCGTGATTATTTCTCCGTACAAGAAATATTCCTCATAATGTTGGATATTCCCCCCATGTTCACTTATTTAATTAGATCGTCGTCTTTACGAGAACAACCTTCTAAGGTCACATCTATGAATCCGACGTTTTGCAGCAATTCGACCTTTTCCATACTTCATCTCTCTTTGAATCAGTGTCAATTGACCCGACTTTCTACTCATTCTATAGAATGCGCAATTTCGTTTTTCCCATGGCGTTAATCTATATTTATATAAATGGATGTATGTGTGTATGTTCCAGCATCACTATGGAACGTCTGGAGCAATTTCAACCAAACTTCATACACACGACTTACATTCTGGACAGAAACACTGGAGGGGGGGGGGGTTAAGACACCCCTAGCATCCTTAGGGGAAAAGGGCGGGACATGTATAAATAATAGAAAACGACTGATATTAGTGTAGAATCCAAAGTTTTCCAGGTCGCTGAGATGAATAATGACACTCCCGATGCCGATTAAGTGCTAGTTGAGCCCATCAGCATTGGAGGGAAAGGTGGAGGGATGGAAGAAGGGGTGAAAAATAAAATGTCCAAAATGACCGAGAGTAGTGTCGAATCCATAGTTTTCCGGGTCGCTAAGATGAATCGTGACACTTCCGATGCCGGTTAAGTGCAAGTTCAGTAAAATTACTTAGATTTTAAACTATAGGTAGAATTTATTTCTTTTCCCGTCTAATAAAAAGTTGGGATAAATAAATACCCGAGCAACGCCGGGTAAACAGCTAGTACTTAATAAGAGTAGCCCATTCTATAGTATCTAATATGTTGACGGTTTCAGCGAGTTCAATGACACAGATATCGCTTTTTCCATTTTTCAGATGAAGTGTTTTAAGAATTAACTGGCAGTAACGCACATTAAATGACCATATTCCATCGACGTCCAGTGATTGGCGTCTAAATGTCGTGTGTGCGTGTTTGTATGTTTGTGTGTGTGTGTGTGTATGTATATATACACACATACACACACGCATCTGACGGGTGAGGCAACTCATCAACAAATTAATAATATTACAAAATTAGGTAAGGTGAAAAAACATCCATTCGTTTTTCAACAATTTTCGGTAGGAGGGCTTGTGGCGGCCCTGTGGTACAGCGCGCTGGTTTTCGGTGCTGAGGGTGCTCGGATCGAATCCCGGCGCCACAAAACGCTTCCGTTTGTGTCGTCCCTTCATATTGGAGGGATGGAAGAAGGGGTGAAAAATAAAATGTCCAAAATGACCGAGAGTAGTGTCGAATCCCTAGTTTTCCGGGTCGCTAAGATGAATCGTGACACTTCCGATGCCGGTTAAGTGCAAGTTCAGTAAAATTACTTAGATTTTAAACTATAGGTAGAATTCATTCGTACAATATGTCAATAGTAGACGTTAATGCTAGTGCGCCTATATGGTGCCCCCATAATAAAATGGCTAGCAAAACTGCGGTGCACTACGGCAGTAAGACTAATCAAGATAGTCCAAGAAACCGTCTGCCGCATTGCAAAAAAAATAATAATAATAATAATAATAATAAAATCGGTAGGATGAGAATGTTTCATTAGCTTTATTTTGAGCTCGAAATTCCTCCGGTTGTCTTGCACGGGGCCTGTATTAAAAAAATCCGTCAGCTAAGCCGTAAGTTAGTTTATGTAAACAATATACTGCATAAATGCTTAAGTTACAAAATTTAATCACCCATCACATTTTGTAGTGTCAAGAAACTTGAAAATGTTTCAAAATCAAAGTAAAAATGGAACGAAAGTGAAACATTTTACAATTTTTATTTCTCACATGCATTAACATATTTTGTCAAACGATGGCCGATTATAGTTCGTGAGTATCTAGGTCTTGGGGTTTGAGTTCTGCAGTTGCCATCGATGTTTATAGCCTTTCGGAATCTGCTGTAAACTGTAGGTCCCGGTATGTTTAACTGTCATATAGCAACCGTAAATCATTGTTTATACTATAATCTAATGAACCAACTGAAAATGGTGATCAAAATGTTGCTAATGATTGATGTTTTATGAATTTCTGGCAAAAGGCCAACAGCTGAAAATATGTTGGTTTGTTAAAGGTTTTCGAGCATAGAAAGGTATGGTACGGATGTATTTCAATATAGCTTTGAGAACGTCTTTGGCACTTCAAATGAATATCTATTACTTGGATATAATTTTCTTGGTATTAAAACTTTTAGTTCGACTGAGAAAATTAACTTACGCAAATTTATTTTTTTAAATAATGAAGCCTGTAGATATGCTTTATGAAAATGTTACAAAACTCAACACTTTTTAAAATATCATAAGAACTTTAAAGGGTGGTGCAACACAGTAAAATACATTTTTTTTAGAAAAAATATCATCAGATCTAAATAAATCTCTAGAAAATGTTTAATTACTTTTTGATATGCGAAACAAAAACGGTAAAGGCAGCACGTACTTATAAAAAGCATCAGGTACACGTTTCTAATTATGAATGAACCCTTATGAGTAATAATTTAAAAATATACTAGTTTAATTTATGCAATTTAATGCATAGGATCCGAACACAGTATCACTGAAAACATCATTAAAATACCCAGAACGTCAGTGCGTTTAATGTAAAATATTTTTAGAATAGTTTATAATACTACAGAGAAGCTTCTCTAGCCGGCCACCCCTCTAAACGGCTATATTTTGTTCAGAACCGATAAAAGGCTCATAGAGCCAATGTTATGAAAGAAACCTCTTTCCGACAGCCACTTTTTTTTTCGGAACCATTACTGGCCGCCATAGAGAAGTTTTGCTGTATATTCAAATGAGTGAAATGGAGATGCTATCTTTAGCTTAAAAGCGAGTAAATGATCTTCCGCGCTTTCTTCTCGGAGAAGAATATTGGTTAAGATTTTATAGAACCTGTTTAGAATAAAAACAAAAAAGTTAGAAAAACCATCCATAAGCTCATATATGGTCTACACCAGGGGTGTCAAACTTGCTGTGTCATTTTTGCGGTCCGGCCAATATATTGGTACGCAATAATATATAATAAAATAACCAACGCAGAATTATAATAAGATAGGAAGAATTCGCTAATTGTTTTCTAATTATACTCTTTTTTTGCTATTATTAAACAAAATGCGTATATTTATGTTGAATATACTGTAATTAGGTAAATAAACCTACGTTTCTATTAATATTGATTTTTTTTAATTTTTTTTTTTTTGCGGCTCACCTATAGTTAAACTTTGTTTCTTTGGCCCAAGTTAGCCTTTGAGTTTGACACCCCTGGTCTACAAGAAGGGAGTGCATCGTGACGGCGACAGGTAAAGTGAAAACCATCCACCCTAAACTATAAAAACAAAAGAACAAGATCTCTAACATTAAAACAAATACTTCTCACAGAGACTCTAGAAGACTCCTGCAACATTAAGTCTAATGCCAGAAGGAGAGAGATACGAAATAACAATTTAAAAACACTTCATTAAAACACTTAAGCAAAGAAAAGCGTAATTACTTTTAACTAGCTCAAACAAACATAAGCGGGAGTTGAGTTCTGTTTCATCCCATTAAGGTCACTTCAACAAAGTGTGTTGTTTTCAACGCTCTTCTGCTGAAAGAACCGGGTATATAAAAAAATACATATGAAATTAAATTTGTTTTATGTCTTTAGAGGATAAATGCAGATGACTAAAAAAAAAAGGTAACTCAATCGTTGAAGTGCATATTTTAATACATATACATATCGGCTATTATTAATCACACATCGATTAATCTACCAAATAATTACAAAAAAAGAGCATCTTTAACATTCTTCAGTTTAATAATGTATTGACTCATGCAAACTGTTCTCATGTAATCAACGAGAAGATTATTTCCAAAGCAATATCGAAAGTGATTAAGTTTCAGGCATTTCATTACCCTAACCCCTTAGGTACATTTCACGACTTGTCATGTATTTTTTCGCTAAAAAGTAAAATAACGAATCTAACTCATTTAACGATTTGAAAAAAAAAATATTGAGAAAATTAAAATAAGCTTAAATCATATCCACGAGGAAACTTTCTTCTAATTAAATCGGCACTCAACGGGTAAAAAAGAATCGCAATTGTTAACCTAACATTAGAAAAGTCTTAATTTTAAACTTTGTACCACTACAGCATAATCTAATTGGTTGCTATTAATGTTGTGAGTTACAGTATTCACAATATGACATTGCTCGCATCGCAGTAATGGTTTAATGGTCAGTACGCTAACTTAGAAATTTCGGATCTCGCTCTCGGCTAATGGACTTTACAGTGGCCTTCGACCGGAGAAAGTAAAACTGGTGGAATGTTAGGAAGCAAACAGAAAATATATTCATGATCGAAAAGAACATTTTCGAAGAAAAATTAAATATAAATTAATATGTCTGGGCAACACCCACGTCGGTTAGTGTATGAAGCCAACATTTAGTGCCTTGACAGTAAAAGAAGGTAGGGAGATTATGAGGAGTGAAATTCATCACTTGAGATTTCTTCACAACCTGACACGATCTAGGAATCAGGACACTGTCTTCGACGAGCGGAAAGGTAGGCCTTTATCCTGCTCCTAGCAGAAATGCAATAAATGTTACACTAATAACATACATCGAATGTCTCAGTAATGATTTCAAGAGTTTACAAAACGCAACGGCAATTATAACCTAATGTTTTGATGTAGAATCTGTTTATATCTTTACTTAGGTTACAAGCAGAGTTCTCTGCAACATATTTCAGTAATCATGATCGCTTGACAGCAAAAGTTATTAGCAGAGTCAGAAGAACTGAAATAACAAGATGAGGACATCATATTTCCATGATCGAGTACGTACACACACACACACACACACACACATCTATATAGTATATAAAACAGTTCCGTAACTGACTGACTGATTGACTGACTGACATGTAACGCACAGACCAAACCGCTGGACCTACAGGGCTGAAATTTTGCATGGCAATTCTTCTTATAATGTAGGTGCACTAAGAGAGATTTTTGAAAAATTCTTCTTAGATTTTTTAAATAAAATTTTTAAGCTGTTTTTGTAACATTCTTTAAAGTTTGCATTTAAAATAATAATCCGAGGGTTATAAAATTTATATCACGAGAAAGATCATACAGATTCCTTTAAAATAAAATCTTTTTCGAATCTTTAACTTCAGTTTTC